>CM067369.1:73567548-74047022 GCA_034401795.1 Chaetoderma sp. LZ-2023a | reverse complement strand
CAAGGTTACTGGAACTCTACAACATACATATATATCCAATTAACCCTTTACTCGTCAAATTTGGTACAAATTCTAAAGGAAAAGGTGCTTCTAAGCCTCATAGGCAATGCCTTAATTACAAGCAAACTATAATGTACATATCGTACTGTGTTTAAATTGAAAATAAAAGTAACTAACTTGAAACTTGAATTTGAAAGTATTTGCTTATTGAATGTCCATTTAGAGGCTAAAATCTGGACTATTTTGGAAAATTTAACACTAGAATGCCTGGCTCAGTCATTCAAGTCGTAAATTTTCAAGAAAAATAGTCTTCTCTTGCTCTGCCATGATCATTGCCTAAGACGATTGCGGTGGGTGATTTTGGCCGGTTTGACCATTAAAGGGTTAAAGCAGATTGATTTATTAATTAACCCTTTAAGGATTTAGATTGGTCAAGGAAACAAAAGCTAGCCAAGAGAAATGAATTTTTTGATAATTTACCACTGTTCAGTTACATAATGAAACTATAACAGTTTTCTTTTGGATTGCAAAAGGGCATTTCTTAAGACAACTGTACATTTGATTTTTGACAAGTTTGACCATTAAAGTAATGGCTTGTCAGCTATTGCAGATAATAACAACATATCCAGTAATATGAGCTACTTGTAGACGGTTATTTAGCCTGACGCTTGGTCGCGATGTGAGACCAAGTCTGAATGATCTGGACTGGAATTTTCGTCCCTTTTATAACCTTCCTGGGTGAGCCAGTGGATTGAGTCGATCTTGACTATATATGGGCAGAAAAGGACCAGATTGACGGTTCCCCCATTTGAAATTTTTGGAGGTTTGGCGCAAATTAAAAATTTGAAGTTTTTGGAGGTTTGGCGGTATGGTCAACCCTTTTACCGGTTGACCTGTGTTTTACCGGTTGGAGTCAAGTTTACTGGTTATGACTTTTTTTACCAGTTGTGCTTTTTTTGGCGGTTGTGACCGTTTTTAGGTAGTTGTGATATTTTTTGCCGGTTGATAGTTGTTTGCCAGTTCTGCCATTGTTGGCAGTTGGGCAACTTTTTTGGCAGTTGTAATTTTTACCGGTTGTGAATTTTGTACCGGTTGTGTCCATTTTGGCAGTTAGAAAAAACTTTTTGGCGGTTTAGGTTTTTTACCGGTTGTAGGTCATTTTGGTTATGAATTTATAAGGGTTTCTGTAGGTCAAGTTCGTAGAGGTATTGCTCCTTTAGTGGAGATTTTTTGGCTGTTTGTATGGATAATGATCATGTGTAGTCATCACTGTTTTTGATTCAGACTTCATGGCGTTTCGTTCCTTGAGCGGAACTTATCAGAGGCGAAGTTTTGTCAACTGGGAGTGGGCATTTTTTAGCACCACTTTTTTCTGATATGGCAACTGTGGTGTGGGCGCTTGGATTGATAGACAAGGTATGTGTAGGATGTCCTTGGCTAGTCTAAATGGTTTGGTGTATTCAACGGTGAAATATGTATCATGGTTACACAAAGTCAAAATCAAAACTGGTTAGATATTGAAGTTATGTAGATTTTTTTGTGTTTCAAAATTTGTTTTGAAAAATTAAAAATGAATAAAATAAAGAAGCACAACAGCTCTGTGGGTATGCGTCTTTGTTGTTCTTTCATGTAATTAAATTTAAATTAAAAATTTTAAAAGAAGGAAATAGCGTTGTGCTGAAGTCCACGTAAAGGTGCCATATTGAAAAGCATCTTTAAAAGATGCGAGGTGATGACAATGGATATGACATCAATGTGAAAGTGATTATGTCGCCAATAAATGTGTAGAAACATATTACTTGACTGGAAAGATGGATTCTTAGGGACACCTTCGAAATAACAAATTTATTAATAACAACATACAGGGCGTGTTGGTCCAGGGAAGAGGCGTCCCTTAGCCTGCTAGGTTTATACCCGTCAGCTATTGCCTCCGCATTATCAATGGGCGTATGTTTTCTGGTAAAATAACTAAAACATGGTGGCTAGCTCAACACCAAATGGTTTGGAGTATTCAACGGTGAAATATGTATTTTGGCGGTTTAGGTCAAAGTTAAATGAAATAACTTTATAAAACAGTAATAAACGAATGAATGAACGAGCAAACAAATAAATGAACAAATGAATGCAATGAATGAACCAATAAAAGAATGAATGAATGGATGGATTAATGAATGAATGAATCATGAAGACATTGCTACATGAACATTCACTTGACAAACTCAGATGCATACAAATTTAGTCACCTTTTTGCGTTGATATCTTGTCGTATTTGTAAACAGAGCTGATACCTGTAATAGAAACAAATACATGTATATTTGAAGATTTTGGAGGGAGGAGAAATATTTCATCGACACGAGCACTGTGAATGACATCAGTTAACTCGTCCCTTATGTGGCTAAATTTGGTCAAAAATATTGAAATATTTACTTATTGAATCTCCATAAATTTGTGGTCAATTTTCTAAATTTTCCAGTGGAATGACTGGCTAGGTAATCGAGCCAAGGAATTCCCGTAGCAAATTTTCAAACAGTTTTCGCTTGGCTTGCAATTTAATGGACATTTCTCATGACAACTGCAGATGGCTTTGGCTTTGGCCAACATTACCAGTAAATGGTTTAAACAATGGAGGAATCCAGTTTTAGCCATGCCCCTCCCATCTCTAAGCTCCACCTACACTTCGCCCATCTTGGGATCAATTGCTCCCTGACTATCGATTTCCAGAAAACTATACAGGTAGGCTGTTGATTATTGTGAAACTAATTTGACTGGGTGCTGAATATATACATTCTCCCAGATAAATTAAAATTAAAATTGGCCTAGTGGTTAATGAGTGAATAGGTATTACATCACAGTCTTGTACTGTGGGCAGATTTCAATAGGTTGCCTAACATTGAACATGAATCATTCATACCAGAACTATACAACCTGGCTCAGAATTTATACTGCATCGAACAGAATGGAGGGAGGTGAACTGCAACTTAATCAATTATGCCACTAGATAGGTGACGTCACAATCAAAATTATGCATAATTCTGTCATGAAAACTGAAGTCTGTCACTTGTGTACGAATTGTATGTAACAGGGCCAGTCAAATTAGTTTCAAAATACTTATATAGTTAACTTGAAATTTACGTTCTTGGAATTCCGGTTTCAAAATTTCAAATCGATTCTAACACGCATTAAAAAGTTGGCGGAGCTTAGCTAGAAATGTCCGAGCCATAGGTAGAAATAGCTCCATCTACTTTTAACTATGTAGAATATGATTGACACGTTTCTATTCTCTAACCGGGCACCATAATGACGCATAAGGACACCTAGATGTACTGTTGCTAAATATTACCTGGTTACTTCATCTTGTACTTGTGTCGGATATAATGGGTAGAACTTGACACAAAACCTGAACGTCCAGTCGCTCACTGTAAAGATATAAGAAAACTTATTTAACCCGTTCACCGATGAATTCCCCATATCTCATTTTCAAGGCAACCATACAGGAAAACTGTTCAACATTTTCCAATTAATTTGACTGGCTTCCAGTCAAATTAATTTCAAAATATTCAACAGAATACACTTTATATCATAAAGAATAATTTTTTCAGGACTTGTCAGTGATAAGGTTAAGAATTATTACATATACATAATTTCATTTAAATATATATCATAAAAGATATTCTATTTCATTTTCTTACCAAGTCATCTTTTTGACATACTAACCCTATCACACAGATGTTTAAATATCAATTATTCCAGAGTCAATAAAAGAAAGCATGATGTACATGTTTGAAACAATATTGCTGTTGCTGTTTTAGATAGCAACTACTTACCAGCAACATTGTATTCAAACTCAACACTAGCTATCTTATAAGACTGAATGGAATATAGGAATTGTGTATTGGTGGTGGGGTGTCCAAGAAAAAACAATGAAATCATTTTCATTTTATTTAGAAATATTATTGACAGCTTTCTTTAACCCTTTAACACTTATATCAGCAAAAAATGGCTTCTGCAGCAGTCTTGAGAACGGTCCATTTGCAGACCAAATAAAGACCATTTTTTTTAATTTACCACTGGAATGACTGGCTCGGTTATCGAGCCAATCATTTTAGTGATAAATTTAAAAAAATAGTCTTCTCTTTGTCTGCAAATGAACATTTTCTATGAAAAGAATTGAAATTATCGTTAACAAATTCAAGTGTTAAACGGTTAAAATGCTTTATTACAGTCTTAACCCATTCATGCTTCAAACTGGTGATGAAAATCCAATTTCTTGCTTATTGAATGTCAATTTCCAACGTTAAAAAGACCATTTAAAAAACTTTTCCAATGAAATAACTGGTTCAGTTATCAAGCCAGTCATAAGTTTTCAAAGATGTTCTTCTCTTGGCGTGATTTTGAATCCACAAAGTGGTGGGTCAATAAGAATCGTATGTTTTTGCATGTGCAAAATCTGCTTTGTTCTCTTTGCATAAATATAATGTAATTAATCGGAAAATAGTCGACTATCATAGTTAACAGATTTAGCTAAACATTTTCAAACATTTTCTTTCCTGAAAAAAAGCGGTGGTGCAGATTCTTAATTAGGATGGTCCACGCCATGATCACGTTGAGAATAGTTTGAAACCAATTTGACTGGGTGCTGCAGCAACAGTGTCCAGTTAAATTAGTTTCAAAATATTCAACAGCATCATTATTAAATATTAAACACAGACAATTCGCACAGCAACGCATAGTCCGTCATCAGATAAACATTCGTGATGAACCTATCTTGGTCATTCATGATGTCATCCTACAGGTCACATAGTTGATTATGACATCATATGATGGATGGGTAAAGTGGAAAGGTCTATTTAATCCTGTATTTGGTGATCATCTACTGTATACTTAGTAACCACCTTCTAGTTCTCTCCGTGAATGATATTGTGAATAACACCAACATCATAATAATCATCATCCTGTTATGCATATGCATGGGCCCATTTCTGAATGTTATGCAAGCAAAGGGATGCCTGAAGTATGCATTATTTGCACAATATGCACGCATAATCTGTGCACATTCATTCCTCTTTCGAATTGAATGGGAGAATTGCATCATTGAAATTTCAGTACAGCTGATGCAAATGTATAAGCAACGTGATGGCAGGGAAGCCTTCGTTCATTAAAACCTTTTAACACTTGTCGGCCATCTGCAGTGGTCTTGAGAAATATTCATTTGCAGACCAAGAAGACTATTTATTGAAAATTTATCACATGGATGACTGGCTTGATAGACGAGCCAGTCATTCCATTGGTAAATTTTCTCAATAGTCTTCTCTTGGTCTGCAAATAGACATAAGAAAATTGAAAATTTCATAAAGAAATTTGAGCCTTAAAGGGTTAATATGAATGTTTTGATTTTCAAGTACCATCACACACGGATCCATAATTTGAATACATGTAATTGTGGCCAATTATATTAAGTGACAGTAGCGGGCGCATAATGATGTGTGCTTAGAAATGTCTCCTTACCGGCAGCCTTCAGTTGTTTTGTCACCTTCTTGTCTGGCTCTAACCAATACTGAAAAATAGAACAAATCTTTCAAATTAAAGAAAATAAACTCTTTAAACATAGATTTGTGTTCAAATATATCATCTGTATGTCAAGGAAACAAGCAGCTTTTTACTGCAGTAGGAATATTAACTCTCATCGACCAGAAAGACAAAATTGTTCATGAAGTAAGAAATAATCTTTTGAATGTTTTGAAACTAATTTGGCCGTGAACTGTTGCTACCAACGGAATCAATAGGTTCCAGTCAAATAAGTTTCAAAATATTCAATAGCTTTACTACATACCTGCTTTGAAATTGAGACTTAATTTAAGAATTAAATGGTTAATTAATACAAACGATTTGGCATTTCAAATTCAAATCTTTTGTATTAGCCATTTAATTCTTGAATTTTCTGTCTCAATTCCAAGACAGGTATATAGTAAAGCTGTTGAATATTTTGAAACTTAATTGACTAGAACCTATATCTATATAAAGTGTGCATCTGTTGACATGAAATTAATCTGACAGCAATTTCTGGCAGCTGATTCCAGCCAAATTAGTTTGAAAATAATCAATATCTTACAAAATTAATAGCATACATGGTTTGTGTGAGAATAAGATAGTGGTTTGACACTCGACATTGCAAATAATATGAATTACTAACTATTATGCTGTTACGGGCACAATGTTTGAAGCTGATGGAAAACAAAATGCCTACAAAAATTCTCACTACCGGTAACTGCTGATTGCTGTCAGAAGGAAACATACCGCAGTATCATTTATAAAGTGAATAATTAGAAATCACTAATTCAGCAGTAAGCTGATTAATTTGTAGTACATTTTATGAATTTAAATTATTTATACAATACTCACTTGTGCTTTTTATTTGGCTTAACACTTCAACACTCATATCAGCCAAAAACGGCTTCTACAGTGGTCTTGAGAAATGTCAATTTGTAGACCAAAAAAGACAATTTTTAAAAATTTACCACTGGAATGACTGTCTCGATAACCGAGCCAGTCATTTCAGTGCTAAACTTTCAAAAATAGTCTCTTGGTCTGCAAATTGACATTTTCTTTGAAAGTTTTTTAATTTTCTTGAACAAATTCAAGGCTTAAAAGGGTTAAACCACACGTGTGCTAAATTCTGTCACACTTTACCTTGTATGTCACAGATGGTACATGACACAGAAATAGCCTCCAGCTGATTATTTTAACTGTCTGTCTGCTGAATCTCTACATTTTTCATGGGTTTTAACTATGGATATATGCAGAATATTTTGAAAATAATCTGACTGAGAATTGTTGGGTGGCCAACAACTTTAAATTGCTTTCAAAATATTCAGAAGGTACAGAGCTACTGCCCATTGAAATTATTGTTTGGTGTCTTGCAGCTTGTCAGTTTTAAAAGTTTTAGCTAAAAAATATCCAACAGCCTTCATAACTAATCCTTGAAGCTACATATAACGTTAGTTTCAGAGGATTGAGAGGGTAATTGGTTAAAATTAGTGACACAATATTCATACACATAATAATATATGACATCAGCAAATGCTTTGTTGATTACACACTGGCATTATAAAGCCATAAACAGGATAACGTTTTCTTACAGCTTTGAAAAATCAATAAGACATTTTTGTCCATAATGTGCCTATATATTGCTCGATTAAATTGTGTGTCAATATGGTCCCTAATCGGACTGATTACACGGTCAAGTCAATTACAATGTAAACAACAGTATCTGAAAAACAAACAGCTACACTTAAGCCTGATCATTATAAATCATACACAGCCATTGACTTAAAACATGATTAATCTGAATTTGGGGGCAATATAATTAGATATTACTATAAAGTTAGCTGTCAAAAAATATTGAACCTATCGGTTATAATGATCAGTTTCAGACCTTACAATTGTTAAAAGTCATTCATGCACTCGTTGCATACTTCACAGGAGTGACCTGTATCCATTTTTTATTTGAATAAAACATTTTACTTTCTAATAAAAAGTGTGTCGCTTCTTCCGCCAATGAAGTTCCAGGACAGACTCAGTTACACTTGTATATGCATTTGCCACGGTCTGTTAATTCATGAGTGTGGGCTCAAAACGACATCTATGAATTACTATGAAACTTGGTGGGTGGTTTGGATATAAGAAATATACAAATTTGTGTGCCAAAATTTAATCAATAATTTGTTCTTTGCGTGTACTCATGCCTCCCAACAACCAAGTTTTACCTGAATTCGTCCATAGCATTCTTATAAGTATAAATAAACCAATACGGGTGACGCGGTCTCAATGAGTGCCAAACTGGTTTTATCTGTGAAATTTTTTTAATAAACTACCAAAATTAAGCTCCGTTTAATTACTTTTGAAAACAAGTCGATTGAGAATCCAAAGGAGAAATAAAGTTCAATCAAATTTTTTATCAAAAACCACTCACCAACGTTCATAGTTTTAACATTTTACCACTATAACGACTGGCTCAATATCCAGGCCTGAGTCATTCCAGTGTTAAATGTTTAAAAAAATCGTCTCCTGTCCAGCAAATGGACATTATCTCCGAAAAAAGAAATTTTGTGACAGATCTTGATAATTAACCCATTAACACGCAAATTTATTTAAAAAATTTCAATGACTATTTTTGAAAATGTACCACGGGAATGACTGGCTTGTTTATCGAGCCAGTCAATCCAGTGGTAAATTCTCAAAAATAGAAGCTGTTTTGGCTGATACGAGTGTTACAGGGTTAAAGGGTGTGTTTCAGATAATGATGAGTGAAATAGTTTAATAATTGATTACTGTAAATATAACACTATTCTCATAGTATATAATTACATTTGTATATATATATATAAAAATACATGTATAGAACTTTTAACTGTTTATTTCTAAATGGGATTTTTTAAATGAGTATTTAACTTAATTAACATACTAATTAAGAAATAAAATAAGTAAATTTATCAATTTTTACACTGTCATACCCAAAAATAAACCAGTCTCTTACACACACTGATTAAGCGATATAATCTACTCTCATTCTATGCTGCGAGAACTATAGACATGCTAGATGATAGTTATTCTATGACAAAACAGTATTCTGTAAATTAAATGGACTGAGCAATGATGTTATCAAATATTCAATTGCATTCATAATTATTTACGTTCTTTGTGGTAGATTAGCAAGAAAAAGATTAATTTATTAAGGGCTAACCTGGGATTCATCTATCATCCATATATCCTGCGGCTTTATAACAGTCATACATGATGAAAAAATATATACATACAGAAACTGGTGACAGATACGGAGAAGTCAGTAGAGCATGAAATAAATTTCTTGCATATATTAGTCCGGTGAACGGTTATATACAATGTCTAATATTATAATAGTACAGAGTTGCACATTTCACATTACACAGAAAAAATCAGATGCATTAGAATACATTAATAACCGTTTAATCCTCAAATTTGTTCAAGAAAATTTAAATTTTCCCATATAAAATGCAGACCAAGAAATTATTTTGAAAATTTACAACTGGAATGAGTGGCTGGGTTATCAAATCAGTCATTCCAGTGTTAAATTTTTAAACATAGTCTTCTCTTGGTCTGCAAATTCACATTTCTCAAGACTATGACACAAGTCATTTTGGCCAACTTGAGTGTTAAAGGGTTAATTTTGTGGGCATCCCAATACTATCTCTACGCCAAAGGTATGGCATATTGGCCTTTAAACCCTTTCACTGGCAAATCCCTGGAAAAGCAAATTCTTTACAACATAAAACTTATGCTGTTGAATATTTTGAAATTAATTTGATGGGAAGCCATTGCTGCCTTATGCAGCAACGGTTTCCAGTCAACTTAATTTCAAAACATTCAACAGTTTTCCAGTATGGTTGCCTTTAAAATGAGATTTGGGGAATTCACCGATGATAGGGTTAAACTATATTCTATACATTTTGTGATGTTTGTTATATCTATATATGCACTTAAAATGAGTGATGTTTTTACTTGTGCTACAAGTTATATATACAGATTATTTATGATAAAATCTACAAGCAACTTTTACAGGTAGAGGCAACCCTTCTTAAGAGACCACCTGTCTTTGGGTCCATGAGATCCCGCTTCATATGGCAGGCAGTCTGCCTTGAGGAATCACCAACCTATAGCCTGAAAGTCATATCCTATAGTTTCCCACTTTTAACTGTCTTTAATCACCATTAATTTGTGTCAGATTGGTACAGGACTTGGGGGCAAAGCAGGGGCAGATAAGGGTGACATGGTGGTAATTCAATGACAACAGAGTATGGAATATGAGGGCAGCATGACGGGTGAAGAAACCATTAACTTTCTTGACCCGCTCGGTCACACTTTTATCTCATATATGTATCATACAAACAGTTTATCATATGTTCATTTATTTCCACTCATAAGAATTCTAGGATATTAAATATCTTACTGCCACTACTACTACCATTACAACACACTCCCCACCACCCCACCACACCCCAACCAAAGCCCCCCCCCCTTACACCCCCACCATCACCTCCCCCACCTATGCAAACCACACACCCCCCCACACCACCACCACAACTGCAGCCACTACTACTGCTGCTGCTACTATTACGACTAGATCGGTACTGATCCAACTGAGCAGGTAGTAGTCGGGCTGACTAAAAAGAAATCGCATCAGTACAGTATTAACTGCCTGAAAAATTAACTACAGTACTGCTGGGAGATTTTTCTAAACGCAAAAATTTAACACAGCAGAATTTGGTGCTGAAGTCAGGATGATCTTGACCTTTGACCGTGTGAGCTCGAAGCCAGCATGCATATTTCTAATATCATAGTCAACCAAATATTGAAGCTTAGTTCTGATACACTTAGCCAAGCCTGAAATAGAAGCCATAACTTAATATTGACACCGCTGTTGGAGAAGTGATACCTATGTCTTCCGTCCCCTTTGCAGGCAAGACAAAAATGATGAACCATTCCTTAAGATATATGTACGTTACTTCTGTGACCTCTTGTATCAAAACATATGTATGCTGGATACTGATCTGAGAGAATAAACGCCTATCATTAGCTGGTTGCATTAATAATTTGAAAATAAAACATCTACATTTTCATGTGTCCCATGATCAACACTGATCTATTACAGTTCACACGGTATCGTGATTAATTAACTCTCATTATTAAAATGAATTCATGTTTTCAAAACAGCAATATGCAAATGGTCCAGGACAGTTCAATGTACTTATGAACTGTCCTAGCATTGGCAAATGATTATGCTTCCTCTAGATAGAGGCATAGCCGCATGGGTGGGCGATACTTGCAAAGATGGGTGGACTGAGAAGGGATAACCTTCTTCTCAACTTCATCGGCTGCATAGCATGGTGGATACGGCCGATCCATCAGTTGTGAACCATTTGGGACATAGGCTAACAGCATCTATTTAATATCTAGGATGTCTTGCCAGGAATGATGCGTAACAATTATGCCTATCAACTGGATAGTGTATTAACCCTTTAATGGTTATACTGGCCAAAACCGCCCTCTGCTATGGTTTTAGGGAATGTCCATTTACAGACCAAGTGAATACAATTTTTGAAAATTTACCACTAGAATGACTGCCTCGATAACAGAGCCAGTCATTCCACTGATAAATTTTCAAAAATTGTATTCTCTTTGTCTGTAAATGGACATTCAATAAGCAAATATTAAAATTTTCTTAAGAAAATTTGACCACCAAAGGGTTAAGGCTTTCACAATGGCATCTGTCGTATATTCCTGCAAACTTGCCATTTTAATTCAGATTCAAAGGTGGTTAGAGTAGGGTAGACAACTCAGGTTTTCATATGCTTGCTGGTGCATCCCATCACCTACAGATCCTGGCTGCGGGGGCCTGCTGGAATACTCCGAAAACAGCAACTTCTGCCTTCCAATTATTTATCAAACGGTCAATATCTTTTCTTTTAATTAATGCCCTAAAATGGATATACTAGAATTTAAAATTTGACAAAGCTTTAAGGCTTGAAATTCCAGTGTTTCAAATTCAGGAAGAATATACAGGAAAGTATTTGGATATTTTCAAACTAATTTATCATACCTGTATATTAGTAAAGAATTTGTTGTTTTTGGTCTAAGTGTATTTGGTGTAACTAAAAAACTATCGTTTTCACAATATATAAGGTTTGCAGGGTCGTTTGCGGATTTTGTAATTATATGTTCATGTAAATCTTTACGAGACTAATTACCTTAATTCCATCAATCTCGTGGTATACCAAGCCAAAGTAGTCTGGCTCTTGTAGATGGAGGTGTTCACAAACTTTGTCAAACAGCAAACCGCCGGAAGAGCGTTTCTGAAAATAGATCACAAGCACAATGGAGGGATCCTATTCTAGCTACCTATGCCAACACCATTTCAAGATATGCCACCCCACTTCTAGTTATGCTCTGTCCATTTCTAGCTACGTCAAACCCATTTCTTGCTATGCCTCCCCCATTTATAGCTAGGCTGTCATCTACAGATTCCTTTGTATGTGTGTTGGAATCAATTTACATACTTTGAACCCTGAATTACCAGAATCCCAATTTGAAGGTAACTATATGTATGTATACAGGAAAGATGTTGAATATTTTTAAACTAATGGATAAAGGGGGGGGGGCTGACGCTGCCTATAGAAGTAACATCTCTCAGTCAAATTAGTTTCAAATATTCAAGACTGTTTATTAAATTGTAAATCTGTTAACCCATACCACTCTGATGTCTATATTCTATCTTTGACTGTGTCAATAGCAAAGAAATTTGTGTACATTTTAAAACAATTTTGGCGGATGGTGTAACATCAACATCTTCCACCAAATTTGTTGAAAAATGAACACCAGTTCATCTTTTAATTTAATTTGAAAATGAAAAATTTTGTTGTCAGAGTAGTAAGGATTAATAGTCCAGGAGCTAAAGCTAGGTCAGAATCGTGACGTAGCACACCCAGTATTCGGAAGGTCTGACACTTGCTGTGGCTTGGGGGACATGTCCCACACATTTTAAGCCCTGTTGTACAAAAAAATTGTGGTAGCACTAATTAGTTATCCTGATTTCTTTGCATAGGGGGTCTAGGCTTTGGCTGTATCCACAGTGCACAACGATATAAGCATGATCATGTCATAACTCAAAGTAATATCGTATTAGATTCACCATATGATATTTAGACGGATATCGACCTAACATATATCCAACATACATTTTGCATGCATATACCAAAGGCGAGGTTCTGGAAGCGCTGCTGCGATTACAATGGCAGTCTTTTTCCAAATGGGTTCAACAAAATGGACAACATGAAGACCACATTACTCCAACAGATTTGGAGAGTCTGGATGAGAAAATTAAGATGTGCCGAAGCAGCATTGACGACTTAGACGCACTGCAAGAAAATTTCAAAGAGGTGTGTATGTACGTGAATAAATTGCAACAGCTGTTCAAATCCTTTAAAGTTGAGTCAAGCTCGAAATCACACCTGTTCGCATTTTGGAACTCATATATTCATATGGTAGAGCTGCTGCTTGGATTCATAAGAGCTGAGAGAACTGGAGATTGGCAGGCACACCTATCTGCTACTGCTGCTATGGCGCCATATTTCTACAGCATGGACAGAACCAATTATGCAAGATGGCTGCCAATATATCTTGCGGACATGAAGATGCTTCCAAGTACACATCCCCATGTACATGAACAATTTTTGAATGGAAATCATTCCGTAAGTCGCTCACACCATCCATTCAATCAAGTGTGGACAGATATGGCCTTAGAGCAATCGATTAATTTGGATTCCAAAAAGCGAGGTGGTATTATTGGAATAACACAAAAGCCAGGAGCTCTGGAGAGGTGGTTTTTAACTAGCCACGAGAGGGCAGCCATAACAACGGTCACAAAGCAAATGTGTGGGTTACAAGATAGTCACATGTTTGGAGTACATAAGGAAATGGGGACTAATCGAATGAACAGGGATGAAACCGATGTGCAGAAGATACTTTCGATGTTCTCATCAGATATAATGACCAATCCCTTTAATATTGCGGAAAACGACGACAGCGAGTGTCTTCCGCTTGTAAACATTGCAACTGGCGTGGTATTGCCTAGTGAAATCGCCAAGAGACTTGTTTCCGCCTGTGACATTGGTAAGGAGATTATGGACAATTTTGTTCAGGAGCGGCTGGACACTACGACGAGAAGCTTTTGGGACACGTTGCCACACTTAAAACTTAAAACATTTGCCAGCTTAGCACAGAAGAAAAAACTCAAAACAAATGATGAAAAAATTCACAATGTGAGATCTGACCGCGAACTATTTGGTCGATTAATTATTGCCGCAAGGTCCAGAGATGTTGATTTAAAACTAATGATGACGTATGAACTGTCTGCTGTTCTACTATCATTGTCACATACGGATGGGACTCTAAGAAAGAATGTGAAGTGTTTTGTTAAGTGAACTAGAAAAGGAAGTAAATGTTGATGGACGGCTTCCACCTGTTGACAAGACAGGCGCAACAGCTTATGTAGTAGATGGCATGGCAATTGTGCAAATGGTTAAAACTGGAGGTACGTCTACATTTGGAGAATTGGCTGATAAATACTGGCACATCTTTACAGTTCCACTGAATCAAGAAGACTGCAACAGAGTAGATATAGTTTTTGACAGATATGATAGACTGGAATCTCTCAAAGCGGAAGAGCTGCTAAAACGTGGGTCATCAACAGCATTGGAAGTAAAGATTGCTGGAGAAAATACTCCCGTTCCAAAGCAATGGGCCAAGTACATCAGCAATCCAAGCAACAAAAGTAACCTGGTTGCATTTCTCAGCAAGCGGTGGCGTGGTACTGGTCCAAATATGCTATCTGCCGACAATTGTGTCATTCTTGCTGGTGGCTTTAACGATGGAATGGATGTTGTTGTCATTTCAGCGAACAATTCGTCGTATTTGGAAGAACTTCGATCAGATCACGAGGAAGCAGATACGCGTATGATGTTGCACGCGCTACACGCTTCAAAAGACCACATGCGTGTTGTTATACAGTCTCCTGATACAGACGTGGCAGTACTTAGTATATATACGTATCGTTCGCTTCACTGTTCTGAACTATGGTTCCGTACGGGCACAAAGGACAAATTGCGATACATACCAATACGTACAGTTGCTCAAGTACTGGGCCCAGCTATCTGTCTGTCTTTGCCTGGGTTTCATTCTCTTACAGGTTGTGATAGCACTAGTGCATTATTTGGAGTCGCTAAGAGAAAATCATTCAATCTCTTAAAGTCATCTGAATGTCATCAGCTTAGCTTAGCCCAACTCGGCGAACATGTTGACTTATCACCGAATACTGCAATTCTATGTGAGAAATTTGTCTGTGAGTTGTATACCACCAGGGATGTGGGCAAGACAGCTGATGAAACCCGTTATTGGCTCTTTTGTCAAAAGAGACAAAGAAATGAAAATCTTCCACCTACATCGAATAGTCTAAAGCATCACACCGAAAGGGCCAATTTTCAAGCTGTTGTTTGGAGACATTCATTGCAAGCTGTTCAGAATCTTCCATCTCCAAATGGACATGGCTGGAGTATAGTGGATGGTCTACTCAAGCCTGTTCTAATGTCAAAGGATCCTGCTTCATTTGGATTAATTGAACTCACATCATGTAGATGTCAAAAGTCTGCCTGCAAAAGAACAGATCTCTATCAATGCAAGGCTAACAATCTACTCTGCACTGAAGCATGCCTTTGTATGGGAGGTGAAATGTGTGACAATGTTCAGCATACAATTGTCGAAGATGACTCTGACACGGATGAGTAACATTCTCTCATTTGCTCACGTGATAAATATGTCCTGCCAGCTTGTGTAGACATGCACTGCATGTCAGTTAAAAGTTTAATTATGAAAAATGTAGAAAACATGGGCATTGTTGTAGCTAAGGTATTGCTAGTCACAAGAAGACCTAAGTGCCCCAATATGTACAAAGCAACATACGGGTGTCTTAAACGAGGTTGATTATGTATAAATCTGCGATATACGATCACTCCTTTCCATTTTGGTTAAGATTGTATTGATATAACATGCGAAGTTTGTGAAAAATTTACCATTGTGAAAATTGTCTGAAAACTACATTCAACACCTATTGTAAATGGGCTTCTCACGGGTTAGTGATACCACAATTTTCTTGTACAACACGGCTCAGAATATACCCAAGACATCGGTCTAGCATAATATAGAGACAAACCTTCTGAATACTGGGTGTGCTACGAAACCATTCTTCTAGACCCCTTTTGAAAATTGGCTCCCGGACTATAAAGACACACAATTCGTACACTTGACAGACTTTTGGATGCTCATGACAGAGTTATAACACGTTATTATATGATAACAATGTCAGCTCCCCTAAATGCCGTAATTGATTTTGACATCACATACTGTACATGAGTGACAGATCGGATATTTCCATTAACTACGACATCAGGAATCTAGAAGAATAATCAACTACATGTGATATGACAAATCAAGCAGGGAATGATGGAAACTTCATAAAAACTACACACTGGACTCAATCTGATCTAGATAACCCGAACATTGACCTTGGCTAACTCACAGTCTTTTGAATTGTATTGAGTATTTAAAGCTGTCCCTTAAGATTTAACACTATTGTCATGCGATGAAGATCATGTACGGTGTGCATGTACAACACTAATTTCACAACGTAGATGATATTCATTAAATAATATTTAACCATTTAACCCTAAGCTGGACAAAAATGGCTTTTATAGTGGTCGTGAAAGATATCCATTTGGACACCAACAATAACCGAACCAGTCATTCCAGAGATAAAATTTTTTAAATAATCTCCTGGTTTGCAAATGGACACTTCTATGAGAAATTTTCTTGAACAACTTAAGGGGTTAATGCCCAAATCAGTTTTGTTGTGTAGAAATTAATTTGAACAACATTTAGAGACAAGATACATATGACACATTATTTCTAGTGTAGATGGAAGTCTGACCCTGCAGGAAATTATTTTGAAACTAATTTGACTTAAAACTAGTATTGCCTTAACCAGAAATGATTTCTAGTGAAATTAGTTCCGAAATATTCAACAGCTCTCCATTATAGCAGCTTTCAAATTAAAATAAGTAAAAACAAGGCCCAAGGGGCCAGTGTCGCTCACCTGGAATTATTGGCGAATGGCACAACCAAACAAAAGAGATGACGACTGTAAAAATTTACCAATCAAATTACTGTGAAGAAAGTTTAGCCAAGTTTTATTAAAATTGGCCCAGTGGTTAACATTTTAAGTCTTTCTATGTTTTACTCAGAAATTTGCAGAAAATACAAGATGTCCGCCAAAAACGTTATATTCTGATCGATTCATGGCGGACACAGGTTTTTTTTACATATCAACTTTCCATGAACAAATTTTAACTGCGTTTCAGCCCTAACCATATCAGCCAAATTTCGACCCGATCCATTCAGCGGCTCTGGAGAAGTAAAACTAGGTCATCCATGATGGCCGCCGAACCATTTGGCAAATTAAGTTCCCTCGAACAAACTTGGTTCAGCTCTAGCCCTAGCTCATATTTTATGAGGTATGCATCGATCCCCAAGCAGTTTCAGAAGATTTTTAGACATTTCTAAAAAAATTGCCGAAATCCAAGACCCAATTGGCTGATCGGCTTCGTTTGAACAAACTTGAATCTCTATGCCCTAAGGATGCTGCCTGCCAAATATAATTGAAATTGTCCCAGTAGTTCTCGAGAAGACATTTAAAATTTCCCATTGCGTTAGTATAGGAGCTTATAGCAGAAATTGATACAAGATGGCCGCCAAATCGCTTATCCGATCGCTTAGAAAATTGCAAATTTGAGATCAGAATACCCAAAAACACATATAACACAAATTTCGGCCTCAAAATCTATCAAATAAAAAAATCCAATTGGGCCACCAAACACGCAATATTTTGATTGGACCACGGCGGCCATGTTTTTTGATGGAACACTTCCCTTGAACAAACTTTAATGGCCCTTAGTCCCCAATCATATCAGCCAAATTTCGACCCGATCTCTTCAGCGGTTCTGTAGAAGTCGCTTTCGCTAAAACTAGGTTAACCGAGATGGCTGCTGAACCATTTGACCAATCAAGTACTCTTGAACAAACTTGGTTTACCTCTTGCCGTAGACCATATTTCATGAGGTTAGCATCAATCCCCCAAGCGGTTTCCGAGATTTTTAGACGTTTCTAAAAATCAGCTGAAATCCAAGATAGCCGCTGTCTTAATTGGCCGATCGGCTTCGTTTGAACAAACTTGAATCTCTATGCCCTAAGGATGCTTCCTGCCAAATATAATTGAAATTGGCCCAGTAGTTCTCAAGAAGACTAACAATTTTCCATTGCTTTAATATGGGAGCATTTGGTGGGAAAATGGTCCAAGAGGGCCGCCAAACCGTTTATCCGATTGTTCGAAAGTCTCAGGCCAGGTGAGCTAAAAATTAAGAAGAGATTTACTTACATCAATCTGTATTTCATGACTACTTAAATCGAGTAGTTTAATTGTACATCGTATCGTACTAACACCGCGTACTCCTGGCCGAGAACCTGATTTGTTTTTCAGATTGTTTTTATTTGCCTTCCGTTTTTCCTTCTCTTCTTTCTGTTGCTGTTTTTCTTCTTTTATTCGTTGCTTCTGTCTTTCCTTTTCGGACTTTAAATACTCTGCTCTTTCCTGAGCACGTTCTTTTTTATCATCCTCGATGGCCTCAAAATGATGTGAATCTGGGCGAGTGCTTGGTGAAATGGGTTCTTTTGGTGACTTAGGCGGTTTTTCCTTTTTGTCTTTTTTCTTATTTTTCTTAGCTTGATCAGAGTTTTTCTCAGGTGTATTGTCTAGTTGAACAGTCGTATCATGGTGGTTTATTTGAATATTGTTTTCACTGTCGCGGATCTCAGAGCTTGAAGACTTGGTTCGTTTTGTGCGTTCTCTCTCCGGTTGTCTCTCGGCTTCCATAACACTGGTACTATTTCAAGTACAAGCAGTCAATTGCATGTACTAACACACGACCGGGCAGAGTTATATCTGATCTGTCAAGAAGAAAGCACAGATAAATTAGTATGAAGCATATACAGTACAGCCCATAAAACAAATTAACATGTTTCCAAAACAGAAACATGTTAATTAGCAAATGTTCTTTTAAATATTTTGAGCATATTGGAATGGAAGACAGCCCTTGCGAAATTCTGTTCTTGCATTAAACACAGTTAGTGAACAGTTCTAGAACATTAAGAACTATAGTTAAACTGTACTCAGTCGCTGTTCTAGAACATTTGTTCTTAGTGTTCGAGAACATTTTCAAGAACTTTCAATCAACATCTTTAAAAATGATTCTAGAAATATTCTGGAATCATTACAAGAACCTAAACATTTTTCATAAATTGTTCTTAAACTTTTAGGTTCTTAAAATGTTCCTAAGCTGATCTTGAAAATTTTTTAAGAACAACTACAGAACAGATCAGGAACTTTAAAGTTCTTAAAATGTTCCTAATCTGTTCTTGACAATTTTCAGGAACAACTGAAGACCAAGTCAGGAACTTCAAAGTTCTTTAAATGTTCTTAATCTGTTTTTGGAAATTTTCAGGAACAACTGAAGAACACATTATAAAGTTCTTAAAATGTTCGATATCTGTTCTTAAGAATTTTTCTGGAATAACTAAACAACAGCCCAGGAGCTTTAAAGTTCTTGAAATGTTCCTAAATTGTTCTTGACAAATTTTCAGGAACAACTGAAGAACAGTTCAGGAATTTTTTAAGTTCAAAAACCGTTCCTGAATGTTCTTAAGATTTTCAAATGACGAACAATTCTTGAACTTTAAAATTCTTCAAATGTTCTTAGTACTTCCTACTGAGCTGTTTTTGAAGATTTTCCAGAACAACTGAAGAACAATTCTTGAACTTTAAAGTTCTTAATATGTACCGTAGACTAAAATATTGAATATTTTCAAAAGCAACTAAAACAGTACAGCAACAAAAAAAATATCTTAACATATATCGAGTCATTCATGAAGTCATGATTATGACATCATACACGTCATGTAGTTGGTTATGATGTCAGATGACGTCATACGATGAATGGATAAACTTGGAAAGATCCATTGTATGTTTTTAGTTAAGTTACAATTTAATAAACATTCTATAAAATATTTTTAAAGCAATTTGACTGGGACCTCATGCTGCCATAAGCACCGTTCAGACACCAGTCAAATTAGTTACAAAATATCCAACATCTAAGCTGTATACCTTCAAATAGGGATTCTGGGAAGCCAGGGTTCATGTATATAAATTGATTCAAATAAGCATATACAATTACAAAGTGGGAGAAGCTTCATGAGGAATGGACATGTCCAGTTTTAGCTATGCTCCGCCCACCGCTAGCTAAGCTACACTCACACCTCGCTCGTGTTGGGATCGATCAATCTCTGAACTCCCTGACTATCAATTTCCAGAAAACTATACAGGTAAGCTGTTCAATATTTTGAAACTAATTTGACTGGGCGCTGTTGCTGTCCAGTGTTCCGTCAAATTAGTTTCAAAATATTCAACAGAATGTTTATTAAATGGTAAAGACATACAATTCGCACAACTTAACAGACTATTAACCGTTTATGACCGACATAATCACACCATTCATGACATAATTGATTATGACGCTAGTCTAAATGTGACGTACTTGATTATGACATCATACAATTGACTGAGAAAACGGATTCATCAATTCATTCTGTTCACCTGAACTTTTAGGGCCCGGATTAAGAATGTTCTATAGTGTTTAACTTTGATTAACAAAAAGGCCAGGCTGCTACAAGAGGTAGAGGGAATCTGGGGGTATTTTACTGTTAAATTAGGGCATTTGTTGTCAAAATTAAACAAACTGAGATTTAGGGCTGGGTGTTGCAAAATAGGGCAGGGTGGAACACCCTTCTACGCTCATAATAGTAAAACACTGTCTATATCTAAACAGGTCAATGTGAGCAAATCATAAAATCAATTAACAGGACTAATGTACACGTATAAAAAAAGAACTAGGTTAAGCCATTAAAACACTGCGTCACTTTCTCACTCCAGTTCTAAATTTATCATGTTATTTCATACCAGATTACAGGCATTTATCCATTCAATAAATACTGTGATTCACCCATCATGGTAAACCCCAAATGACGCATACATTTTACCCTTTAAAACTCAAATTTGTTCAAGAAAACATGGATTTTCTCAAATAAAATGACAATTTGTAGACCAAGAGAAAAAAATGTTTGAAAATTTATTACTGGAATGACAGGCTCGTGTATCATGCTAGTCACTCCAGTGATAGATTTTTCAAAAACTGTTCTCTTGGTCTGCAAATAGACATTGCAAAGACGGTTTACGGCCGGCTTAAGCGCTAAAGGGTTGAATTCATAAGGCTGTCTGTGTACATTACTAATATTAGCTCCATTTGTATGAGCTGTTGTTTATATTGAAAATGACTTTGCTGCAAGATATCATAATACGCAACAGCAACAGCTTGTACCAGCACGTGCATAAATTATCAGTCAATTATTGCACCTAAATGCAGCAGCATGTGGTGTGGGGACAATGTTAAATACTATCTCAGATGACTCACTTAGAACATGGAAGTCCCCTTAGAGAACCCGGATAACCTGGCATTACGTACATTCATTAATGAACACACTTAAAACTCAACCATGAGAAAAACACCTTTCTTTGTTTCAACGGTGCTCGATATGAGACCTGCTAAAACTCAGTCTGAAAGTTGTTGCTGCTGTGTTGTGGCAAGAAATCTGACATACTTTGCGGTCACCACTTTAGATGAGGTTTGCAAATGGATATTGCTCAAGACGGTCAATATGCTTATTATATGCTCAGTGGCCATGACAAGACAGCTGTGTTAAATTAGAGAAAGAGGTCCAAGGGCATGCACCTGGACCATTTGCATTTGAAACATTTGCAATTAAATACACATGTTTCTTTACATTAAATTATAGGGCCACTGGAAAAATTTACCAATCAAAATTCTGAATGGAATTTCTGGATCTGAGCATAATAGGATCCTTGGCACAAATTTGGTTAAAATCTGGCTATTGGTTGAGGAGTAGCATTTTAAAATAAAAGTTGATAGAAGAGATCATGACGGATGGACAATGGACAGTCGCCATGCCATAGGCTCATTTTCAGGCCAGTTGCATACAGTCTTCATCTTGAAGTTGGGTGAACTATATATTGATACTACAAGTAGAATACAGCCATAAACCAAGATTCGTTAATATATCAAAAAAAACACCAAAAAAAAAACCCCATAAAACTAAAGCCGAAACAAGAATTTTCTATAATGCTTAGAGAACCGAGAAAAGTAGGTCAGGTTGACCAATTCTTTATACATGACAAAACCGTAATGCTACAATGCATTCATACACAAAGTTTGGTTACTGTATACAAGAAAGACTTGAAACTAAAGACCTGACCAGCATAAGCTATGATGTTCAGTGAACCAGCAAAGGTAGGTCACAATGGCCTACATTTGACACATGACACACCTTTAGGCTATGATGCATTCATATATAAAGTTTGGTGACTATACGCGAGTCTTGAAAATATGATGCGGACAAAAAATTGGATAAAGAAAAAACACAATTATTTATTATGTTTAGTGAACCATGAAAAGCAGGTCATGTTGACCCACTTTTAATATGCGACACAACAGTAACCAACTATGCATGCATACACCAAGTTTGGTTACTGTATACAAAAAAATTCTTGAAACTACAGTACACCCGCCAAGAATAATCCATGTTCTGCGAACCATGAAAAGTAGGTCATGCTGCCCTACTTTGATACATGATACACCTTTAGGCTATGACGCACCTATATATACCAAGTTTGGTGAGTATACGTGAAAAAAATCTTGAAAATAGTCCTGACAAAAATCAGAGACAGACAAATACATTCTCTATGATGTTCAGTGAACCATGAAAAGCAGGTTATGGTTACCTATTTTTGATATGCGCTATAACAGTAACCTACAATGCATCCATACACCAAGTTTGGTTACTCTATACAAAAAACTCTTGAAACTACAGCCCAGATATGGTGTTCAGTGAATCATGAAAAGTGGGTCACACTGACATATATATTACTGCATATATACACCCGCTTTTGCAGGGGTATAATTAAATTTGTATATAATATTATAAATCAATCATCATACAGGGTGTTAACTATCCCCCCTGCTTGAGGTGGTAATTGCTTAGTGGCTTGATCGACCAAGAACTCTCGCTATTATTAATATACCAGCTCCGTGTACTAGTTGAATATTGATCATTCACACCGAGTATTACACAAATTATGCAATACATGTAAGTATTCTTGCGTTATTGATTTCATTCAGCATATATTAGCATGGTGGCTCAGCTTTAACACGTGTTCGTAAAAATTACAGTTTTCTGAGATACATGTACAGGAAATGCCCATTTGCAGAACAAGAGATTATTATTGAAGAATCACTACTTGGATGACCAACTTGGTTATCGAGCCAGTTATTCCCCAGATAAATTTACAAATGGAGATTTCGACACTAAAGACATTTTTGGCCAGCATTAGTGTTCAAGGATTAATGGTCAAGTCTGCAGAAAACAACTTTTAGCAACTTGGTCTTGATTACTGAACATCCATTTGAAGGCTAACAGGCCATTTTTTAAGGTTTTAGCAGTGGAATAACTTATTTGAAAAGCAAGTCAGTCATTCCAGATGTAAATTTTTAAAGTCTTCTGTCGGCCTGCAAATGGAGGAATCCACTTTATCCATCAATCATATGATATCATAATCAACTATGTGACATGCAGAATGACATCATAATGAATTACATCATGAATGATGTAGCTAAGTTTGTCAGGAATGCTTATTTGATGAAGGACTAAGCGTTGTTGTACGGATTGTATATCTTTACTACGGCGTATTTAATAAACATTCTATTGAATACTTTGAAACTAATTTGACTGGGAACGGTTGCTGCCATATGCAGCTATGGCAGCAACAAAACCAAGTCAAATTAGTTTCAAAATATTCAACGGCTTACCTGTATAGTTTTCTGGAAATTGAGATTCGGAGAGTCCAGGTTTTAGCTTTTCTTGACAATTCTTGACCATCCACATGTTAACTAACCCTCTAACCCTCGAAATTGGTCAAGAAAATTTCAATTTTCCCATAGATAATGTCAATTTGCAGACCAAGAGGCCAGTTTTTAAATTTGCCGCTGAATGACCGGCTCGGTTATCGAGGATGTCTTTCCAGTGAAAAATTTTCAAAGTCTTCTCTTGGTCTGCAAATGGACATTTCTCAAGACCACTGCAGTTACCGTTTTTGGCTGATATGACTGTTAAAGGGTTATTTAACAGCTATATGTATTCACATGTATATCTTATTTTTCTGACAGCTGAATCTAATTATAACTAGGACTGCATCCCTTTTGGCGAGCCCTTTTGTTTCTGCACATATCAAACATCATAGATGGCAGTCGCAAAATAAGAATTTCTCGAAATACTATAAGCCAGTTATCGAGCCAGTCATCCCAGTGGTAAATTTTCAAAAATACTCTTCTCTTGGTCTGCAAATGAACATTTTTCAAGACTGCAGAAGCCTTTTTTGGCTGATATGAGTGTTAAACGGTTAAGGAAACTTTGTCAGAAATATCAAAAAATCTGATGGACAGACGGAAAAAGGCAGGACTGACGGACAGTCAGACATACTAGTTGTGACTCGCAAGTCAAAATTTGGCCAGTCCTGAGAAAGGTACACCATCACTTCCAGTCAATTTATGAAGTTGCGAAGTGGGTAGTTGAAAGCCAGTCTGGTGAGAGGATTTTTGTCCTCTGGATGGTGGTCTGGTGGAAGAGTACATAGCTCCCAACCGCTAGAGGAATGGTCTGACAGAACTGTGTGGGTTCAAACACCACTTGAATCAAAAACTGAAAAGGGGTAAAAATTACGTTTACAGAAGATTAAATGAAATCACAGATTTCTTTTTTCACGAGAGAGTTGATACTTACCTCCCTAATACTCTTTGATATTGCTTAATATCGGCTTTCACTCAATAAAACACTCAGATTAAAAAATTAAGGTGCCCCTACTGGGCAGGTAGTCAGAAGTCAGGCGGATGCCAGCCCCACCACCGCGCATGCGCCGACTAGTACTTCCTCTGAATAATTTATTGGCTGACACCATGCAACATTGCAAGAGCCTGAAGACCGAGCCTCAGTGGGGCGGAGAGGCCGGGTCCGTATTAGGGAGGTAAGTATCAATTCTCTCGTGAAAAAAGAAATCCATGATTTCGTTTATTTCACTTCAAGAGTATACTTACCTCCCTAATACTCTTTGATATTGCCAGAATTCAACAGGGAATTCAGCGGGGAGGCGAGGTCAACAGACCAGCTCTTCCCTATGCGCTTTTTTGCGTTAAAGGCACTGTGGAAACACAATCAGGAAAGATTTGAACATCGGCTGACACAACCGACGGTTGAGAGATGACCATATGTCATATGCGCCTCCCCCCTCTTCTTGGGAGGAAGACTGAGTGACCTCAATGTCCCATACGCTCTCTACGTACAAGTGCCATGTACTATAGGACAAAGAACGAAAAGGCTTCCTTTTCGTATACTCTCAATAATGAACCATACATAAAACACATGGGTCATTCCATATAAGGATCAAAATTTTTGAAATCCGTCAAGTCATAGTTTCAGATTTCCTTCAAACTTTGTCAGAGTAAGCATATGTATGTATTAACAGGAAATTCCAAGTATTATAGTGAAAGGTCAAATACTTTTTGAAAACTGGCCTATCCAATACCCCCTGCCTAAAATTGACAAAAAATTTTAACAAAATTTCTATGTTTGAGGCTTCATATCTCACCGACTACAGTGCTCACAATACTAGGTCTTTTTATTTTAACAGTCTGGTCACCATAGTTCGAGAAAATCACAAGCATTTTGTGCTGACCTGTTTTAGGCATGTATTAGGGGTCGTCAAAAATGCCAAAAAAAAATGTGATTTTTCATATTTTAATCCAAATTTGGTGATGCCGTAAAATGTATTTGTATTTGGTTTACACAAATGATTTCTATCCTGTTAACTAGAGCTACTGCTACTTTAGTGATATTTATTACCTAATGGCAAGATATGCTCCACAAAAATTTTGTGGGAGCCATACCCCCACCCCTGTTCGCCAAAATGGGGTGACTTCATAACATCTTTTTTTCAAAATAACCCCTTTCAATTTTTTTAATATTTTGGTGAATGTTATATATATGGTCAATGGTTACAGGGCCAAAAGGTTCACTCTTACATTTTTCTCCTTTTAGAGCTATGGCAAATACAAAATCTGATATTTTTTCAAAAACTTGTATGATATTCGATTTTGGGGGGTTAATAATTTTAAAAGTATACACTCTAGAAGTATGAAACAAGAGATGTAGCGCGTTTCCCTGCCTTATTAAAAGAAACAACCAGCATTTCCCTTTTACAAAATAGATAACATGGATTTTAGAGATGTCAAAACCTTACTTTGTTAAAATTTGACATTTTTGTGGGTAAACTACAAGTCATTATTCAACAACATGGAGAATATTTAAAAAACAATTTGACTATAAGTTGTTGCTGACTTAGCCATCAATAATTTTCAGTCAAATCATTTTCAAAATATACACCAGGTACAGTTTGTCCTGTAAGCTGGTCGAGCTGCAACAGCTCATCACTCAGTCTTGAGTTATCCAGTGTTAATAAAGACTGAGAGATTTCATATCTAGAGAAAATAACTCAACCTTCAGAGCTTTGTATATAATTAGGTCAATTGCTGTAATAGACATAGGTAGTGAGGTGATATTGATTAGTCACATGGTCTCAGTTTTTCTCAGAGATCTGCATGCAAGTATTGCTATCAACAAGAGTTCAGTCAAGCATTTTAAGTGATCAAGATTAGGCAGCATGACCAGTGAAAGTGTTTAATAATTACTGCTTTGAAACATTGACATTGTTGCTGATACACAAATGTTTAGATATTTACTTTAGAAATTTAATAATTCACTATACATTTTAATGATAAATTAGGCTTTTTAATTTGAAAAGTGTAAACTTTGACTAGGACACGTTGCACAATGGCTGAATTACCAGAGACATTTTGTTCAGTTGGACGTCTCACTAATGATAAATGTCATAAGTTTACGGATAAATGCTCTGTAAATGATGTTGTACAATTGACGGTTACAGATAAAACACTTGTTGCAATGAGAAGCGGCCAGAGTGAGGATAGTTTAGAAACAGTGTGCTGTTGCCACAAGAAACACTATCTGCATATATTCCCGATGATGAAGCAGAACACTTCATGTTGTGATTCCCTAAAAGTTCACAAAAAGCTTATTAAAAAGGGACTAGTTAATATAGATCAAGAAATTGTGGCATTAATACAGTCGAAAACTAGAGAGAGAAAACAACCTGGCCAAAAGATTTGCCATCATTGTTTGCAGAAAATTAATAACCTGACAGATTGTAGTGACAGTGAATCGGAATCAATGGCCATAGCAGATACTTTGTACAGTAATGCTGAATGCCTCAACTCTAGTTTCTCAGCAGTTGGAGTTTCTCCCCTAAAGAGTGTCCATTCAGAAAGGAAAGTATCATATGGTAAACGAAAAATCAAACAAATGGCAGAAGCAACAACAAGTCACGTGGCATCCCACCTAGGTTTTCCACCTAATAAATTAGTTGCTGACACTTCACAAACTGAATGTACATGTGATTCTAAGTTAGATGTGGACTACTTGGTATCGAACATGAATGAAAAACTGTCTGTGTCATAAGTATTGACTATTACACCTAAATCATGGTCGATAGATAAAACTGTTCAGGTTTTTCAGGCATGTGGTGTTACGCGTTATATGGTGAAACAAGCCAGACAACTTGCACAGAATGATGGAATACTCGCTGATCGTGAAACCTTTAAAAGAAATAAGCTTGATCAGCATACACTAGATAGTGTTATTAACTACTACCAAGATGATACTGTATCTAGACTATTACCCGGGAAAAATGATTTTGTTACTATAAGAATTTGTGGTACCAAAGAACATAAGCAAAAACGGCTAATCCTGACAAATTTGAAGGAAGTACATGCTAATTTCAAAACAGAAACTGGACTTAAAATTGGTTTCTCTAAATTTGTTGAGTTAAGACCCAAATGGTGTGTAACTGTTTCTTCTAGCGGCAGCCACAATGTTTGTGTATGCGAAAAACACCAAAATGTAAAGTTTATGGTGGATGTTATCTCTGAAGACTATCATAACCTAATTGACAAATCTGTATGTGACAGTAGTTCTAGAAATTGCATGCTGCAACGATGTGAAGTGTCCAGGAACTGCATTTCTCAAAACTTACTTAGAGCAAGACCTTTACGAGCACATGGATGAGGATGACATCATTAAATTCAATGAATGGGTATCCACAGACCGAATTGAAATCATGCGCCGAGAAGTATCAGTTGAAGATTTTATTTCTATATTATGTCAACGGATCCAAGAATTAACACCACATTCCTTCATAGCGAAATCTCAAAGTGAATTCTTGAAAGCGTGCAAACATGATTTAGATGACACTACTGCCATTGTTGTTCTCGACTTTGCTGAAAATTACAGCATTATTGTGCAAGATTGTGTACAGGGATTTTATTGGAACAATTCTCAAGTCACGATACATCCTTTGGCATTTTATGTTAAGGCTTATGGAAAGTTGAATGAAGAAAATGTATGCTTCATCTCTGAAACACGAAACAAATACTGTGTACTGTTTTCAGGGGATTTTTACAAGATATTTGAAGGAAAAGTATCCCAATATTCATATAATTAAATACTTTAGTGATGGGTGTGCAGGACAATACAAGAACTTCAAAAACTTTATTAATGTCTGCCATCATTATTCAGATTTTGATATTAAGGCAGAATGGCATTTCTTTGCTACCAGCCATGGTAAAGGTGTTTGCGACGGTATCGGTGGCACAGTGAAGCGCTTAGCCGCAAGGGCTAGTCTGCAAACAGCGCTTATACGAAATGCTAGTGAATTGTATGAATTCAGCCAACAGAACATAAGCAAGATCAAGTTCTTCTTAGTTAGTAAAGATGAGATCCAGAGCCATCATACAATGTTGGAAGAGCGGTATCTCCTTGCCAAAACAGTGCAAGGAACCAGGTCATTCCATTCGTTTGTTCCAAATGACACTAACTCTATCACAGTAAAGCGAATTTCAACTGATGATGTTTCATACACTCGGTCATTTTCTAACACACAACCTGGTATGTCATCAGAGATTCAGAATTTAAATATCCCTATGGACCTGTCTTTGAGTGACTATGTTGGTGCATTGTATGACAAAAATTGGTGGTTTGGCATAGTGTTAGAAATTAGTCTAGAAAATGAGGACTGTCTCATTTCGTTTATGAAGCCGCATGGACCAGCTCGATCCTTTAGTTGGCCAAGGCGCACAGACCAGTGCTGGGTTCCTTTTTGTGACATTCTAAGTAAGGTGTCAACACCATTGACAGCAACTGGCCGGCAGTACACTTTTCCACAAACTGATATCGACTTTATAAATGGACTATTTAAATAATTTGGAGGAGCGGTATATGCTGGATCATGTACCGTATCATCAATTATTGCTGAGGTATGTAGTATTATGTACTATCTCTTAACACTTTTATATTATATCATGTGTATTAACCAATGCCTGTCTCAGTTTCTTAAATAATTCCATGAAATGGGTGACATTTAGGCATACTTTAGTATGAGAGATTACACATATTGGCCTGGTCGCAGTGTGTCAAAATTGTCTATAAATGGCCATAGAAGTCCATGTAGCTGTACTAATATGACCATAATATACCATTCAATGTCCACCTATGATGAAAAAGTATCTAAAATGCTAAAGTGGAGATATTTTAAACTTTTTAAAACAAATTAGATTGTCGCGAAAAATGTCAAATTTTAACAGAGTCAGGTCTTTGGGTCTAGAAAATCGATGTTTATGTATTATATAACCAGGGAATGCTGATTGGTTCTTCTAATATAGCAGGAGAACTGGTTGTATCGCTTGTTTCATGCCTCTAGGCCCTATAATTTTAAAATTATTAACCCCCAAAAATGGAATATCGTACAAGTTTTACAAAAATATCACATTTCTAATATGCCATAGCTCGAAAAGGGAACAAATGTAAGAGTGCAAGTTTTAACCATGTAACTATTGACTATATATCTACCATTTACCAAAATAAAATAAAAATTGAAAGGGGTTATTTTGACTTAATAGGCGATGAAGTTGGCCCTCTTTTGTGAACAGGGGTGGTGCATTGGGCCCCCAAAATTTTTTGATGAGCAAACCTTGCTGTTAGTCAGTAAATATTACTAAGCTAATATTAGCTCTAGTGAACTGGGTAGAAATCATTTAGTTACAGCAACTATAATATACATTTTACTGTATCACCAAATTTTGTTGAAACAGGAAAATTAGCTGTTTTTAACGTTTTTGGTGACCCCTAAAACACACCCAAAACAAGTCAACACATTGCTTGTTATTTTCCTCAAGTATGCTGACCAGAGCATTAGAATGAAAAGATCTAGTATTGTAAACAGTATATTGGATGAGATATGATGTCTAAAACATTGGATTTGTACTTGAAACTTTTGTCAATTTTAGCATAGGGGTCTTTGAGAGGGCATTTTTCAAAAAGTTTTTCAAATATCAGTTAAACAATTGTCATGCCCAACTAAAACATCCATATGCTCACACTGAGAAAGTTTGAAGGAAATCCGTGACTATGAGTTGACGGGCATTGGTCCATCTTATACGGAATGACCCACATACCATCACCATATTAATAATGAAGGGTCACGTGACAGCACAATTAACAATGAGCACCACAAAAACAAGACTGACCTTGTGAAGAATGGCGGCTCTCATCATCTCCCCATTGGTGAAGACTGATGCAGTCCAATAAGTGGTTGATTCCATTGATTAAATGGAAAATATATAAAAAAAATGAGGAAGCCTCATCAAATATGTACACCTAAATTATTTTTTCAAAATCGATAAGGCGAGAGGATTCGAGGTGTCACGGAGGTAATGGTCTGTAAAACTTGACTCACAGTGCCACTGAGCTACAGTTATCCACAGGGACCCCATTAAATAGGGCAGTAGAAGCCACTATGCCCCTGACACTGTGAGCCTTGGCCATGTCAACTTGTTTACCTGTGGCAGATTATGACAAAATTGAATACATTCAACAATCCACCTGGAAATGGTGTCCTTAGACGTCCTGCCATGGGATTCAATATATGACAACCATAACGCTGACGGGTCTGTCCGCCATTCAATGCTCGGACTGGACACCATGCTTTTGAATTAGGATCATATCTAGTTAAAGCTGGTAAAAAACGGGTTGACCTGGGTATTTCAGACTGATTTTTAGCCATGAAATTAATCCTAGGTAGAAGCTTAAGGCCTTCCTCATGTAACTACAAAATGGTCTGCCTCGGCTGACCAGAAGCACCGGAGTGGTTCTCACCGTGATAACCGACCCATCAGGCATGATTACCACGACCAGATCCTCGCGCGCCACGACCAGCGCCACGCGCACCTCGGTGCGCGCCCGGCTGCCTGCGCCGGAGGAGCCTGCGCACCCCCTCACTGCTGGCCTAATCGCACGTGGCCTCTGACCTGACCACCGCCTTCTCGAGCCTGCAGGGGATGATACGCAGGGGGAGCTGCGCAAACGCGCTCTCTGCGGAGCACCTCAAACTGCTCGCCCAAAGCCCTCTGGTTATTGACCAGAGTGACCGTCTCCTGGAGGTGCTTGCATCCCTCACCTCCAGAGACGAGGACCTGCCATAGGCGTACGCAGCAGCCTATTATACAGGTCCTGAGATGGGGACAAGTTGTCAAGAGCAAACGTGCGCCTCGCCTGGACACTCCTGGTCACAGCCCGGGTTAAACAATCCAGAGCCAGGTGGATTCCATCCTGGATGGCTCTCTTGACCGTTACCGGGCTAGGCTGGCGCGACGCAGATGCCGTTACTACCCCCTGTAACAGCTGGGAGACATGAGAAAGCGCTGCAATAGACACTCTCCCACTCTGCTCCGCATCGCGCAACGCGGTATTGGCTGAATGCTCCCGTGTCAGACTGGGAGCCTGGCCGCGTGTCCTCGCCTAACGCCGCGTGGTCATCCACGCTCGGCTTAGGCACCACACCGTATTACTGATACTCATCAGATACGACGCGGCAATGCCTCGCCACCTCGCGAGGGGCCTTCATGAGACGTCCATGCGCCTTGATGGACGTCTCTGCCGCCGTGAACATATCTACAATATGTTCAGACAGCGGCAGAGATGGCATTGCGTTCACAGCCGATCTACCTGCCAACCACGGGCGGTGATCCCGCTGGCCGGCCGGCTGTTCCACAGGCAGGTCTAGCCTGACGCTTATAAGCCACTGACAAGCGTCCGACCAGTCCTCCTCTGTGGCTACCTGCGACAGCTCACCAAGACGAGGGCGTTCGCAGGCGTGCTTGAGGCTGGATAACCTGACACTCCTGGCAAGCCAGAGAAAGCATGCGGGCCCGAAAGAGCAGGCATGCTAAACTGGCTGGCTTGACCAGGAGCAGGTGCCGTGGTATTGCGCAAGGCGCCTAACGCCATACCACGGCCCCGGCCAGCACCTGCTACACTCTCGGCAAGCCGAGGTATGCGGTACACCTGGCCGTCAGATCAGACCCAGGCCACCTTCTGCGCCGTGAACCCTACTCCACCGTGAGTAGAACCATGGATAATGTCGCCTGTATTCCCCGCTAAGGGTGCACAGACGTCAATGTCCATGGTCACGGCATCAGAAGGAGAACCCAGCAGATAATCCTCTTCATCCTGGCCAGAGAGATTAGACTCCGGGTCAGCGAAGAATGCTAACCTGGACTGGCCAGGAAAGGTACCATAGGAGGCACTGGTACCTGCGGCGTGCGGAAAATCCTGGCCTGCTGGCCGAATCAGGCACCAGGCTCCAGCGACAACCGTCCATGGACCACCGGCGCGGCAAGCCTGTTGCCAATGTCCTAGACCGCCCCCCCCCCCTCTAATGGGGCCACCTCTGAATCTTCGAAAACTGGTAGGACCCTAGAGAAACCAGATTCAGAGGCGGGGATTATCTGCTCCGAAGCAGATGAAGAGGACAATAAAAGGTTTGGTCCAGGAAGGATGCCACGGAGCAACTCTGGAACCAAATCTTTGATTGTCCTCTTCATCTCTCCCAACATCTCAACACGGAAGGCCTCCATATCCACAGAGGACGAGGCCTTCCTCTTACCCTTCTTACCAGGTACCTCTCTCTTAGATGTTCTCTCCTCCTCAACCAACTTATCCCTTGCCTGTAACGACAAAAAGTCGGACATTAGCTCGCCCCCCCCCCCCCCACTGTTTACATATGTTGCATTTAAGCAACAGTCCACAGGGACTGCACTGGAAACACAAGTGCGGGGCGAATCGGTCCTTCAAGAAGCGACCACACGAGGGACAACCAGGTCTCTGAAACAGGCCAGAGGACGAAGACAATGAGTATTTTAGTTAATAGAATTAGTAACTCAAAACCAAAATAAAAGGAGAGGAAAAGTGGTCATACAGACCACCTACAAAGATAATAAACCAGCGTTGGGCAAAACTTTAAATGTTAATAAAGTGCAAGGCTGATTATGACGTCATAACTTCAAAAATAAGAAGATAAATCGATCCGAAACAAACATCCAGGTGTAAGGACGAATTGTATTCATATCCAGAACATCCTAACTAGAAAGGATAGAGACATAGAGACTATACAAACATCAGATAAACAATGATAAAATGGCAGCAGATTTCATAAATATTTTCAAATATAATTGAAGTGCCTACCGGTAATATCATAACTAGAATACCTGAGTCTTTAGCATAGACAAACCATCCTTTCTGATGTACTGGAAACTCCACCAACACTATGACCTCTTAACTCTCTCCACCTTTAAGGGAAGGAAGTGGACCAAGAGCGCAAAGTGAGAAGACCTTCTTCCGAGGCCTCCAACTCACTGGGCATAGATTTTTGGTTAGATAACCTAACAATGTTAGTAGGAAATGGAACCTTGGTGGAGAGAAAAACAAACCCTCTGACGATGTGCTGTCCTGTACAATCATAGATGGATACCTGTGGACATAAACACACAGAGAGATTAGTATTTCATAGCGCCATTTAGAAATAAACCAGTTATTTTAGGCGCTTATCACAATAAACATGAGTCCCGGAAACACATTACAACGGGACAAACTCGCTAAAATATACTAGAAGTCACCTGATGAATCAGTCCTGGGCCCTCTGGAGACAACGCGCCTTTCTGCAGCTCAGACATCATTCACAAGCGACGTTACTACTTAGAATCTAACACAACTCTTCAGAACAAGAGCAAAACTTTTGAGCAAAAAAAATTGCATGGGACTCTTAGCCAATAAATTAGCAAAGAGGAAGTACTAGTCGGCGTATGCGCGGTGGTGGGGCTGGCATCCGCCTGACTGGCTTCTGACTACCTGCCCAGTAGGGGCACCTTACTTTTTTAATCTGAGTGTTTTATTGAGTGAAAGCTGATATTTAGCAATATCAAAGAGTATTAGGGAGGTAAGTATACTCTTGAAGTGAAAAGACTGAGCTACTGTATATCCTAATGGCAGTACATCATCAATAAGCGGTTTCGCAGAACTAATGGTTGACATTAAAGATAGGCAGACAGACTTTAATACCAGTTGTGACACGCAAATAAAAACTTGGCCTGTCAACACACATTGTACAGTTATCAAGAAAATTTTCAGCAAGTGTTATTATTAACAATTTAGCACTCAAGCATGGCAAAGGCGGTTTCTGCAGAGATCTTGATATTGAATGGCCATTTACAGACATACAAGAGAAGACTATTTTTGAAAATGTGTCACTGCAATGACTGACTCGATGATTAAGCCAGCCATGATTCGAGTGATAAATTTTCAAAAATAACCTCTTGTGACGTCTTATTTGCAAATATAAATATTTATGAGAAAATTTAAATGTTCTTGGACAAATTTGATGGTTAAAGGGTTAAGTTGATTACCATTGCCTTGCCCTTGCGAAAACGTGTTGTTTGTAAACAGACCAGACTGACAATAAACAAACATTAAAAAATGTAAACTGGCGATACTCTCTATAAGCAGGCATTAGTTAAACAAGAATTTACAATAAACTGAAAATAGATTGGCAGTTTTGTTGGCGATAGACTGACAATAAATTTATCACGTCTGACAAACACCCTGACAACAGAAACTTTGTTTTAACTATAGCTGACAGCCGGGCATTAAAATAATATTACCATATTAACTGGCAATAGACTGGCAAGAAAGGACGTGGGAATCTTTTTAAGGACTGTCTGACAATTGACTGGCGAGACTAGACATAGTAAAATAAATCTGCCAATAGACTGGCAAGAGAGGAGGTAGCAATTTTCCTATCAAAGAATGTGTCTGACAATAGAACTGTTAAGATGTGAAATAAAAATAATATTTGAGTTAATATTTTCACCTATGCCGTATGATACCTGTATTCGTAATTTATTCAACTGTATAATTGAAGTGACTCAGCTATTTCATTATTTAGTTCAATGTTAGTTTCTATTGTAGTGGCCACTACATATTTATTGAATATTAATATCAATATTTTAAAGCACTTCAAGTGCCATCCCCATGTCATGATACCTGCTTTGTCCTACAGTAATATGTCGAGCAGTTCCCGCCATTTTGTTGCCCGAGCCTCTTGTCAGTCTGTTGTAGGTTTATTGTGTTGTTAGTCCATTACCAGTTTGAAGTGGCAAGAAACAATAATACAACCGACAACAGACTGCTAATAAGCAACTGACAACAGACTGGTAATAAACTAATTTGTAAGTAACAACAAGCTGACATTAATCTGACAACAGACTGGCATGCAAATGACAACACACTGGGGGGAAGCTGGTATCACACCGACAACAATCTCACATTAGTCTGATAATAAACATTAACAGAAGTGGTAAATTTTTGTCAGTGTATTACCAGTTTGTTGTCAGGTAACTGGCGAGAAAAAATTTGGGACAAATCTGACAACACACTGACATAATATAGCTGAGAATACAGTGAAAATGTTCCAAATCCCTCCTATTGTCAGATGTTCAGACTATTGTCAATGTACAACAAGTCTGTTGTCAGATGTTAAATATGTTACCATGGTATTGTCAGATCTATATATCCTATTAGATATATGTAATACTTTGAAATTTTTTGTCTATCTATGTTTACTGTCGAGTTTCATAAACATTAAACATGAAAATTTATGTCTATCTATGTTTACTGTCGAGTTTCATAAACATTAAACATGAAAATTTATGTCTATCTATGTTTACTGTCGCGTTTCATAAACATTATGACATTTACGTTATGACCAGTCTGTTGTTAGTCTATTGCCAACTTATTGTTAGTGTGTCAGTGCACAGGAAGATATCTAATAATAAACTGACATGGAACCGGCAATACACTGGCCATCATCTGACAACTTATTGCCAATTCATTACCAGATCTGACAATAGTATGACAACAGACTGGTTTCACACTGAAAATAAGCTGGTAATAGGCTGGTAAGAGACTAATAATCACTCCCCCCCCCCCCCCTCCACATAAACTCTTTTTGCCTGTGACTGCATCTAGTATAGTGAGTCTGGCGGGTTTTAACTGTCTGCTTGCTGAATTTCAGCAGACTATTTTCTCCAGTTTAACTTTGGATACATGTATGCTGAATATTTTGAAAACAATTTAACTGAAAGTTGTTGTTGGCCACAACCTTCAGTCAGATTGTTTTCAAAGTATTCAGCAGATCGAGCTCTGGTATTGGCCACTGAAATTATTGTCTCGTTTGGATCAGTCATAGTTAATAATGTAATCCATACTGTGATCTGCCAACTTTGACTTTCTGAGGCACGCACGCAAGCACGCACAACACACACACGCCAACTTCACCATACCCAGACCCTACCCTGGGGGCGGAGCCTAACGTAAATGTCATCTTGCAATCCCCAATCATTTGGGTAACCGAAAATAAATTGACTGAATTCTGCCAAATTGTTTTCGAAAGAAATCAGTACGGACAGATGCGAAATGCAATATCCTACTGTTCTTGTTTTCAAAACGTGTGTGGATAATCACAATACACCAGTAATGAGTGCATGGCAAGCCGTTAGATATGGCATGTATGGGATGAACACATAGACTAATATTTGAAAATATGTGTGATAGTAATTATTTATGCTACATTGGTCAGTTAACCCTTACCACTCTCAAAATTTTTAATATCCAAATTAAATTTTAAAATGCACTGGTATCCATTTTTAAACAAATTTGGTGAAAGATATTGCTGTCATCGCCCACCAAAACTGTTTTAAATACGTACCAGTTTCTTTGCCACTGATACAGTAGAAGAAAGAATATTGACATCACTGTGATAAGGGTTAATCATTCAGGTCTGTCAGTTTGAAAATTGATTCATCCATTGTGTACACAGGTGACCATGCACTGTGAGAAAAATTACAATCCTTTCTTCCACTGTGCTACACATTCAGTACAGGTATGCACATAATCCTGCCAGGTATGCATATTGAATACATCAAAGTAAATTGACAAAGATAAGAAAGAAACTGAATGCAGTGGTCAGTGGTGACTCAACCTAGGTCATGACTTCAGCGGTGGAGGCAAATAGCCAAACATTATTACTCCTGGTCCTGACCCATGTGAAACCATGCATACACAGCCGGAACCAATTTAAATTTAATATCTAAACTGATTTCAAGAATTCACAGGTGTAACTGGAGACATGGAGCAGCTATACTAGTGCAAGTAGAAATGATACTGTCACGTCTTCAGTATACATCAATTGATGGTCCTGTTAAATTTCTGAGTGGAATGAGTAAGTAATGCAAATATAACTTGTTGGTCAGAGCCTGATGACCTGAAAACATGCATGACAATAAATGATTACTGATCTATGCACTATCCTTGCTTCCAAATCTGCATTGCTATCTAGGTATTCTAATGGTTAATTTCTATAAATGTGTTACCATCACCACCTTCAGACCAGAGTCAGTACAGGCATCTTCTGCCAGAATACATATCAAAGATTTTCTCACAAGTCCAATTTATAACCATTTACTGGCCAAATTTGGTAAAGAAAATAATTGTTTTTTCTTTAAAAATGGAGAGCCCATTTGCAGGCCAATTAGAGAAGCGTATCCCTTACAACTTATCAATGGGATGAGCTCGGTTAGTGAGACAGGCATTTCAGTGGCAAATTTTAAACGATGTAGATTGCTCAGTCGATGACGTAGCATCACAAATCACCCATCCTCCACAATCATATGGGTAACTCACCTACCGATTTTGCTTTAATTCCGTTTCAGAGGACTTGCATTATAATCAATTTCTTGACCTTTTGATGCCTTCCCCATACCCTGGGGTCGGAGCCAAATGTAAATGTTATCATCCAATATGCAATTATATGGGTAACTCATCTACAAAATTTTGTTTGAATTTCATACAATGGGTTGGGAAGAGATAGTATCCCCCGTCACTCACTTATTAATAGGGCTGTAACAAACATTCGTTTGTTCGGAAAATCGCAAACCAAGCGAAGACAAACCATGGTTCGTTCGCTTGCATGGGATTTGTGTGGTTCGTGAACCATACATAAGCTAACCCTTTCACCGATCAATTCCCATATCTAATTTTAGGAAAACCATACAAGAAAACTGTTGAATATTTTGAAATTAATTTGACTAGAAGCTGTTGCTGCCTTAGGCACCAACAGCTTCCAGTCAAATTAATTCCAAAATATTCAACAGAGTAAGTTTGAAATCATAAAGAATTGACTTTTTCAGGGATTTGTCGGTTTAAGGGCTACGATGTAATAGACAAGCAATCTCTGAATGTCCTCTAAGTGTGATTTACGAATATGCCCGTGAACGGAACTTAGCTGGCTATGAATCCATATTATTTTCTAACATTAGTTGTCAGAACTTGTCATTTGTTGTTTTTCTACCGTTTAGCCAGTAAAGCAACCTGTCGTTAAATGTTATTTTCCGTTAGAAGTAATTTCTCGCACACAATATCATATTAAAAAGGTTCGTGAACCAGTTCATGGTTTGGACATCTGTATCGTGAACCGGTTAGGTTCATGAAAATACTGACGAACCTCAGCCCTACATATTAATTTGGTTGAATTTCATGCAACGATTTGAGAGGAGATATGTGGGGATCAAAATATATTTGCAAATGGACATTCACCAAGGCTATTTCAGAGGCCAGTGTTGTCCAGCTTGATCATTAATGAGTCAAAGAGTCCGTAAACAAGTATGCTGCTTTGCCAATGAAAACAAGCATTCTGTAAGTATTGCTTTGCAATACATGTGCCCTACCTGGTGATATAAATCTTTAGAGATTGACAGTCAAAAATTTCATTAAATATTGTCAAAAGCAGCTGAAGCTCGAACTTGATCTGTAACTTCTCATAACATGGCAATAAACCAAGTTTCAGTTATGGTGAAGGAGAAGGAAAAAGTTTTGAAAGCTGATATGTTTGTATTTCATGTCGAAAGGGGACATAACTCCATCAAAAACCGACGCAAACGCCTGAAACCCGATCTTGGTCTGTAGTTTCTCATAATAAAGTAATGTATCAATTCTCAGTCTCGGTCAGTTCTCACTATAATATCTTGAAAGACTGCGAAAAAGTGTGGAAAACAAACTGTGACAGTTTCTCATAATAAAGTAATGTATCAATTCTCAGTTGAATATCTTGAAAGACTGCGAGAAAAAGGGTAGAAAACTAATATTTTTCGTATTTCATAGGTCGAAAGGGGGCATATAACTGCATCAAAAATTTATGCATACGCCTGAAACTCGAACTTGCTCTGTAACTCCTTACACTAAAGCGACGCACCGATTTCCGCTTAAATATCTTGAAGGAGTAACAATTCTCAGTATAATATCTTGAAAGACTGCGAAAAATAATGCGGAAAACTAATATTTTTCGTATCGCATAAGTCGAAAGGGGGCATAACTCCATGAAAAATTGACGAAAATGTCTGAAACTCGAACTTGCTCTGTAACTCCTTACACTAAAGCGATGCACTGAAATATCTTGAAGGAGTGCGAAACAAAGTGCGGAAAGTTGATATTTTTCGTGTTTCTTAAGTGGAAAGGGGGCATAACTCCATCAAAGATTTAAGCATATGCCTGAAACTACAATTTGGTCTGTAACTTCTCATAACAAAGCAATGCCGCAGTTCTCAGTATAATATCTTGAAAGACTGCGAAAAAAGTGTGGGAAAATAATATATTTTGTATTTCATAAGTCAAAAGGGGGCATAACTCCATGAAAATTTGACGAAAATGTCTGAAACTCGAACTTGCTCTGTAACCCCATATACTAAAGCGATGGAACTGATTTTTCCTTAAATATCTTGAAGGAGTGCGAAAAAGTGCAGAAAAGCTGATATTTTTCATATTTCATAGGTCGAAAGGTGGGCATAACTCCATCAAAAGTTTTCGCATACACCTGAAACTCGAACTTGGTCTGTAACTTCTCATAAAAAAGCTATGTAGCAATTTTCAGAATAATATCTTGAGACTGAAAAAAAATATTTTTCATATTTCATAAGTCGAAAGGGGGCATAATTCCATAAAAAATTGACGAAAATGTCTGAACGTCAAGATTGCTCTGTAACTCCTTATACTAAAGCGATGCACCGATTTTTGCTTAAATATCTTGGAGTGGGAAAAAAAGTGCGGAAAGCTGATAATTTTCGTATTTCTTAAGACGAAATGGGGCATAACTCCATCAAAAATTTACGCATACGCCTGAAACTCCAACTTGGGCTGTAACTTCTCATAACAAAGCAATGTAGCAGTTCTCACTATAATATCTTGAAAGACTGCGAAAAAGTGTGGAAAACAATCTGTGACAGATGGACAGACAGACAGACGGAGTGCAAACCTATAGTCCTTCCCCCCCCCCCCCCCGGTTTTACCAGTAGGGGACTAATAAGAATCATCATGAAACAGTTACCGTTTTCACATCAAAGACAGTTTATATTCTTACAAAACATAATGCATCTGCACAATGTACATGTTTTCTTGATGAATTAATGCAACAGAATCGTACATTAACCGTTTAATGGTCAAGCCCGCCAAAACCGGAGCGGGCAGTGTTCTTGAGGAATGTCCACTTGCAGGCCAAGAGAAGACTATTTTTTAAACTTTACCACTGGAATGAGCCAGTCATTCAAGTGGTAAATTTTAAGTGTCTTCTCTTGGCCTATAAAACTGACACATTTACCACACATATTAACCCCTTAAATAAGCAGTGAAATCAACACATGCATCAATGGCAAAGCAACAGTCGTTCAGGTAGGATGTCGAATACCATAAAGCTAAGATGACTGTAAGGCAGGAAGCCATCGCTGCCTGCAACACCTTCCAGTCAAACTAGTTACAAAATATTCTAAAGAATATTTGTTAACGAATCAGCTTACGGTAGGTTTGTTGAGTAATTTTAAGAGATCTACATGCATCTAAGCATGAATGAACATACATATACTGGTTAGATACTTAGACACCAAAATATCAAATGTCTGTATAACCCATTCAACCGAAACTTAATGGTCTACAACAAATATTTGATTAATGTTTTAGTGTCATGTACCTTATTACCTATCAATATCAAAACAGATGGCCACAATATAGGAGGAACGTACCTAATATGAGCAAGTGAGAATGTGTGAAAACCAATATTTAACCAAGAATTATAGCAAACCCATGTACTTAACCCTTTAATGGTCAAATTCGGTCAAGAAAATTTAAATATCTGCCTATTGAATGTCAATTTATAGGCCAAGACATTTTTTTTAGATTTATCACAGGATAAATGGCTCGGTTAAATGGATATTCCACAAGACCATAACAGAGGCAAAGTCATTCCAATGGTAAATTAAAAAAAATTGTGTTGTCTTGGCCTGTAAATGGACATTCTGCAAGACCATAACAGTTCTCTATAAATCTAGATTCTACATTTAGCAGATTGTGTAGCTTAACCCTTAATACTTAAAGCTCCAATTTGTTCAAGAAAATTTCAATTTGCAGGCCAAGAGAAGACTATTTTTGAAACTTTACCATTGGAATGACTGACTCGGTTATCGAGCCAGTCATTCCAATAGTAAATTTTCAAAATAGTCCAGCAAATGGACATTTCTCAAGATCATTGCAAAACCTGTTTTTGGCTGATATGAGTGTTACAGGGTTAAGATTGATCAGAAAAATGGTCAAGATTTAAAAAAAAGAAATTTGATTTTGTAGGCCAAGAAGATTATTTTTGAAATTTACCAATGGAATGACTGGCTCGATTATCATTTCAATGGTAAATCTTCAAAAATAGTCTTCTCATGGCCTACAAATGGAAATTCCTCAAGCCCACTGCAGAGGACAGTTTTTGAAATGATAGAAGTGACCATTAAAGGGTTAAACCCTTACTTTGACTAATTCCACTGAATGTTAATAGCAGTGCTCAATATTCAGCCCAAATGTAATTCGATCGATCAAAATATTCCGCAAATTTTTACTTTATCCCACTGAATATTTATTACAATCATTAATCTGCTGTGCGAGGTCTGTAGTACAGCAAGGGTTAATTTTCCACACCATTCATGTACTCATCCGTGTAAATGTTGGAACAGTTACAAAATTACAAAATGTTTGTTTGGAATACATGCATTCACATTCTACACTGTAAGCCATCTCCAAACAACAAGATGACACTGACAACAACCCACTGAACATGGTCAACACAAACAATGCTAGAGAATATATCAGCTCATAATTTATATATTTACCTATACCCGCTTGAAACCCTTTCAACTCAATCACCACCTAATCCCATCTTGTACAATGGATATTTTGGAATTAATCTGACTGGAAACTGTACACGAACGCTGCGTCAGTGAACAACATCTCACAGTCAACTTAGTATTAACCCTTGGAATTTGTTTCATGAAAGTTCCAATTTTCATTTGTGAGAAATTTTCAAAAATAGTTCTCAGTTGACTTGTGAATGGACATTTATCAAAACCAAGCGAGTGCAGAAGCCATTTTTGGCTGGATTGAGTGTTAAATTTGGTTAAAATACTCAACAAAACATAACATAATAAATAATTTATCATATCTGAGTGATGTGTGATGGTAAAAATGTTGAATTAAGTATGAAGCATGAATGAGTCCTTTCACCAAGTTACACACATCCTCCAAAACATCTTCTGTCCAGCAACACTCCCTCCATTCACGATGAGAACATAACACAGATCAATACTAACACGAATATATGTGACATAGAGTAAATCCAGCCACTTAGGACAATTCACAATAAATCCATGTGCACGAAGTACAAACACTGTTTAAACATTTAACCTTTACACACCAAAGGCCACATATTCTTTATGACTTTAGCAATATTCTATTGAAAATTCTGAAACTACATGTTCCAGTCAAATTGGTTTCAAAATATTTAACAGCTTACTTGTCCTGAAACTGAGACACTGGAATTCCAAGTTAACCTTTTAGCCCTCGAATTTGTTCAGGTAAGTTTCAGTTTTCTCATAGGAAATGTCCATTTGCAGGTCAAGAAGACTATTTTTGAAGATTTACCACTGGAATGACTGGCTCGATAACCAAGCCAGTCAAGTGGCAGATTTTCAAAAATAGTCTTCTCTTGGTCTGCAAATGGACATTTCCTATGAGAAAACTGACTTACCTTTTCTTGAAAACATTTGATGTTTAAAGGGTTAATTCACTAAACTGCACAAGCAAAGGGATGAAGATTTCCTACAGATATGCATGGTATGTCATATCCCACAGCTTAATACACCAGAGTACAAATATTGGCGGACGGACTATCACGATTATATCAGATATATATATCCCAGTGTACGTATATTCCAGAAAAAATGTGTATATCCTGATCTGTACACAGCTGTCAGATATGCACAAGTTGTCACAGGTACTGCAATTATATATATGACAACTGTCCTAGTTATTGGCTAGAGAAACACCAGGGAGGGTAATTCATGAAAGGACAACTTCCTTTTGATAAAGGATTTTCTGTATATTATTTTGAAATTAATTTCACAGGGACCTGTTGCGACTGCTTCCACTTAAATCAGTTTCAAAATATTCAACAGTTTACCTCATGTATATTTGTTTTGAAATTGAGATACTAGAATTTTAGGAGTTAAAGGGTTAGAGACTACATATGTATGTCTTTTTGGAGCCAAAAGAGAGCAGCTCCATAACACATGTGATTGACAGCTTGTGGCCTATAAGGTGGGTAGATAAAACAGGTCTTACTATCAATGAGGAAACACCAGATTATCTGATGATAAATCTCTAAATTTCATTGGTCTGCTAGATTTATATTGTGTTTATCTATACGCTGAAATTTTTACAAGCATCCAGATATATATGCGAGTGCGGAGTGCTTGTTGTTGTTGTTCTTCAGACACATTTGAATAACTCTGGTTGTACTGGGGGGGATCATCTCCAAATTCGGAGGGAAGTGTATGCCAGTGGGATCCTGAGATCTGCCAATTTTGGGGTCTAAAACCCAAACGCAACAGCTTTTAGCAACAGTTTACAAAATTTACATTTTATACAAAACTCTGGTTCTACTGGTGAAATCTTCTCCAAACTTGGGTGGAAACTTGCCTATGTGGTCCCAAACAGATATGCTAATTTTGTGGCTAAAACGTAACAGTGTTTTCAAAATAGAAATTTTTTAAGCATTTTTCAATAACTTTAATGGAGCGATCTTTTCCAAACTTGGTTTGATGCATGTCTGCGGGGTCCCGAAGATGTATGCCAATCTTACTGGCAAAAATTCAAACGCAACAGCAACAGCTTTCAGCAACATTGTTTGCGAAATAGAGACTTTATCATACGCCAGCTCGACTGACAAATATATCAATGACTCGGGTATTGGACAAATTTGTCCTTGTTAATTTATTGTATTGCTGAACTATGTTGCTGTCTAAACTGTGATTGATACAACTACATTGCAGGGTGAAGCCACTAAACAGATCTAACCTTGTAATGCTCATACGCGTAAACTGTATATCATATTTAAATACATAAGATGAATTTGTGCTTACGCATGTGTGTAGGCACATGTACACACTTGTATAAATTGTGTTTTTCTATTACCTATACATGTGTTTTACCATAGAAACTGAGAAGAATTTAACCATTTAATGGTCAGGTCAAGCCGGCCAAAACCAACCTCTAGAGTTGGCAGACCAAGAGAATTTTTCACACATTTTTCACTGAAATGACAGGCTCGATAACCAAGCCAGTCATTTCAACAATAAATTTTCAAAAATAGTCTCCTCTTGGCTTGCAAATGCACATCCAATGAGTAAATATTTAATTTTTTTAAACAATTTAGACCATTAACCCTTTACTGGTCAAATTCGGTCAAGAAAATTTAAATATTTTTTTATTGAATGTCCATTTACAAGCTAAGAGAATATAACTTTTGAAAATTTATCACTGGAATGACTGGTTCGGTTATCAAGCCAGTCATTCTAGTGGTAAATTTTCAATTGCATTCTCTCTTGGCTTGTAAATGGACATTCTAAATGACCATAGCAGGGGCCAGTTTTGGCCAGTATGACCCTTAAATGGCTAAAGAACTAGTACAAGGACAATAACAGTGTTACATACCCTTGGGGCGAAGAATAGATTCTGAGTGGGTGGTATAGTTATTTTATTAGAGGAACAGAATAGTATTTCTAAGGACACACCGGCATGCACAACATAGTGCATACCTTTGTGTGAATAAGAAAAATAGACCAATTCTATATAATGCCTACCAAGGAGCATGAAATACACAGCACAAACTGTATTGTATTGCACCTGCATACATCTCAATCATGTCAATTATTATTCAACAGGCAGAAGACTGTAGATACATGTACAGTAAGTGCCTACTACGCAGTCCACGGTAGACCAATACAGAATATCATACCATCTTAGTCAAATCTCCATATTATTTTGAAAACAATTTGATAGGAAGTCAGTGCTGCCTAAAGCATCAATGATTTTCAGTCAAATATTTGTACTAATATTTTCGATGGGTTTCATATTTAGGTCACTTCATTATGAAACCGCTTAATAAGCATAATGGGCTGTGGAGTATCAGCCTGTATTTTTATGCTCTATTTAACTACTGTACATGATATATAGTAATCACTTAGCATGACCTCTATGAAAACTCAGGCTCCCTCACCCTGACAGGCTATAACAAGAGGCCCAAGGCGTCTGTATTGCTCACCTGGAACATTGGCATTTCAACTTAAAAAGCCATAGCCTACTGTGCGGCTCTAAAGATTTTGTCAGGAATAAAAAGTTTTAAAAGCATAAATTTTAGCTGGAAGAATAGCACGGAAGACAAGATTAAAGGATAACTAATCCCATCTCTTGATAGCTATTCAGGTGATCTAACACACCGGTCATAAACTATCCAGGTAATTTTAAGCTTCTTATCACGCAGCTAAGGAAAGATATTCAGGATTTAGTAGTTAAATGTTGGTAGATTTGTACACTCTATGATGGCTGTCATGATTTACTTTTCAACCAATCAGAAAAATCCTAGTGTGTCTGCCTCGGTATATATGCTCAGTCATTGAGGCTCCAGCTATAGTTTGGCAATGTGGTATAAAAGCAATCCTACAGGTAAGCTGTTGAATATTTTGAAACCAATTTGATTGGAAGTTGTTGCTGCCATAGGCAGCAACAACTTCCAGTCAAATTAGTTTCAAAATATGCAATGGGATGAGCATTACATAATAAAGAATGTGATGCTTTGGAGCTGACATGACATCACACAAAACAGCTTGAGGAGACAAAATGGTGTCGATCACTGTTCAACATTTACTCAATATTACAAAACAAATAATTGCGATACAGATCAGGGAATGTGACAGGATATGAATGATATGGCATCTATAAATCATATTCTATCAGTGCAATACAACATTTGAGATGAGATTAGCCTCGCTTTAACTAGGCCAACCAAATGAAACAAACAGTTGTTTTTAGAAACTTATGAATTATAATTTTGGCGAATATTCAGGAACGGATTTTGCTGAGCCATCGCATGCATGGTCATCTCACAACAGATGGATGGACGGATGGACAATAGGCAGATGGCCGGCCACCACAGCATAAGCTTACTTGGCCCGAAGGCCAGGTGAGCTAATAAAATCTAAGATTTTCAACAATAAACTGATCGATTCAAACAATGTATACAAGTTTTCATGCCTACCCCCATTGATTAAGGATGCTTCCAGCCATTTCTATGTTGAAATCGGCCAAAATGTTTAGGAATAGTAGCGATTTGATAATTTCTAGTAAAATTTTCATAAAATTTAAGATTTTCCAATACACAATTGATGAATCAAAATTTGGCATAAAAATTCTAGAGCCTACCACCATATAATTCTTCTAACCAAATTTGGTAGAAATCAGTCCAGCTTTTAAGGAGAAAATGCGATTTGACAATTTAAACAAGAGGCCTGCATCTTGTTTTGAAATCATCTTCCTGCGAATTCATTATGAAATCGGTTAATAAACATAATGGGCTGTCGAGTATCCGCCTGTATTGGGACCTGCATCGCTCACCTGGAATACAGTCATTTCAAACGAGAAAGATCATCGCTTATAAGTAGAACCCAAAGGTTTGGCCAGAACTACAACAAGGACAAGGATATATCCTACCAAATTTGGTTACAATCGGTCCAGTGGTTCTCAAGAAAGCATTTAAATTTCCTATTGAGTTAGTACGGGAGTTTTTAGTGGAAAAATTACCCAAAATGACTAAACCGCTTATCCCACAGCTTCAAAGGTTGAAATCAGTATATCCAAAACAGTATATAAAAGCAATTTTGTCTTCAAAACCAATCAAATAAAAAATGCAATGTGGCTGCCAAACACAATCCACGGCGTCCATGTTTTTTACATATCAACTTCACTTGACCAAACTTTAATGGCCTTTAATGCCTAATCATATCTCACAAATTTCAACCCGATCCGTTCAGTGGTTCCACAAGTCATTTTCACGAAAACTAGGTCATCTAGGACGGCTGCCAAAGCATTTGGTTAATCAAGTTCCCTTGAACAAACTTGGTTCAGCTGTTGCGCTAGATGGTCTTTTATGAATTTTGAATCGATCCCTAAGCATATTTTAAAGACATTTATAAGACTTAGACAAAATCCACGATGGCAACTAGCTAAATAGGCCAATCGGCTTCATTTTAACAAATTTGGATCTCTATTCCCTAGGCTTAAAATGCTTCCTGCCAAATATAATTGAAATCGGCCCACTTCTTCTCGAGGACATTTTTTATTTCCTATTGCTTTAGTATGGGAGTTTTGGCAGGAAAATGATCCAAGATGACTGCCAAACCACTTATCTGACATCGTCCAATGTGACAAATTTGAAATCAGCATGCTCAAAACTTATATAAAACCAACTTCAACTTCAAAATCCATCAAATAAAAAATTCCAATACGGATGCCAAGCATGCTACATTTTGATTGGTCCACAGTGGCGATGTTTTTGACGTATCAACTTCCCTTGAACAAATTTTAATGTCCCTTATAGTGTCTAATCAGTAATCATATCTCACAAAATTTCAGCACGATCTGTCTCGCGGTTCTCGAGGTGTTTTCATGAAAACTAGGTCATTCATGATCGCCGCTGAAGCATTTGGCCAATCAAGTTCCCTTGAACAAACTTGGTTCAGCTGCTGCCCTAGGTGATCTTTCATGAGTTTTGAATCGATCCTTCAAGCAGAACATTTTTAAAGATGTGTAAAAAAATCGGACTCCTGCCAAATATAATTGAAATCGGCCCAGTAATTCTAGAGAAGTCGCTTAAAGAAGATGTTGACAGACAGGTCGCCATGGCATTTTGCTCACTTGGCCATTCCAGCCAGGTGGGCTAATAAGAAATACTACATACATGCACATCATATTGAATATTTTGTCTATTAGGCTAAGCAACAGCTCCCAGATAATTTAATTGCAAGAGTCAAAATATACGATTTCAAGCGACCGCATCCTGTGATATTCTGTGATATCTAGTGACGAGTGTTTTTAGCATGACATAGGAGAAAAAGTTCCAGATTTCCTGTATATTTATGGCCAGTATAAACCCTGTAATACCCATCAATAATGCAACAACATGCATGAATAAGTGCAAACAGAAAATCTGGTGAATGGCGATATTTTTAGAGCTTCATTAGCCAAGAGAAGTCTGTGAAAGCAACGCATGAATAGCGTGCCGGCCCGGAATATGTGCATGTCTTCAGTCTCATACACACACACCTTTTATGTACAAAATCAATAACCAGCTCTGAAATGTCAGTGTGCTTCAGGAGAACCAACATCATCAATCGAACAGAGCATGCTATATAGCAAGCTTAACACATTTTTACCTCGGAGGTATGCTAAGTTGCCTTCAATGAAAATTCTTGCAAACCTGGGTGGATCTCTGATTTTCAGCTGGAGGATGCAGGATAAGACAGCCAAACTACCAATAAAGATTGCAGGACTACATGTACATTATATACATGTAATACGCCAATATCACGGGGACCAACATTAAATTTGATATTGACAGCCCTGTTGGTCAATGGTTCAGGTCCAATATCGAATTTGATATTGGCATGCCCATTGGTCAATGGCACAGGGGACCAATATCAAATTTGATATCGGTGTACCTGTTGGTCAATGGTGATGGGGACCAATATCGAATTTGATATTGGCATGCTCATTGGTTAACAGCGCAGGAGACCAATAATGAATTTTATATTGGCGTGCCCGTTGGTCAATGGCAAAAGGGACCAATATAAACTGTTATATCTGCTCTGGTATGAAACAGTATCAGACACAAATTTCTGTTTGTACCGGAGTCTTATTAAATATCTGGCAGACACAATAAATAAATAAATGAAACACAGCAAATCTTAAATTTTAATTTTTTAATAACTATTTCTTAAAACCATGAAATCAAAGCAAACATTTTATATAATATTAAAGCCATTTAAAGGTGCGTATTCAATATTCATATAGATGAGTTACATAGGCACATAGCCTATACTTTTGTTTGCCCAGAAGCAGTAATTGTTTTTATGAAGCTATTTAAAAACGAAACACTTGAAGTTGGTATTCACATCTCACAACTCTGGAACCTTGTGTAACTTTCTTCCACCAGCACTCCTCTGACACTGTTGGACGGAATTCAACCAAATTTAGTATGTCAGTTACCCATATAAATGTGGAGTATATGAGCACATTTACATTTGACTCCGCTCCCAGGGGGTGGGGGATGGGTCAAAAGGTCATGAAATTGATTGTAATGCAACTCCTCTGAAATCGGTAGACGGAACTCAACCAAATTTGATATCTGAGTTACTCTTATGATTGCGGAGTGCAAGAGGGCATTTAGATTTGGCTCCGCACCCAGGGGGTGGGAGAGGGGTTAAAGGTCAAATTTTAACCTGCAGAAATTGATTGTAATGCATCTCCTCCGAAACCATTGGACAGAATTCAACCAAATTTGCTATGTGAGTTACCCATATCAATGTGGAGTGGATGAGCACATTTACATTTGGCCCCGCTCCCAGGGATGGGGGATGGGGTCAAAAGGTCATGAAATTGGTTGTAATGCAACTCCTCTGACACTGTTGGACGGAATTCAACCAAATTTGGTATGTGAGTTATTCATATGAACGATCAATTCCATTGCGACTTATAGGACATTTGAATAATTTTTTCAAAATTGTAACCAACAAGAGGCCCAACGGGCCTGTATCGCTCACCTGGAACATTGGCATTTCAACTAATCTTACTTAAGTTTTACTTTGGTGTCACTTCCAATGACTTTCAGTCAAATTGTTTAGTTTTTGAGATACTGACAACAATCTCTGGCTGTTTTTTTGCATTAGTGATTTTGAATAATGTTTAAGTAAAAATAGATGATATCAGTGCTAACTACAGCTGGTTTCTTAACTGTCTCAGTACTGCAAGCCAGTGCAGTCAATAATTTCAATTTTCAAAAGCTCTTCACTTGTTGAATATTTCTGCCATTCTGGCCAGGTGAGCTAATAATAATAATAATAATAATAATAGTACATTTATAATGCGGTGAAATCCATGCATGCTCTAAGCGCTTACAATTGATATTTATGTATAAGCCTGTTTAAAAAGATATGTCTTGAGATTTGATTTGAAACTGGATAGAGTGGGAGAGATTTTGATATCAAATGGTAAATTATTCCAGTTAGACGAAGCAGCAAAAGAGAAAGTTTTGTGGCCATATGTTTTTGTGCAAACGTTTGGAATTTCTAATAACATTTGATCTGCAGATCTGAGTTGCCGAGGAGGATTGTATATCTGTACAAGCTCAGACAGATAATCTGGCGCAGAGCCGTAAACACACCGATATGTTAGACTTAGAATTTTGAACAGTATTCTTTGTTCAATCGGAAGCCAATGCAGATCTTGCATGACTGGACTAATGTGTGCATGCTTGTTGCTTAAGGAAACAATTCGTGCAGCCGTGTTCTGAATTTTTAGGAGCCTAGAGATTAGTTCCTTAGGGGCACCGATAAGAAGGCTATTGCAATAGTCCAGTCTTGATATCACTAGGGCTAACACAAGCATGATGGCCGCTTCTCGTGTAATGTACTTTCTAATGTTCCCGATATTGCGCAGCTGCATAAAACAGATCTTACAGAGATATTTAACATGTTGTTCCATACTCAATTCACTGTCCAGCATAACGCCGAGATCCTTTACATAATTAGATAGCTGAATCTGACTTGAACCAACTGTGATGGTATTTAACTCTGTCTTAGCCCGTCTGATTTTAGGTCCAACAAGTATAGCTTCAGTTTTGTCATCATTTAACATCAACATGTTTGAAGTCATCCACAATTTGATGTTATCACAGCAATCAGTTATTTCTCTGCTAGCTGTATGGCCGGCGGAAACGGATAGCAGGAAACTATTGATAAGCTGGGTGTCGTCAGCATAGAGATGACGCTGAAGATTATGCATCTGGATGACGGATCCTAGTTGATGAGTATACAACGTAAATAGCACAGGCCCTAATATAGGCCCTTGCGGTACGCCACATGTAAGCTTGACTGACTCTGAAAGAGTACCATTTATATAGACTGATTGGTATCTGTCTGTCAAGTACGAATGAAACCAATTCAAGGCAAAGCCTGATACACCAAACACGCGATTTAATTGAGACAAAAGCTTTTGATGATCAATTGTGTCAAAAGCGGCACTTAGGTCGAGTAAAAGCAGGAGAGACCAATTGCCTTTATCGACAGCAGAGCGAATGTCATTTAAAACTATTAGTAATGCTGTCTCTGTACTATGACATTGTCTATATGCGGATTGAAATGGTTCATAGAGCTTGTGTGTTGTTAAATGTACAGATAGGCGTTTACATACTGCCCTTTCAACAAGTTTGGACATAAATGGCAGATTAGAAACGGGTCTATAGTTCTTTAATGTATCCTGGTCTAGTCCTGGCTTTTTAAGTAGTGGTTTGATCACAGCTCGCTTGAAAGGCGGTGGCATAATACTGGACTGTATGCTAGAGTTAACGATTTGAGTAATTATTGGAAGTAAAGTGTCAATGTGGTCAAAGATCATTTTAGTAGGAACAGGGTCGAGCTCACAGGAAGTGGGTTTGGATTCTTTCAGAAGCACGAGTACATCATCTTCTGAGAATGGCTGAAAGATCTCAAAGTTATCACCGGTGAATACGGCCGAATCGGTAGGAAATTGAGTATTTAGATCTGCCGACTGAAGCAACTGGGCGCGGATAACCTCGATCTTATTTTGAAAAAAGTCTGAGCAATCTGCATAGGCTCGCCTGTACTGGGAAGTGAGCAGTCCTTTTGTTTACCCATGAGCATAAACATGGTATTATATAGGGATTTTGAGTCCGCACTACTCCCAAGTATTTTATTTGTGAAATACAAAGAATTAAGACGCAATAGAGTTATTTTCTTAATTTAATCTGATAGCAAAGACCTGACTATAAACAAATACGAATGTAAACTGGAATTATCTATCACCTGTTCTTGTGAACAGCATGCATAAAGGGTCTGTGACTTATGCGGACCACCGTTTTATACCCCGCTTAGTCACACTACAAATACTATCTCAGTTTGAGAGCCAGCTTACATGTGACTTAAGGTTGCATGATTTTTCGATTATTCGATTAATCGCGATTATATAATTCAAAATGATCGTGGACGATTATAAAATGAAATAATCGTGTAATCGCCATGTTGAAATTTTTGCCAAGACACTTTTACGCTTGTGAAACTCAGCATGCGTTACCAATCATGGAAACAAACATCTGGCTATCAACCAAGTGTGTGAATGATTAAATAAACTAAATAAAAAACAGATTTGTTTGTATTGACTCATGATTAGTTTTAGATTAATAAAGATTGCTCACTTGGTCACTATTTGTCATTATTGTTGTAATCACACACGCTTATCCCGTGTTCCCCATTCTCTGAATAGTTATGCGCTAACGGTTTTCCCAAAAAAGTTCTAAAACTGATACCACGGAAATTCAACGCATTTTCTCCCGTAAAACTCCTGATCGCCTACGCCTATGTTTAATGTACACCTCAAAACATCACCGGGGAAGTGAAATTATTTGATTTGAGCACCTAAATATTGCGTATCCTTTAATAAAGGTTGTTTATTACATCAAAACTAATCCACAATTTGATATAAAATGGTGTCGCAAAAAAATACAAATCATGTGATTTGCCTCCAATTGAAGAGTTTATTTTAGAGCAAGTACTCGGATATAAATATTCTGGAATCGGGGACTCGGAACTCGGAAATTTCTATATATTATCATTGCGAGATAGGAACTGAGTATTATACTCAGCTGAATAACGGGTACCCATTTGATAAACTCCCGTTAGCATATAATATCTCGCGAGAACACACCGCCTCCCATCGCAAAAGAGCCGCTGACTCGCCAACTTAAGAAACCGGCTATATTGTTGTTCGTAATAATTCAATTTGGATTCATTTAATGTTGATCGACGTTACAAAATTGATGCACATTTTCTCCCGTACTTGTTTGGTACATAAATTTGGTCTTAAAATATATTTATAAGGAAGGTATTTAATCATGCCAAGACTGTTTTAAGCGCAGTTTGACGTCAAAAGTGTGGAATAAACTTTATTATATCTTGAACATACGTGGCCTACTATTAGTATTAATCTAATAGGTGGTCGAGATTTACAAATCTGAGGCCTGTATTGACTTCTAGAGGGGCCGGAAATGTATCAGGACAGAGATCGGTCTGAAGTAGACACACCCTGTGACACGATTGTTATTATTATACACGCTATTCTTACAAATTTGCTCTTAAAAATAATTTTCCTATACAATCTGCTGAGTTAGGGGGTGGGCTACAGAGTTTTGCGAAACTGCTAAGAAATCATTGGAGCTCATATGTAAAAGTTAGGGGGTGGTCTTCTATTAGAGCACAGGCTACAATTAAGCGAAATACGGTACCTTCCGTTTTCCTTCTAGAAAAATCTTGATACATTCCTTTGTTTGCAATCAGCAACTGGCGTATTCTGTCCATGTATGTACACCCATGTGCCTAACCCATAATCTTACAATCTGCAGTAGCATAATACCGTCCTCTAAGCAGCATTGACGTAGTTAATACAGTTCATGATTAATCGTATGATCGCGATTTTTTTTTTTTAATGATCGTGATTATGAAAAGTGAATAATCGTGCAACCCTAATGTGACTATAATTCTATTAGGAGATACTTGCAGCTTTCTAAAAAGACCATAGAGACATACATAATGTGACTATAATTCTATTAGGAGATACTTGCAGCTTTCTAAAAAGATCATAGAGACATACATCCTATTTTTTTCATCATGGCAGCAGTGAATTATTCACTGTGACTTATGGGACAAGAAATTGTGACTGATGGGACCATATTTAAAAAATATCTGTATGCGTCACTCTGAGACATAGTAATCTTAACAGAATAGTGGACCCATCAACGTATTAAAAGAAGCATTATATTCATTAGTAATGATCACATTATTTTAAGCAAACACAACAACAACTTAAATGGTTTTTATTCTATAATTACTAATGCCTACACTGAAAAGTGAAAATTATCACGATTCATGATGCCAAAAGACTGTATATTTTTAATATGTATTCTCAAATAATGCGTAAAAATAATAAAATGCTTAATACAATTGTCACAAATTCAGCCATGTGTCAGTTTCAGGACCTTTGAAATTGTGACAGATGGGACAATTATCATGATTATGGTGATACTTTATACATGCCTCTGGCATTAACTAGCATGGGCTCTCTTTCCATTCTGGCCTTTATTTGCTCTTCATTGTACCAAACTGTGTTTTTCTCTGGTTCAAACGCATAGGTTTTCCCAGAGCTAGATGGCTTAAGGCACCTAATTTGATGCATGTTTTCCTTTACAACTAATATTAATCCATAAGAACTTATGGAGTCATAATCGACAATTACCCATTGTCCACAAGTGTACTCATTTGGTGAGGGGGGTGAATCGATCTCTTCTGGAGCATGGTCATCATTTACATGTACTATATCATTCTTATTACCTGTCGGCCCACTCACAAAGGAAAACATTGCCATTTTGATGTCTCAATGGAAGAATAAGTAGCATACTTAATAGCATATGGTTCAATGGATTCAAAATAATGAGCTGAATGGCTGCCAGTGTTTTAATTTCTTGTCCATTTGGGTTCCAGAAACCATCAAACTCAGTTTTCTTAGATTCAATCTTGTCCTTATCAATATATGCCACATTGGTGTTTGGGCAGACATTGGTAGCTAGTTTGGCAAATTGAGCTGAAGATGCAATATCTAATTTCTAACTTCTCACCTTTTCAGACACTAGTCTTTTAACAGTCCCAACAATACCATCAATGCACCCCTTACCATGAGAGGTGGCTGAAAAGTGCCACTTTGTTGACAGACTGCTAACGGTTTCTAAACTTGTCTTCCCCATTAGCTCTATTACTAAATATTTTGTGACTGGTCTGCTGATAATACCTACACATCAACTCATATATAAGCACATAGCTCTGATAGGTTTAGCAGTCTAGTAGATAGGAAAACATAAAATTACAAAAATAGGCATTCCACTGAGATACAGACTAAACAACACTACCAAAACTGTGACTGATGGGACAGAGCCGTCTAGACAGTTCTGGGTCAAATTAGTTCAGAGGCTGGTATTCAGGTCGATTCATGACCCTGGATATAAAAAGTGCATTGCACCTTGGTTCTGAATTCATCACCCAGAAGCATAGAATGCAGTGTGAACTGAATGTGGTAGGAGCATAACTAATCACTAAACTGACCAGTATTAAGCTCAAATTTAACCTATATTTTGAAAAACTATATATCAGGAATAGAAGCATGTATCAGCAAGGTTAGACCTGTTATAGAAACCAGAACCATTCCATATTTGATAACAGTGCATTATTTAACCGTAAAATTATCTTTTTAAAAGCATGAAAATGTTACTTTTCTGTGGAATTGACCGACTGCGAAGTGCAAAATGACATTTACATTTGGCTACACTGAAAAGCAGTGCAGAAAATATCATACAGCGATCACGGAAACACATATTACCACGAAAATCATGTTACAACATTTCGGTATTATTATTAAGATTTTGACGTTCCCACGCTGCGAATGGATGCACTCCTATTTGCATCGGCATATTTATATAATTGAATTGCATATCTGTAGCCATCATAAAAAAAACCCTTCAGGAATTCTTAATTTCTCACATAGTGATAACTTTTATTACTCTAAAGTACTAAGAAGCCGAAACATACCAATTAATAAGATTATAGAATCTTGGCATGGTGTTCCAGAGTTACAATAGCCGTAGAACGCTTATGCTAATTTTATTATGTAGTCGAATAGTGAATACAATTGCATTTCTCAGAAAAATATATAAATTTACCCCTCTGTTCAAATTCTCTTCCAATTACCAAGAGAATTCAGTCCCTTTTGGAGGCTATATATGCTGAAGCGAAGGTATATATGTGCATAAGCGCTTTATTGCTTTTCTAACTCAATGGCTGTTCGCAAATGCCGGCCAAATTGAGCAAGCATGACACCTTGATGCAATGGAAGCCGACGTGTGTTTTAATAAGCGGTTGCTGGTTTATAGACCCACAAATGGAAATTCGTAATTTAAACACCCTTTCAATATTACTATAATGGCCCAGATGTTTTTACTCCAGTATTTCCACTCGCCGCCCATACAGGCATCACTTGGATGCTATTCCTAACCAAACTATGGATAATCTGTATGGGTTGGCAGGTCTGGTGTGACGAGGTAGCATGTGAAGAGCACTGGTGATAAACCATCACCATGTGGTGATCCTATTGATTCTTCAAATTGTCAGTGTCTGTTGAGACTTAAGAGTTTTTCCAGGAAAGGAAGAAAAGACCATCTCTGCTAAGGGAAGGCTGCTTCACTCTCACTCAAGAGAGGAAATTACAATCAATGACCAAGATGAACATTCACCAGGGACAGAAATGGCTATTTGCCCTGTTGCCTGGGGCAACCTGAATTTCAAAAGGGCAACCCGGGTCAAGTTCGATTCCTAACCATAGTTAGCTATAAAGTTAACTAGATTCCAAATCGAGCCTCAAATAGTTAACTAACTAGTCAACTATAGCCAACCGAGCACCCGACCTCCCGACCTCGGTTCAAATGGTTAGTGCGATATTTGTGTATATTTAAAACTGGTAGACACTGATCACTTTCATAGGCCATCAAAACAGACGACAGAAAGGGTTAATGGAGACTGGTACCCGGCTCAAACTTTCCCCCAATAATAATTCAATGGGGAATCGGGAATCAATGAACTATAGTTAACTATTCAGCGTTCGGCTTAGCATAGCGACTGCGCATGTTCAGTAAACCAGCAAACTGACTATAGTTAGCGAGTCGAACTTGACCTAAGCTTTGGCTGTTGATGGTACACCAGGCAACAATGGTAAATACTGAGGAACTAACAGCATACTGTGTTTTTGATACCCACTGACTAACTCTTTTCGTTTTTAAGTTATTTCGTTGTTTAAGCAAGTAACCAATATGCTTAAGGTTGTTTCTGAGCAAGTGTGGACTTTCTTTAGAATAATCTTTGGCAGGCAACCTGAAAATGCTTGAAACCGCATCATAGATTGCCCTGTGGGCAACTATATTTTTTCATTTACTTCTATCCCTGTTCACGATAGTCCATCTGCTTGCAATCGCATGCCAATTGTCAACAATTCGCAATTCAGCCATTTCACAAAATTACATGTGGACACATAACAAACAAGTACCATTAAATGACCAGTATCATACTAAATTATTTAACACAAATGTAAGTAAAAAAGGAATACCAGTCATTCCGTACGGCAGGTTTGGCTAATTAATCTGTAAGTCCTATCACAAATTAAGTTAATCCATTGCTAGCTCTTCAGATGATCACTACCCAACCCTTTGGAAGAATAATATGGTAGCTAGGAATTTTGGTTATTAATCTGTACCATAGCTTTTTTGTTAATATTAACCCTTTAACACTCATATCAGCCAAAATCGGCTTCTGCAGTAGTCTTGAGAAATGTCTATTTGCAGACCACAAGACTATTTTTGAGAATTTACCATTGGAATGACTGGCTCGATAACAGAGCCGGTCATTCCAGTGATAAATTATCAAAAATAGTCTTCTCTCAAGGTCTGCAAATGGGCATTTTCTATGACCAAAATCTTTGTAGGAGAAAATTTAGCTTTTCTTTAATAAATTTTAGGGTTAAATGGTCAATACTAGCGAATCACTGTGGTATATATTTAACCTGATCTACTGTAACCACGTACATGTAGTCTGAATCATAAATGCATTTCCAGTTTTTAATGTACATATCATATAATACTATAGTATACACTTTATCATGTATTGTCTGTACATGGACATATGATCACATATTGGATTTGTCGATAAAGATTGATTGTTTGGTACGGAATAACTTAATTATGCTGGGTACCAGGGACAGATCTGGTATTTGCAATGGTGTAAGTCTCTTAGAAAGGGGTTGAATGTTTTGAAACTAATTTGACTGCAAGCTGGGAGGCAACACCTTTCAGTCATATTTGTTTCACAAAATTCAACACCATACAGGAATTTGTGCTTTACTATTGAGATGCTGGAATTTCAATTTTTTAAATCCTGAACAATCTAATCAGATTTTTAGTAGTTCAAATAAAAACATTACATTTACATGGATTTTAAAATAGTCTTCAACTGTCATGAATTAGAAAGCTTTGCGAGCTTTTATGTTCCTTTTTTTCTCCCTTGAGAATCGCTGACAATAATTGTTCAGTATTTTTGCATTTTTCTCAAGGTGTGTGCCATGCGTTGAGTATTGTCAGCAATTCTTAAGACACAATCAGGGATGCAATTAGTCAGCTTATCAAGAAAGCTACTTTTAATCATTAGCCAATGATTTAGACAATTCAGCTTTTCATTAGGCAGATTTCTGTTCAATTTTTATAGCATTTGGCCAATGGCTAGATAATCGGTCCCTGGGTACAGAATACTATATATTTGCATGGCAAAACACTACAAAAGGCAAATATTGAAAAGATATCGGGGTAATCATTGACTCAGATCTCAGTTTTGACGAGCACATTAGCGAAAAAGTAAAGAAAACTAATCCTATGTTTGCACTAATAAGAACGTTCCAGTATTTAAATAATGAAACATTTATACCCCTGTACAAGTCTAGTGAGGACACACCTCGACTTCGCGAGCCCAGTGTGGTCATCATACAAAATGAAACATGTGGATATGATAACAGGGTTAGAAATAAATTAAAAGATGTAGTTGCCCATAGGGCAACATATGATGCCATTTCATACATTTTCAAGTTGTCCGCCGCAGATTAAGTTTGGCCGTATACATGGTATATGTTAAGCTAAAGGACAAAGAAAATTAGAATCACCATTGCTTTGTCAAGTAAATTCTGAAAAATAGCCACAGTTATTGAGAAGTGGCTTTAAGCAGACTTTTTACTCTTTCTAATAATTAAACTAGATTGATTGGTCGATGATGCGTCATCGCAAATCCCCACTTTCACCGCTTCAAACTTTTGACACACACCCCAATCCACCACGGGGGCAGAGCCAATGTAAATGTTCTTTTGAACTCTGCAATCATATGCGTAACTCACATACCAATTTTGGTTGAATTTCGTCCAATAGTGTCAGAGGAGTTGCATTACAATCAATTTCATAACCTTTTGACCCCACCCACCACCTTTGTGGGCTGGGACAAATGTAAATATGCTCTACTCTACATTGATATGGGTAGCTCACATAACAAATTGGGTTGAATTCTGTCCAATGGTTTCGGAGGAGATGCATTACAATCAATTTCAGTGGTTAAAATTTGACCTTTTGACCCCTCTCCCGCCCCCTGGGGGCAGAGCCAAATCTAAATGACCTCTTGCACTCTGCAATCATATGGGTAAATCAGATATCAAATTTGGTTTGAGTTGTGTCTAACGATTTCAGGGGCGTTGCATTCCAATCAATTTCATGACCTTTTGATGCCATCAACCACCCCCTGGGAGCAGGGCCAAATGTAAATGTGCTCATCCACTCCGCATTGATATGGGTAAATGACACACTCAATTTGGTTGGATTCCGTCCAAAAGAGCAGGAGTTGCATTACAATTAATTTTCTGACCTTTTGACCGCCACCTCACCCACCCATGGGGGCGGGGCCAAATGTAAATACATATGCTCATGTACTCCACATTGATATGGGTAACCCACAAACCAAATTTGGTTAAATTCTGTTCATTGGTTTCGGAGGAGGTGCGTTACAATCAATTTCCGCAGGTTAAATTTGGCCTTTTGACCCCTCCGCCACCCCCGGGGGGCAGAGTCAAATCTAAATGGCCTTGTGCACTCCGCAATTATATGGGTAACTCAGATATCAAATTTGGTTGAGTTCCATCTAATGATTTCAGAGTTGTGCTACAAATGATTTGACCTTTTGACCCCTGCCACATTCCCTTGGGGGTGGAGCCAAATCTAAATATCATCTTGCAAAGCCGAATCATATGGGTAACCCACATATCAAATTTGATTTCATTCCACCCAATGGTTTGGGAGGCGATAACATGACGGACAGATGGACAGAAGGATGGAGGCGATTACAATATCCACGTTTTTCTAAAACGTAGGGATAATAAATAATTAAATAAATAAATGCCTTAAAACGAGCAGTTAGTCAGTTGGTATCAAATACACAGTATAATACAATTGATCTGAGTATTTATAATGGTTGTCCTGTGTTACCATTAACAGCCAAAATTTTGGTCACGTTCGACTCCTAACGATAGTTAGCTATAGCTAACTAGATTCTGAGTCGAACTTCAAATAGTGAACTAGCTAGTCAACTATAGTCAACCGAGCACCCGAGCTCGGTTCAGATGTTTAGTGCGAGATGTGCGTAAATTTCAAAATGGCCAACACTGATCGCTTGCCATGAATAAATGCATATAAAAGTGTAAATACTTCATTAAATAACTTAGGTTTGTTGAAATAATGCTTTCCCATTGTATGTCAATGTTCCCAAGACCTATTTCTTCCCACTTTGTCATATGGATGCTTTTTGTCTTAACCCATTTTCGTAGGTCATCAAAACAGACGACAGAAATGGTTAATGGAGACTGGTAGCTGGCTCCACCTTTTCCCCAATAGTAATTCAATGGGGAATCGGGAACCAACAAACTACAGTTACTATCCAGCATTCAGTTTTGCATAGCGACTGTGCATAGTCAGTAAACCATGAAACTGACTATAGTTAGAGAGTCGAACTTGACCATGGGTTGCCCTTCTGAAAATCAGGTTGCCCGGGAAACAGGGAAAATGGACATTTCAATCCCTGAATGACAGGAGTGCAACGAAGAGCTCCCCAAAAATACCTGTGTTCAGACCTTTCATACTCAGAGAGACTGAAAATACTAAAACAGCCAACATTAGCTTACTGAAGGGAGAGGGGGGGGGGGGGGGGGGGGGGGGGGGGGGGGGGGTGATATGCAAAGAAACTTGCACTACGGTGTCAGGTAGTGGAGACAAAATACAAGAGGAAATAGCAAGAAGCTATATGATATATCTACAGCCTAGCACATCATCACGAAGGCAAAGCTACTTCTCAATGAGTTGTGAAAAATTGGAATGACTTACCAGAGGAGGTTGTGTCTGCACCATCACTAAACGCGTTCAAAATTACCTAGACAGATTCTGGAGCACACAAGACATTCTCTATGATAACTACAAGGCACAAATAGGAAGTTGCAACAGAACACAACATTGGGAGATGAAGAAAATGGAGTCTGGTGAAGAGGCCCATTGAGGACCTGTACCAAAAAAAGCGCTAAGTATCGCTAAGTATTATAGCCAATCATGTGGTACGGTTTAACAATAAAAATGCTACTGATTGACTGGTACATAATGGTTAGCATGCGGATTGACTACATACCGGAAAGTGGCAGATCCATGGGTTGAGGTTGGGGAGCTGGGGTGTGTCACTGTGTGCATAGGCCTACCTCGATTTCACTACCCCAATATGGTGGACTTATCATCGTCTACAAGTTTTTAGCCATGTGCTTGTTATTGCCTCAGAACATATTATCAACATATGCCGTTTCTATTTTTAAATGACCTGTAAATAGCAAATCTCAAATCTGTCACACTCATTCCATGACACAGTGACAGTAACTTGTAAGTGACAGTTTTCTTACCTGTGTGTGTTAGGCAGTTTAGGCTCCTTCTAGCAATTAATTTGGTGTTGTGTCGAATAAATCTAACAGAATATGGATATTTCACCTGTGACAAGATATATTTGGAACACGCAATCGCTTACTCCATGGTAAAATATCAATATATTAACGTGCAGATGCGACAACGTAATGACGTCTTCTCATCAACAACAGCTACATTGACCTCAATACCTGTGATGCGGGACTCGCAATCAGTCGGGTACTCGATTACTGATATGAACCTAATACTCGACAAAAATCTGTTAGTCGATTACTGATATGAACCTAATACTCGACAAACATCTGTTAGTCGATTACCCGATCGCCATTCGTATCTCGCGAGATCTCCTTCGATTCGAGATCGAGAAAAGAATCTCGTGTGTATTTAGGATGGCGCAATTGTCCGCAGCCGAAATCCTTAGCTTCCTCAGGTCCATTCTTGACTTGAGTGTACCGAGTCCTGCTTTCTTGAGGTCACCTCATAGCACGCTTAGCAGATTTATGCAATGAAGTCCTCTCCTGACTTCGTCTTTGCTGGCTCCGTGTAGGGCAAATTCCAAGGCTCTCTGTGCTTGTGTCTCTTCTGGCATCGTTAGCACATGGCCAAACATGTTGAATCTTTGCTGGGCGACTTTTACAGACAGCGGCGATGTATTACACATCTTGTATAGTGCATCGTTGGAAATTATGCTGTCTGGCCATTGTGTCCAGTGATGGTGCGTAGGTGTTTGCGGTGGCAGGCATCGAGTTTGTCTAGAGCTGCCTTTGGAGCTGCCCAGCTGTTACAGTTATACAGCATCAAGGATATACAGGTTGCATTGTATAAACGTAGCCGCTTTATCAAGGGCATCTTTGATCTACGAATCCATAGCTTCCAGAAGGACTGTCAGCAGTTCTGCAAAGCAGTGAGCCCAGGATTTTACTTTTCCTCCATGGTTTGCCGCCACGAAGTGGGTCGTCATTTTCTATAGTTTCATGCTGTGTCGATAGATATATCTGGGTGAACTCTGTTTTGGATTCATTCATAGAGATCCTCAATTTTTAGTTTGATACAGATACAGTATTTTACACCAAATCTGCAAATTTTAAAAAGATACAGGTAGAACAAGTGATTATTTTATGCATTTTCATGTGAGTGTAGTGAAAAACATGTATTTCCATTATTACTTTTTTACCCATAATAAAAATGATGCTAACTTGTAAGAAAATGTTACAAACCAGCTGTCCCGAGTAGCAAAGCAGATATGTTGTCATAGCAATAATTTATTTCTTCTTCTTCTTCTTCTTCCAAATACTGGCTGCCTTCAACTTGCTGAAGATTATGCCAGGTGTGTGCATGTGTCAAGTTTAAAAACAGGGTGCCAAAAAGTATGTACAGGTGCAGATTAAAAACAGAGCTTCCACGCTGGACTCTGGTCACTAGGGCCTTGAAGGCATCTAGCGACACGCTGGTGACCGTCTCTTCTGGCAGGGCATTCCAGTCAATGGCTGTTCTTTGGAAGAAGGTTGCTTGTCGATATGCTGTTCTGGTATGTGGGAATTGATATGCCATACAGTGTCTTGTGTGATGGAGTGGTTTCACTAGGTAGTTTTCCATGTTTACTTTTACTAGCTTGTTGTTAATTTTATAGAACATGATGAGACAGGCTGCTTTCCGGCGAGCTTGTAGACTTTGCCATTCTAGTGTGTTGAGCATTTCGCCTACGCTGGATATAATGCGATATCGATGGCTTACGAATCGGGCAGCTCGCCGTTGGACTTTCTCAATTTGGTTGATATCACTTTGCTCATATGGGTCCCAGACAGTACTCGTGTATTCAAGGCTCGGTCGTACTAATGATTTGTACCCTTAGGCCTTGATCCTATTAGATGGGATTCTGAGGTTTCTGCGGAGGAAGCCAATGGTCTTATTTGCCTTGTTGCAGATCGTTGATATGTGTGGCTTCCAGTCTAGATTGCTGGAGATGGTTAACCCAGGTATTTTGCTGATGTAAGGGGCTTTAGGATCGCGCCGTGGAGTTGGTATTCATGTCGTATGGTGGTCTGTTTTCTGGAGATGGACAAGACATTGCATTTTGTGGGGTGAAACTCCATCTTCCACTTTTCCTCCCAAGCGGCTAGCTTGGCCAGGTCTTTCTGCAATGTTTGGCAGTCTGTTTCGTCTTTTACTGTAAGATAGATGACAGTGTCATCAGCAAAAAGTCTAACCTTTGATGTAATGTCTTGGTGGATGTCATTTATGTAGAAAAGAAAGAGGGTTGGTCCCAGTACTGAGCTCTGTGGTACTCCAGATTGAACTTTTGCCGGGGTAGATCTTTCTCCATCAACAAGGACAGTCTGGCTGCGGTCGGATAGAAAGGCTTCAATCCAGGCATTTGTTTTTCCCCTAATGCCATAATATCCGAGTTTATGTATTAGGAGACTATGACAAACTTTATCGACAGCTTTTGAGAAGTCCATTATGAGTATGTCCGTTTGGTTGCCTTTGTCAATTTCCTTTCTGATATCGTCAACAAATTCGAGTAGCTGGGTCTCACAGGAGTGCTTGCTGCGGAAACCGTGCTGAAGGTGATATAAGATGTCATATTTTTCAGCATGTTTCATGATATGGCTTGTGATTATGTGTTCCATTACCTTGCAACAAATACAAGTAAGTGAGATGGGATGATAGTTAGATGGATCATACCTTTGTCCTTTCTTGAAGACTGGGGCAACGACATGGGGTGCTTATGTAGGTTTTCCAATCTAGAATGATTTTTTTACCCGTAGTGATGATTCAAACAGCTCCTAGTTACCACATACAATATAGGCTAAGTTCAGATAAGTTTTTGGAGTAAGCAGGCCACCTCAACAACATATCCGAATGACCAAGAGTATAATTGGACAACAGTATTACGTGGTACAAATTTGTATCATGTGGTACAAAATCGTATCACGTGGTACAGATTCATATCACATGGTACAAATTTGACTCGATTACTCCTGCTTTAAGTGAGAGTAAGTGTGCGCATGCATAGCTTGGCAAAGCAACCACATTATGCTTCCGGTTGGAGTAATGTGACAACATATCCAAATTTAACCATAGATTTAAATATTGTTTTTGTTTCCAGTAGGCTAAACACTTATATTCATTTTCAATATCACATTTAACAATTTACAAAAGGAAACTGAGAGATTTTCTCAGTAGTGCACATTGGTCCACATCAGCACCAGGGCATTGCAACCGACAGTATGCATGAAAATAATGAATCCATAACACTGCACAAACCAAATGTAACCAATGACCTAGGCATATTAATAGACTCCAGACTAATATTTGAAAATCATATACAAAGCATAGTATCTAAAGCCAATAAAATGACCGGTTTGATCTGGAGAACATTTCAGAACATCAACCCAGACATCTTCAAACTACTGTACCTAAGTTTAATTCGCCCACAGCTGGAATATGCGACCTCAGTCTGGTCACCATACACGTGGAAACTAGCTGACCAGCTTGAAAAGTACAAAAATGTGCCACTAAGCTAGTTCTGGTCTCCGCAATATGCCATACGAAAATCGGCGGAGAAAACTAAGACTTCTAACACTAATATATAGAACGATACGTGGAGATCTTATTAAAATCTATAGATACCGTAACAAACAGTATTCCATTAACAATACCAAACTTTTTTCTCTTAGTTCAGATGACAAAACAAGTGGCCATAAATTCAAGCTTGCAAAGGCCAAAGTATGCACCACACACAAACATAACTATTTCTCCATTCGAGCCATAGACTGGTGGAAAGCACTGCCAGAAACTGTCATTGAGGTGCTATCACTAAATTCCTTTAAAGCTAGATTGGACACTGTATTCTTTTCCCATCCTGTATACTATAACTTTCGGGCACTTGATAAACCTACTCAGCCAAAAATAACAATAAAGCCCTAAAACACACCAGCTGGGAATAGGACATGATGTCCTAGTAAGCTGTAAATATTAAATGTTATGTTATGTTATGTTTAATTTTGTTTATAATGTTGGCTGGAATTTGTTATTACTTGGTTAATCACATAAAGCGGAATTTGACCTAAACTGGCTTTACAACTATAAATTAAGTGCTGTGTTTGTATCAAACCCATTTATGGCATTACTGTTGGTGACAGACTCTATTTGCTCAAATCATAAAAATTGATGCCAACTCACCACCTCACTAGAGTTGAAATTATGAGATTATGTCACCCTCGAAAATGCATGACGCAGTACTCAGATTCAATCTGTAGACCAGGCAGTGGATATTTATAAGCAGTAGGTTTATTGCAAAGTTTGTTTTACGTTAGTGAATGTTTGCTAGTTATGAAATTGACATTATTTGTTCATAAAATTCCTACTCTTATATGAAATCGATGAAAATGTGCTCATACCCTCGAAAACACATTACCCGATGATACAGGATTACTTACATGTCCTCTTCTGATTGTAGGGTTATATACCCTCTTTTATCAGCTCCGGGTCTCCTACTATATTTGCTATGTCGCATGCGCTCTGAGTGGCTTGTCTATATTAAATCTGATTGGTTGGTCCCTCCAGTATTTGTCCAGTCTATGTTCAAACGCTAGTGTTGTACTGGTTCTAATAACTGCTTCTGGTAAGTCATTCCAAATGTTTACAAGTCTGTTAGTGAAGTTACTACCATTTTCACCACATGACACCACAAAGAATGTTGCCATTTCTACAATCGCAACCACCACCAGCACTACATGACAAAAATAAGAAACTATAAATTGGAACTTAGATGAATTTATAATTTAAAGATGAATTTTAGTTTAACAAGATAAGCACACCTCTATATGTACCTGTAAATATGTTGTCTATTTGTCCCATGTCTTTTGTTTATGTCTTATAGGACTAACTTGAACTTGAAGCTTATGGCTTCTTATATTTTATAGTCTCTGTTTCAGTCCCACATGTCTAATTTATTTTTGTTCTATGTAGGGGTCCACCATCTATACGGCTTTGCCTTTAGTGGGAGGGACCACTTCGTTGTGTTATTATAAACTGTACATTACATATCAAAAGTAATGAATTTAACCTTGAACTTGAAGTTCTTGCCAATGTTCAGTCGTGAACACCTTTTGAAGATTTGCAGCCTTTGGTTATACTGTTGGTGACTAATGGGATGTTTAGCTGCACTGCCTCTATGCCGTATCTGCCTGTTAGTATCTTGTGAAGTTTGATCATGTGACCCCCTTAGTCGGCGATATGCAAGTGTTGGCTGCATGGCAGGATTATTAGTTTGAATCTTTCTTTATATGCATATGCTTGTCGACAAGGTACACGTCTTGTCGCCCTGCATTAGACATTTTCCAGCGCTATGATTTGTCTTCTGAAGCATAGGCTCCATACTTGGTTGGCATATTCAAGGTGGATGCGCATAAGTGCTGTAGATAGCATTCAGAAGCTGGCTATATTAAGAAACTCCCTTGATCTTCTGATGAGTCCCATCATCAAGTTGGCTTTATTAATTTTCTTGGTGATATGGAAATCAAAGGCTAATTTGCTACCAATAGTGACTCTGATGTCTTTTTCGTTTGTAGTGCTTTCCATAGCTTGACTACTTTCCCGGAGTTTGTACTTCTGGTTGTCTAGTGTGGATTTGCAAATTCTCATGGTTTTGCATTTGTCCGGATGGAAGCATAGTAACCATGTGTCGGCCCATTCTTGAATTCTGTATATACCTTCATCATCATCACCATCATCATTTTACGAGGCATAAGCCCTTAACTTGTTATTGCCTCGGGAGATTGTGTTGGTATTGTATTATTAGTGCTTGTACTTTGTTAAAGTTACAATTGTTTAGTTGTTTGCATGGCATTTTTCAGGACCCTCATTGACTTGGGGAAGTGCTGTGGTGCAGATAGGTGTTCCCTGCATCAGCTGCGATGTGCCGCCTATGGTCATGGTTACACCCTGTTGTGCCTAGCATTGGGATATTTTTCTAAATGTGTCTTATATATCTATTAGTTTGTTAAGTCATGATTATATATTATGTCATTTATGTGCATCTCTAGTTTTAATTTAAACACATCAAGCATGATTGCTTCAACCATCAGGGTTGAAGCAATCCCTCTTGATGTGTTTAAATCAAAACTAGATGCACAAGGGAATGAATTCCATGTGTTAATAATTCGGTTTGAGAAAGAATGCTTACGAATTTCTTTTCTGCTGGGTTTAGTGTTGAGATTGAACGTGTGACTGGTTATGTCTCATCTAAGCCTTCTGTATTTTAGTGACACGAGGTTCAAAGCTTTTAGCTTGTCTGTGTAACTGTAATTTTTCAAATGAGGAACAGTGTTAGTGGCTCGGCACCGGACCCTTTTGACATTGAACATTGGCTTTTAAAACCTGGAGACCATATGCAGTTACAGTATTCCAAACTTGGTCGGACTAGTGATTTGAATAACCAGATAAGCGTATTTTATCTATGTAATTGAAGGGTCGCCTTTGATACAGTTGCATTAAGATGAGCATCGAAGGAGAGGGTTTCATCTATGTGTACCCCAAGATCATTTTCACTTGTGGATGGTATGATCTGTGAGTTCACAAAGTGAACAGGTTACACTAATAGGTTTGTAGTTGCTTGGATTACTTTTTAGGGCAATTCTTATAAATTGCGCAGTCATTGGCCATTTTCCAAATCTCAGGTATTACACCTTCCTGTAAAGATTTCTTATATATGATGTTAATGGGTACACTGATCTCTTTTGTTAGTTCAATCAAAATTCGTATGGGTATGTCATGCCTTTTCTTTGGGTTTATTTTTTTCAGTTTAGCTTCAATAGTCTCTGGGTTTATAGAAATTTCTGGAAAACAGTGTTCGTGATATTGGTGATATTATCTGGCATCGCATTTAGGTTCTCTTCTGTAAATACGATTGCAAAATAGGTGGTCAAAACCTCGACCATCCTATGTCATTTGTACACACTTTATTGTTTGGATATTTAAGCTGGCCTACTGTTTCATTAAGAGTTATTTCATTCAAATGCCCGTTTAGCTTGCTTGATACATGAAGTAGAATTATTCCTTGCCATTTTATATTGGTCATAATCGTCAGGACTGCGTTTTTCTTGTATTTTTTTTACTGTTCGTTTCTTTTTTTAATAGTGTGTGTGTGACACTAGATGTAAGCCATAGGGGTTTCCTTTTACTCGACTTGTTTGTTTTTGGGATGTGTTGATGGCATTGTGGCTAAGATGTTGTAAAGAAAGTTCCATGCTTCTGATGTATGAAGTTCCTGCATGCTTGTCCCATCAATGTTGCTGACTTCCATGCTCATGTTGTTATACCTACCTTTATTCAGCAAAAGTTCGGGCAATTTCTTTTCGGTTGTAACATTAAATATATAGGGGGTGAATGTTGATTTGTAAGATTAAATATATTGGGGTAAATGATGATTTGTAAGTGTTGAAATTATGTGCAGTCATCTTAGGTGGTGATTGATCTGAATGCTTTGGTGTCGTTGGCTACATATGTAGATGTATTAGAACTGGTTACATCCGGGAGGTCATTTATGTAAAGTACAAATAAGAGTGGTCCTAGAACTGATCCATGAGGTGTTCTGCTTGTGACGTCTTTCCAGTGGAACTTTCCGTTAATTATTACTCATTGTTTTCTGTTGTTAAGCAACTCTTGGATCCAATAATAGTACAATGAGCCTATGTTGTAAGCTTTGAGCTTGTAGTCTGCAGTGTGGCACTTTGTCAAAGGCTTTCATGAAGTCACCGAAGATAATGTCAATACATTCACCATACTCTAGAATTTCTGTCCATTTCTCTAATACGTGGAGTAACTGTAGAACTGTGGATCGCCCATTTATGAACCCATACTGCTGACAGTTGAAAAAAGTGTGTGATCCTTCATGTGCTCCATTTTCTAACCAGGGTTTCAAGTATCTTGCACAAAATCCATGTTATACCTGTTAGTCAGTAGTTATTTGAAATCCTATGGTCTCCTTTTTGAAGATGGCTGTGACATTAGCTGTTTTTCATTCTATTGGGAGTTTCCCTGAAGTGATTGAAGCCTGGAATATATGCTGCAGTGGAAGACTAAGTGTATGAGTCAACTCTTTGATGATATGCGGGTGTAGTTGGTCGGGGCTGCATGACTTTGTTACACTAAGCTTGTTTAGTTGATTCTCAACTACTTCTCTGGTTATAAAAAATTCGTTTAAATATGGTGATGTCACTGGTTCAATGTTTGGCAAGTCTCCTTCAGCTTCTGAGGTGAATACCATGTGAAGAAGCTATCTAAGACATCCACATTCTGTTCGTTAGACTAAGTGGTTATATATAATATACATACATGACAATTGTACAGTCCCTGCTAATAGAAAGCACCTTCTTGATCAATCCGAAAATCAAACAGAAAGAAAAATTAGCTTATAATTATCTCATCAATACTCTCATCATTATTTCAATCATCTGAATTACAAACTTGTCCCACTTCCGATAGTTAACCCATCTGATAGAAAAAAGGTCAACTCGTCCTAATTATTAAAAGATCAAGTCATCCTTTAGAAAAATAGGACAAATTGACATTTTGTTAATTAGGACGAGTTGACAATTTTTAGGACTGGTTGACCTTCAAAGTAGGGCGAGTTGGTAATTGGGACGAGGTGACTGGAATTCAGTCCAGCGCCAGGGAGCAAGTTAATACTACAAATCAGAGACCACAGCTACACAGAAAGACGCGGAACATTAAGGCTTATGTCATTTAAACACAGATGATTTCTGGATGACTTAAAGTGAAACATACAAAATCCTTAATGATTTATACAATATTAACAAAAACAGCTTCTTCTTCGAACTGTCCATTAATACACATACCAGAGGGCATAGGCTGAAGCTCAACACAAAACACAGCACCAAAGATGTCCACAAGTGCATTTCCTCTAACAGAGTCATACCACATTGAAATTCACTGGCCGCCACAATAATAGAGGTACCAATGATCGAATCCTTCAAGAATAAACTAGACATATATTTCAAAAAGATACTTTATGATTATGACTACACTAAGAATATCATTTACCAGCTACTTGCACGACTGTATATAGGTGGCAACAAGATCGTTATCAATCTCGATTAGATATTTCTCTGCTTTTCCATGTTCACATTTTTATGGATTGCATGAGAATACACTATCACATATTCCATGTGGATTAAGAATCTCATTTCGACTCGGTAACGGTTCCTATTAGGTAGATTACTACTTTCCATGGCCGTATTTTGTGGTAAGCATTAAGTGACACAGGCCATGCAAGGGAAACACGGTTAGTGGGAAATGCAAAATAAAACTGATAATAAATCTAGACACGGCATAACTAGTATCACACAGTATGAAAACCATATGTAGCGATTAACACACACAGAGAATGATAACAACGGTAATAAGACTAACTACGGCCTCCAAAGTCAACAGGTAACTGAGTCCTAGGCACAACAGTGTGTAACCGTGAGTGTAGGCATTACACAGCACTTATCGCGGAGAACGTGCATCACAGCATGTCCACAAAGCAGACTTAAAGTCTTAAATCAAATGTCATAAAATTATTGATGGTTTTGAGGAGACTAAATTGAGTGACAGCAGCCGATTCATCCAAGAACAAAATAGATATCCACTTCAAAGTAAGAACTTTTGAATTGGGCTGAGCAAACCATACTATATTTAAAAATTTTTTTAATAAGACAGACAATAACAAGCCAATGGCTAATGCCTCGTAAAACTATGATTATGATGATGATGTCTATATAAAATAAGACATTGCAATATATGGGTGATAATTGATACAACATCCACAATGTAATACGTATCCCTGGTATACACAAATCACAAAACCGTGCATCTTATATTTTTGTACCATATTCTTCTATAATATCCTATGTAGACAATCTTTATTTTGTTTTTAGCTTCTATCTAGGATTTGTATTCTTATATAGATGCTTAAATATGGTACATTGGGATTAGGAATGGGGGCTAGAGAGTAACCCAGTAGTATTAGGGTGAAATGATTGTTGGTCATGTTGTGATTGTGACGTAGATAGATATGAATTGTAGTAGTAGAGTGCCAGAGACCGGCAAACATGAACGGGTCTCGATGAGTTGACTTCATGACACTTCATTTAATAATTCCAGTGAAAAGAATTTCAAGTGTATGCTCCAAATTCTTCAGGATCTGGCCTGGCCAAGCTATTAAAAAAAAATTAGTTTTTCAGTCTCCATCTAATAAGTCCACTGACAAAGGAGTTTCAGATGTATGTTCCGAACTCATTGAGATTTACACCAGGACAAGATATTTTGACTCATTTTATACACTTCAGGGATTTTAACTCTGGGAAATGTTAGCCCTTACCACTCTGTCACAAATTAAACTTTCAAATAAAATTGAAAGATGAACTTGTGTCCATTTACCAACACATGTGATGGGAAATGTTGCAACATCGTCCACCAAGACTGAGCATGAAAGAAGATGTATGCCAATTTCTGTACTATAGACACAGTAAAAGATCAAATATTGGCATCAGAGAGGTAAGTGTTAATGGTCGGATCTCACAGGAACGAAATCGTGATACTTTGTCTTCACCGAATATCTTCACTGGAACTATGACATCTGTTATAATAAACATCCTCATTTGTGTCTCGTGAGATTTCCTTCGATACAAGATTGATAAAAGAGCATCATTTAATAGACCTAGTGTAAAAATGGGAATTAGATTTCATTAAAAATGCCCCCCAAAAAATTTTGGTTAAAGTCATATGAATTCTTATACCCTGTAAAATTCTCAGTATGACATCATCTCGTAAATCGTCAACCATGCACGAGGATTCAGATCTATAGCTTAAATGGGATCACAAACATGTATTCAGAATAGAGGAACCTTGCATCTAAAGTCGGCTGCCCATCTACCGATTTTAATGCTCGGCTGTACTGTCTGGTGGGAAAATTGGAACATCGGTAGATGAGAGGGATACTGCGAGCCAGATTCTGTCCAATTCAGCTGGAAATATATGTTGCATAAAATCTGTGACAAAGTCAAGAATTTGGCTGATTTTGCAGGCTGGATGGCTACATGTTGACGATTTTTTTATAGTACGATCGAGGTCACACGATCTGTTAGAGACTCTCTCTCTCTCTCTCTCTCTCTCTCTCTCTCTCTCTCTCTCTCTCTCTCTCTCTCTCTCTCTCTCTCTCTCTCTGTCTCGTGTGAGAACTTGTGATGACTAGAAAAAATATGGATATGTGTACAGGAAATAAGTAGGTGAGTGGTCAACTGCCGACTGATATGGCTCCAATGTTACAGGTAGATATAACCAGCCAGCAAAATAAAATCGGCCAGCAAAAAAAAATTGGCAGATGGGTGGCTGGCTTAATAGAGTAACAAAACTCAGATGCAAAGCATTTTGTTTCAGATGCTATAGTATTTCTCTTGAACCCCTTTGGTGTCTGAATGACCCGTTGTGAGCTATCAATGATCAGCAGCAGTATATCATTCACACAATTAGGCTTACACAATTATTCAATTTAATCGATAAACGTAATTATTAAAAAATAAATAATCGTGGACAATGCTAAATTCAAATAATTGAATAATTGACAAATATTTAAATTAAAAGTGCAAATACATTCATGTTGAATCTTTTGTATGGAATGCAACATACCGAGCATATCAATAATATATCATGTTTCAAATTCAGCTCATTTTGCACAAGGTTGATGAATATTGTTCTAGTAAATTTAGTCAGCTGATATTGGGAACAAATAAATAGAATTTAAAAGAAAAAGAAAAATAAATAAATAAATAAAAATAAAGGAAATATGATGATATTGTATGCCCATGTGCAGCCGGTGTAAGGTCTGATCCAAGGGATGCTAATGTGGACCCCTGGCCGGTGTAGGACTGCCAACATGGTTTCCGTGGGATGGTGATGTCCTGGATTGCTAGCCAGACATAGCCTAAATTAACATGGATTAGCTTGGTTGGAATTTGTGGTATATTATAGGTGATTGTGACCTGAATTTATAGGGGTCAAGTTAACTTTGTAGTTGTGATTCTTGCAGTGGTGTGTTTGATGTGTGTATGTGTGGATGCGTGCGTAGGAGATATAGGGTGGTTGTGATAGTGTGTTTGGCGTGGCATATCTATGTGTTTGTGGTGGGTGGGTGAATATGCGGCGTGCGCGCGCGCGTGCGTGCGTGCGCGCGTGCGTGCGTGCGTGCGTGCGTGCGTGCGTGCGTGCGTGCGTGCGTGCGTGCGTGCGTGTGCGCGTGCGTGTGCACGCGCGCGTCTGTGCGTGTATATGGGGGGGGGGGGGGGTGAGTGTTGGTGCGTGCAGCCGGATGACTGGGTAGCTAATGTGGTATGTTTGAATGGACAGTATAAGGTTAATGGTGAGAGGTTTTAATTAGTTTTTCGATAACTTTTGTTAAAGTGTATAGGGAGACTGTGAGTGTTGGGGAATTAAATAAATAATTTAGTAAATAATATCTCTTATTGCATATGCAGGTGGTCGTAAGACCTGACCTTTAGGTTTTAAAGGTGTATGATGCAATAGGGGAACAGGTCATTTAGTCAGCCATTAGGTGTGTAACTTTTAGGACACACTTTTTGGTCGCTGGTCTGGGCTTTTCCCGTCATCACCTATATGGCTGCGGGGTTTGTCTCTGGTGCTTTTGCACTAGATTCATAAGGTACATACTGATTTCCTCAAGGGGGGGGGGGGTGTGGAAATGGCAACCTGCTTTCGTTCAATTCTAGTTTGATCTTAACCACATTCTTCTTGTGTTCTGAGAAAGATGTTTTCAAATGAGTTCATTATGAAACATGGTGAATATTTTGAAAACAATTCGACTAAAATTGGTTGGTTGCTTGCTTATGTCGTAATTATTTTCAGTCAAAATGTGTTCAATATAATCAGTAGGAAAATTATAGCTGTATTATAGCCACAGTTATATTTGTGTATATAGTGTAAATTCGATTACCTTCTATTCTTCTAACTTTCAAAATTTGTGTTTCTAAGATAGAAACAACATTTATAAAGTAACATTGTTTCACAAATGTACACCAGTATTTCTTTGGCTGCCTCTGTAAGAGTTAAATTTTTGACACAGGGTGGATATGGGTTACGGGTCAATTAATTGAATAATCGCAATTATTTCAAAGAAATAATCGCAATTTTAAAGATTGCATAATCGTGCATGCCTGCCTACCACACAATGAAGCCATACCACAACAATCATTCACACGATGACGTCAATCCATGATTCACAAGATTCACATAGGAAAGGGAAGAAAGTTAGTATTCGTGCCGAAATTTACTATTTTGAAATTAAAACTATGTAAATAAAATATTTTATTTTATCCAAATTATACAAAAGCATCATGTGAAGTGCCTTTTCTGTTTGTGTTCCATTTAAACCATAGGACACTCATCCCCATACCTTCAGTATGGGATGAGTTGTCCCGACCAGCAGTGACGTAAGTTCAGTAAAGCGCAAGTGCCCATGACTGGGTATCAAGACTGTATTGAAATGATGATCAAACGTCAAACTGTTACAAGAAGTATCAATAAAATGTGTCGCTTTAACTTTTGAAAATAATCATACCCAATATTACAAAGTTGAAGTAGAAATTTGTCAAATTCCTATGCGCAATAATAACAATATGTATTGCGATTTATAGGATGAAAAAACATAAAGTTATCTGTTTTCGAAAATATCATCTACTACATGTGCTGTATCAAGCTAGTGAATGGTGCAGGAATTAAGATGATACCAACATCATCACGGGCCAGTGTTGCCCTTACAGTCCACTACGGAAACAGACTGGGTTCCAAGTCTGTGTAACAGTCTAACTAAAGTTTGACTATGTTATCGAGGTACCGCGCTTACCCAGATTACATATCCAAAAGCCCAAGATTATAATCGGATAACGGTATCACGTGGTACAAATTCTACTTGAGTACTCCTGCTTCAAGCGAGAGTAAAAGGGTGTGCGTAGATCGGTAAAGAAACCATGTGATGTTTCCGATCAGAGTACCTCTATAACATATCCGAATGCAGCCATAATTATCCTAATGACATGGCAAGATGGCCGATCATTACACTCGACTCCGTACGAAGGCTACACTTCTATTTTTAGATTGTCTGTTGATATGTTCGCTACAATCTAAAAATAGAGGCGTGGCGTCTACTAGAATACACCTCTAATGTATTGACCGGCCATCGTATTACGTCATCACAATGACTAGACTGTTACACAGACTCCAATTTGGCGACCAGATATATCGCGACCAAGTCCATCTCCGTAGCGGATCAATATCCACGCAACGTCAGCAAATTCTTGACCTCATTTTGTGTGCGACAGACGTGCGACCGATTTGAATTTGGCGACGAATTCAGAGGGACTATTTTTCTGTTAACTACTTATCATACAGACTACTATATGCTTTATATTATCCCGTGTTACGTAAATTAATAGTGTCTGGTATGAGGAGAGTAGCGCTCGAGTCCTTTTAAGTTTCAATGCTCTCTACCACCATATCCAGGTGGAAATCACTGCGCCAATGGCTACTCAATACATACGAGATACTTTTCTCGATCTCGAATGGAAGGAGATCTCGCGAAATACGAATGATGTTCGCGCGTATTTTCTTACGAGTACTCGATTCCAGCTTATATAAACGATTCCTGATTCTTTTTTTTCATACAGGAGTCGGAATTTAAACTACCTGCGTTTCATAAATTCCGAATCATTGAGCCAAGGAAAGTCACAAACCATGCATAATTTTCCTTTTTGAGTCGCTTTGAAAATTCATATACCGCTCTGAGATAGTAACATACAATTTGCTTGTCGACCCAGATCCATTTTATACATGTTGGACCCTTTGGACCAATCTCCCATTAAATTGTTTCCGCTAAAGAAAACAAAGGGAGTCAACTCTTGTTTAAACCTATTTTAACCTATTTTATTGGTTATCTCTCCATGTAAACTGTATTTTAACGCGCAGTGGCGTCTTTACCGTATCTGTAGCTTTATCACAACTATAGCATAATTTTTCACTAACCATATTCCTTGCAGGCCAGGATTACCTTAGGCATATGTTTGTTTTGTCAGTCCAATGGCCTTACGGCCATCTCGCCCCGGAGATCTCGGTCCAGGTCGATCTCGCCCCGGTGGTATACGCACACATATATTTTCAATATTTTCTTTTCTTTTTAGATCACAGACCATCGTGGCATACAGCTGCCGCATCATACACATAAATTGCACACTTACCTTGTAGTTCGGAACGTATGTCCTTGATCATGCACAAGTATACATCACAATCAATCAAACAGACAGAGCCTTTTTCACCATTACCATCATCATCATCATCATCTTACGAGGCATAAGCCATTGGCTTGTTATTGCCTCACACTATTGCTATAGTATGGGTTGCTAAGTCCAATTCAAAAGATCTTTCTCTGAAGTGGAAATTAGAATTAACAGTCAGTAGCGTCAAAAAGTTTCAAAATGTACCAATAGCGTACATGCTACCTTGATTGCCACTACGTTAATTACACCGATACCACCACCATCACCACCACCACTACTACTACTACTACTACTACTACTACTACTACTACTACTACTACTACTACCACTACTACTACTACTACTACTACTACTACTACTACACTTAGCCTTATTAATACAGTAACTAAGTTAAGTGACTGGTTCAAATAGCTAATTAAAGTGTGCATAACATTTTATTGAGCGTTGTTCACAATTGATTAACGCCTATAACCATGATTGTTCGACACAAACGCCATTAACTCAACATTAAATGAATGAAAGCCATATCGCGTCATTCTACAAGTGTAGGCCTATTGTTGTATTGATAGATAGAGATTAAGACATGGGCGAGCCCATAGATGCATGGTTATGGTTTAATCCGGTAGAACAATGATGTTCTGCTGGTCTAAAACATTGATTAAATTGTTTGAGAAATATAATAAAATAGGCTCTGATAATAAAATAAATAAAATATATTTTTAGATACGAAAAGCATGGTAGCATATACTACTACGACATGTAGATTATAGGCTATAAATAATCATATACGTTCGTATATAGAAGTCCTACGTGTTCTCATCTAAAACGGCAGACTCATGTTGATAAACTAAGCGCCGTACGTGGTGGCTATCAATAAATGCTCTCAGGTCAATTTCTGAATAAAGAAGGGGGGGGGGCAAGATTGACTGGCGATTTCGCCCCCAATGTATTGGCCCACGGCGATCTCGCCCCCATAAGTTTTATTTTTATTTGATTTTGATTTATTCTCTTGGTAAATATTACAAATTACAATATGATAACAGGGAGTCCACTGGAGGCTGTGCCTATTAGCTTGTGGACCCCTGACATAGAATAACATACAAGTTACACATGATTTGACATAAGTAGACATAAGGCATTATGACAATATACATAACTACAGACAAATAATATAGGATTTGACATAGAAAAAGAAGAGAAAAAAAAAGAGAAAAAGACAAGACATTTGACAAACATGGTTCACTTGTTTTTTATTGTTCTTCATACTGTGGGTAACATATTTCACTCATTGGAATGGGCTAGGGGATGAAGGGGTTGGGGTGGGGGCTGGAGTTCATCCTGTTTCTACTATTATTATTATTATTATTATTATTATTATTATTATTATTATTATTATTATTATTATTATTATTATTATTATTATTATTATTGTCTATCACCTTCTCTCCCTAGAGGAAAGAGAGTAAACCGGCTATGTGAATCTGTGTTCGAGTCTATTTGTTAGTGTGTTTGTCATGGATGGATTTTTTTAGAGCTCTTAGATATGATCAAGTTCTGGATCTGTGTATATCTTGAGGAGTGCTGGTCCAATTTGACTCAGGATTTAACATAGAAGCTGCACACTCGCTGAATATTCAGAAAAGCCACCCGACCGAGAGTTGTTGGTAGCTTAGCCAACCACAGCCCCCCGGTCAAGTCCTCTTCAAAACACCCAGCAAGAGGAGCTATGTCCCTTGGGATGTGTTGTCTGTAAGACCCAGGAGCCAGACATTCACATAAAATATAATATAATAAAATTAATTAAATTAAATATGATTATGGTTAATGATACAGTAAAGATAACAATGGCCAGCATGATTCTAGCAACAAACTGATTTGGTTATGACGTAAGTAATCTTCTGTACACATTTGGAATAGAAGAGATTGCTGCCTTATGCAGAAAATTCTCCCACAAATTCCACTAGGTCCAGAATATTCAGCAGTACCGGTACCTTTTATTTTATGTAGACAATATGTCAAACTGGAGTATAGAGGCAGGGCAAGAGCAGTAATATCAGTATTGTTAACAGGTGGTTTGCTGGTAATTGCTGTGGTGTCCGGGCGCATGAAGGTGTAGTAACTAATATATGAGTGAGGTCCAATTACTCGATTTAGTACTTATTAATGAACATTTGTTTAATAATATGTTTGCAGGAATTTTGACTAATAATCCGTGTACGTGTGTTCGTGTCTGTGTTATTCCAGAGTTGTGTAGCTTGAAAGGATGGTTTTTGTTTTGAGATTTCCATTCTATTGTATTCTGTGTGAAAGTTGTGTCTAGATCTGGTCCAGAGGGCGAGATCGCCGGGGCGAAATCGCCGTGGGGCGAGATCGCCAGTTACCCAGAAAGGGCTCTAAGTTTCTAGGTGGTTTTGGAGCCACTATGTGCTGGCTAAGAAAAATGAAGTTGGAGTTGGCACCTCACTGGCCAATAGATTTTAAACCATTGCCATGGTAACCTTGTAAATGAGAAAACTGCTCAGATCTGTAATATGGTGGTAGTGCGCCTCGGACATATAAACTTCAGTCAAACCTTTCAGTCGGATGCAGAAAGCAGAAGTATTTATTTATATTTCTTACCATAATAGCATGTTTATTTTAAACAAATCTAAAACTTGATAACTTTTAATCTGTAGACATTACAGTAAACGCTTAAATAATAGCGCAATTTTATCAAATATTATGTAATTGCTAGCGCAACAATATTTTGTTGTCTAACCATGTGCACAAATTGTGCATTGACTGTTTGAGCAATGCTCAATTATTACTCTAAACACGGAACCGTGGTTATTAATCTTTAGAAATATTCAATTACAGCAAAAGCTGTCATAAACGTCTACATTAAAGACGAATATCAATTACTGGTTTGGGGGCGAAAATAATTGATCTGTGAATCCGTTCAACGCCATAGACCAGATACGAGAAATCTTTTTAGGGCGAAAAGACATGCCTTTGAATATTTTCAGATTAATTTGCTCTCTTCCAGTCAATTGATTTTCAAAATGTCAAACGGTTTCCCTGCACGGTTGTCTTGAAATTGAGACTATATAATTTCTACTGTGAAACGGATACTATGGTCAGTTGTTATATGATTGGGTTTTGTTGCCAATAGACATTGGTTTCTCGCGACTCCGGTCTGGCTGTCCTCCAAAACAGGTTCTCTAAAGAACCAATTCCTTTTAACATAAAAAGACAGTAGGTCCTTATAGACAGGTTCCGTTATGCCTTGAACAAGCATGCCTCTAATATAAAGTAGATCAGGTATTGCGAAAACTGAACTAATCTAATTAGGAATATTCTAAAGTTCATCATGGTGTCATCATCATTGTTCAAATTAGGCATGTCCATAATGTTCTTGCATTCTGCGAGGAATTTGTAGGCCTATGTCTCAAGCAACCCGTATCTACTACCAGCCACTGACATCGCTCTTGGTTTGTACACTCACAGTCCGTGAAACACAACTGGGTGAGATCTCGAAGACCCTGAAGAATGGGTTTGTTCAAGCAGAGTACAGATGTAAGCATACCAACAGCTGGTTGGAGGTTGGACTTGGTAGATTCGGTTTCATAATATGACTACTACTCCACACATGTGATTGATAGTGACAATGCATAGCATGTTGTAGGAAGACATCTTCTGTTTGACTGTGAAGCAGCTTTATCAGTGATTTTCACTAAAATGTAATGCAGGTCATAGAGAATGGCACAACGCCTTCCAGTCGGCATTCTTTTCCTTCCGTATAATTGCTTTATGAATATTAGTATTTTTATATGCAATACACGTTCCTATTCTATGAAGTGAACTCGTCATATCACATCCCGTCAAAGCATACAGGCATACATAGCAGACAGGCTCTTACAAATATCTGGGCCGATTTGCCGAGCAATTTCATGTATTTGAATAAATCATTGTTTATTCACACATAGTCCTGAATACGTGTATGCCTTCGAAACAATATAGTAGTGCAAAAGAACAAAAGCATCGGTATCATCACGCATGACTACAATTCTTGTTCAACGTAAATGCTCTGCTGACATAACCGAAGCTTGATTGTCATATCACTTAAAGACTCGTGTCAGACATTACTGTATATGCGGACGTTAAGCAAACCTAGGATGCGTTTCATTACAAGTTCACTAAGATTGCCAAATACCTGTTCAGGGTTCCCAGCCACTCTGGAAATCAGGGAAAACTCTGGGAATTTGGGGGAAAATACCAAAAATCAGGGGAAACTCAGGGGATTTGACACTGACCCACATAAGTGAAGGTTTTCACATTGTATCAGTTTGACGTATGTGCGCCCTGTGTCATGTGTCCAAGTCGTGTCCATTGACTGAAAATGGAAATAAATTACAATTATTGTATGCACACGATACCACGCCGTTGTATGTTGTATTAGTATGTCAGTTGCTGTGCTGCAACTACCTCTTGACTTTCCAGTAACCTTGTTAAAGGTCATATTTGGAGCCCTTTTACGTACAATTTTGCAAGTATTTAAGGCATTATTGTATAGTAATTAATAACAAACCAGCTGTATGTGTCTAACATTCACCAAATAGCTAATATTAAGCCGTGAAGTCGGCGTATGATCGAATACGCAAATGCTATCAAAATTGCGAAAACCACACGTTTTCTCTGCTATGCCTTGCACCTCAAACGTACACAATTGATCGAGACAATTGTGTCTGTATAAATACCTCACTGAACACTAATCAAAGTAAATCAGACACCATCTAAAATTTACCTATTCTTCTACAAGTTATAAATGTTACTAACAGAACTTTCTTATTAATGTGTGAATGAAAAACTCTGCAATCAATTTAACATTAATTAATTTTATCCTACTCAGTCAGAGCAAATTTCGTGTATTCGTGTTTTTAAGACTGTGTTATATCGACATTTTGAAGAACCGTTCGTACCCTACGGTTCCAATAGGGGTGAGCCCATCGAGGCTGGATTTCCACATACAGATACAGATGACTTACCTCCCTTGATTTTTAGCTCTTCAGCGTCAATAATGACATAATAGTGGAACAAGCTATTATACTGTAACGTTGAATACATGCAGCTTCGTTCAACTGCAGCAGGAAATAAGTACACAGTTTGGTTGCATTGTCCCGATCAGGCAAAGATAAAAATAGCTTTTTCAGGTCTTATGCCAATAAAAATAATACAAAGTTATATGTTGATTGATTTTAACCCTAAATAAACAACTGACCATAGAGTCCAATGCGCGCTCTTACTTAACATACATAATAATATAGCCTACATAGCGGAATGACCGTTTTTGTTGCTGAATTAAAACTACATGTGCATACATAAAACACACACACGTAGGTCAGTTAGATCTTTCTTACCTGTCTAAAACAAAAATTGTACGAGATCTCAAGGCATTTTCTTTAATTCTGACATTTTTGCTGCGGCTATGTAGGCTACATATGGTGTAGGCCTAGAGGGTGGGTGTGTAGTTAAAATCACGCAAAAACGACAACAGCTACGAAAAACCAATGCAGCAGATTTTTCTCGGTTTTATGTTTCCAACTAGTAAGATTACAGTTGAATACGCGAAGAAAAAGAATCGATATTACATCACCGTAGCAATGGTTGGATGGTGGGTGGGGGGTGGGGGGGGGGGGGGCTGCCAGTTGGGGAATCGACGGGCCTGCATATTTTGAGGTTGCTGCAAAGCATATTATTTTGAGAAATTACCACCGGGCTTATTGAAAATTACCACCGAGCGATAAAACAAGAATTCCGTACGATGGAAGCATATAAATAGTAGCAGATGAACGAAATCAGAACGAACACTGACATATCGGTTATCGATCGTCTCTTTCAGTTCATGCGGACGTCAATGAAAGCTTATAGTAAACAAACAATTTTGACAGTCTTTGACGCGTAAGCTATCCAACGTAAATGTGTGCACTGTTAATAAACGTATGCCTATCTAACTATGACAATTTAGTTCATCTTAGCCACCTGTTATAAATTATTATTGTCCTGTCTTTTGCGCATCTCCACTCATATGTGTGCTTTTTCAGTATACACAACAATTGCACACACTGCTTTTTCAGTATACCCGACAATTGTACACACTCTGGGCCAGCATTTGTCTCTAGTACGTAAACCTACAAATTAGGCCTACTCCAGTAAAAGCGTGAGAGACTGACTGTCGTTATGCATAAATGTATACGTTAGCTGCATTACATTCAAAGGTGTGCTGGATACATACCCAAAATTTACCGCCTCGCCCACATACATATAGGATACGCAGGCATGTGTAGGCCTATGTTTAGAATGACAGGAAACATAAGTGGCAATGTGTAGGCCCGACCACAGGTATTTTGGCATAATTTTTGCAACTGTATGCAGTGTTTATTTGCTTGTTCAAGTAGGTTAATCACGCAGCCTATGAGAAGTCCACCCCCCCCCCCCCCTAGCTCCCCCACCACAGTCACTCATTGCTGGCATAATGTATATCCATAAATGATATTTTAATCAATGCTTGTTAAAATTGATGTTTTAGATTGTCACAAACAGTTTGGCTTAAGTCTATGGGAGATTTAATGATATAGGCCTATTAAAGGTATCCAATATGGGCCTAGCTTTCTCCAGTCCTAGACTTAAACAAATCAACTGATTGCGATACCATAGGCAAATTCGCAAATTCGGATCTACCGGTGGACTTTGCATTTGGTTTGTGTGTGCGCGCATGCATTACGTACAGATTCTGCTGAATTATACGCGCAGTTTGGATACAAAATAGATATGTGTTCTCAAATGGAATGCAGGAAATGACTTCGCATAGCATCAGCATTTTCAGGGAGAAGAACCAGCCCGCCCATATCTCCCCCAAACGGCCATTTGGAGGGGACACGCCCTCACTCACAGACCCTCTCCAATATTGGACTATCTCAATAATAAAATCCTAGATCTGCGCTTGACGGCCATCCCACCAATACTGGATGTAGCAAAATATAGTGTCGTAAAAATACAGTATCTACAGAACCACACTGAGATATTTTCTTGAAGCAGTTCGCATCTAAAAAGGGGCTTTTCATGCCCGAGAAATTCATATTTAAATATCGCATGAGCGCTATTATAAACTTCTGACTAATGTCAACTGGGAATTTCATTGAGATCATTGCCTATTTCGAAATTCATTGCTAAATACAATAGAATGAAAAAGTTACCCTGGTTAAACAGTTGTAGTTCGGATCGACTGGACCGGTACCGGCCGTACCAGCTAAGCTGGGTACGCGCCACCCATCCTGGATTCGTTCCCTGAACACACACACCCCTGGGTAGAGCCATAAGCGTATATGAGCCTATGAGAGAGATCGCGTTATAAAAACGACTACGTTCGTTAAAGCGCATAGTGCGCATGCGCATGCTTAAATGCTATTTTGACAGAGTGCGTAGTTTACGACCAAGATGGATGACGCTTTTAGGTACCGAGACGGTACAATGTAATCCTTTTTAATCACATGTTCCCGCGGAATCTGGCATTAATCAAGACCAGAATTCGACGGGCTTTCCAAATCTGTAAACCATTTCAAAATCGGTTAAGAAATGGCCGAGTTTTCCACGGAAACCCCCTTTTGATTATCTTCAAAATATTGCCGTGACGTCATAACCACGTGTACGCAGAACTTCTAGAATGTTATAGAACATTCGACTGCGTTATTATTAGCTACGCGCTGATTGGCTGCTGCTCGACCGATGATTTGTTGGAGCCTGCGCCTGTGACGTCACGAGTAGTATAAAAGGAGACGAGATCCAGAGCTCGAGAGCATCCTCGGCCAGGGGTCGAATAGGTTGGACCTGTGTCAGCTACGATCGGCACGACATTACACAGATCACTTCGCTTTCTGTCGGTTTCTTTCCCGTAGCCAGCAGTAACCCAACCCACCGCACTAAAGCAATTTTGTAACTCCCATTGCCTGCGGGAGAATTTTTGGAACTTTTCAGATATTGTTCACGAATATATCAAGAACTAATTCGGAACACCAACTTGCGGTGAGGCCTTTCCCGGCCTGAAAATGTGATTCTACAGATGTAGAAGCAGCGATGTTCTTTGATGGATGACCCGCCGAATCTGCCAGCCACGCCAAAAAGTGGTTATTTAACCGTTCCCACACTGATGTCGTGCAGGTTCATCTAAACTTTTCGACCTCAGAAAGTAAACTTTGCCCAGTACGTCTTCAGAGCTGGTTGACGTACCCTGCACCGTTAAGCTTAATTATGTATCTTCATCCGCATTTAACAACCCCCACTTATGACCGGGTTGTTGTCAACTTCCATCCATACCATCGGTGTACGGGAACATTCGTTACAGCAGTAATGTTATTGTATCTCTTGCTGACCACTCGTTAGACATTCTATATTGTGATTACAGTCCTGAGTTCGATCCGCTCCCATCATGAGATGCTTGCGGGAATCCTATGTGCGGGAACCAGTCTGCAGGAACTTTCCAGCTTCCAGGGAATGCATCAACTCATGTCAACCTAAGAGTGACGTATCAATTTCAGTAACACGATAGCCCAGACTTAAGAATGGCAACCGACTATTCAAGTAACTATATTTGACATTTTAATTATTCCATTAATTATATCTTTGATAATTATATCGTGTCTGTATAAACGGTCCCGATGACTAAAAGGTACCATAATGGTCTTAGGACCGCTAGTTATAATTTTTGTATTTGTTTATAGTTATTCTTATTTTCTGTAAGGTGTTTTCGCACGGTAGTAGGTTCCTTAACCTGTACTATAGATATATTATTCTGATCATTTCACACTGTATTGATTGTTCTGGTTAGTTTATATATATGGCCAGTGGCCATCAGTTCATATGTTTTGTTTATTTGTAGAAAATATAGGACTGCAGTGCACGTAAGAAACACCATACAGCAACATTTATATATGCAGCACTTTCTCCCGCCACAATCAATTTTATACTGAAGTCACCGTCCATGCTATAACTCTGTTTAGCCCGGCATGCTACCGACTAAAAACCTTTTCTATTCAGCTCGATAGTATAGGTTTAATATGATTAGAGACAATTTCTTCATTAGGAAACGTGTAGTATACGCCTCTTTTCCGGTAGTTGCGATAATTTAGCCCCGCACCCCGGCAAGGTTTTGTAAGATTGGCCAACATACCAATAGGGCCTCATATTTCTAAGTTATTGTCTCTCTTCATGTCCCACTAAGCCTTATGGCTTCCTAATTGTTTGGATGTCCTTTTCCACACCATGGACTGATCCGACCCTGGGAAACTATTGGGGTTTCCGAGCGGTGATGGCCAGGGTGTGGTGTCACACACATTTCCCGGGTATCTTCGGATACTTAGTAGTTAGCACCTTTGCCAATGTAGGAAAGCACTGTGAAAACATGTCTTAATTATTATTTTCTTTTAATCTGCTGAACAATCCTCCCGCACTGCAGTGCATAACTGGGAAACTTGCGTTTAAACCTAACGATAGGTTAAAAAGTTAGTTCCATAGGACCTAGTGATGGGCGAGATGCGCATTCCCACCGAATTCCGTAGCAATGTCTGGGCATGATATTCAGATCTGCCACGCCTCATGAGAAGGACATTTACGGTTGGTACTCATCTCTCTCAACCACCACCTTAGCAATAGATCAGTTGCCTAAAATGCTTTTGTGAAAAGTAACCAATGTCCTGTAACGTGTTATGTGGTTATGGAGCGAGATGTCTGGATTCTTATCCAGTTCGTAGATCTTACTAAGTAACATGTATGCATGCTGTCTTCAGTATTTGTGTCTTAGGGCATCTGTTCTCAATGACAGCCATATCTAAAAGCCAGGTAGACGCCAGCCATTTGCGGCCTCAAATAATTCTTGTCCCTGAAAACTAAATGTTATGGTAAGCATAGAGGAAGGCCCACATAAATAAAAGCGACAACTACTAATTCAGCATACTAAGAATTACATAAGATGGTGACATGGGAATCCTTTGGGAATCGTTCATCCCGTCTTCACGTAAAACAGCACGCAACCGTATAGTCATAATCTCACTAGGTATGGTCTTTTCTTTCTAGCATTTTGGTTAAATATTAGAGTGGGCCCCTTTCGACCACTACTCTTCTCCCGCTTTCAGCAGTGGCGACATTTTCCCATGATGGAGGCCCGCGCGAGGCACTTGCCTCTCGCAAGGATTCAGTGACGACGGTCCATGCGAGGATAATACTCCTCACCCTAACTAGCACTAGGAGTAGTGCCCGCATGAGGCACATGATTTTCCGTCACTGCAAAGATAATTTTCTTTCCTTTCAGCTTAGAGGTATAATAGCTTATATTAAGTTAATTAGTTAAGTCTTGTGTACGGGAGTCTCCCTTGCGGGGATACCTCTGTGGACCTACGAGTGTGTGTCTCCGGGAGCCCCACGTTTAAAGGTTCATCAGGCTGTCTCTATGTCTTGTATTTTCGTATGGTCATTATTTTTATCTAGCATACTTGACGGTCTGTTTAGGTAAAACTATTGTATAGACTTAGTTTAATTAGGTCACCAAATCAAATCTTGTAAGTCCATAGATCACGAAATTGCTATGGACAGGCATACTGGTGACACAAACTCTTGGGATGGGACTGTTGTGTTTAATGTTCGTGACGATGTTCGCATGGCCCCACCGGAACGATTGAGTTCCACCGGCCTTAGGAGCCGGTCTTTGTTACCCGTAGGGTAGTATCGTACAGGATCCGTCACCCTGAGACCGGAAGCTAACCAGCGTCATCATTCGTCGTGCAGTTGCAGCATGGCGAGTCGACACCAGACATCGGAATGGCCCGACACTACCCCGCGAGCTACACAGTGTTGCCTGTATCGGTTGTTCCACTATGACGTCACAGCGGCTTGGAATTCAAGGGAGGTAATTCATGCCACAATATTCTAAAGCTATGTACTTTATCGGCAATAAATATAAAAATTTGCCATGTATTAGCAAATTGATAACAGCTATATCATTTGGAAGGACTGGATATATTATAATGTCTTAAAATACACTCTCCATATATGACCTATTTCTCATGGAATTTTGCAAATTTCTCAGGGAAGTTATAGCAGGGAAACTCAGGGAATTGTGTTTCGATAAAGTGCTGGGAACCCTGCCTTTTATAACCATTCACTCATTTATCTAAGCATAACTAAGTTACCTATTATATAGGAAGTTGTTTCACTGCCTATTTCTGAGTCTGGAAGATTCTGTAATGCAATGGTGATGGATTTCAATTTCTTAGCACATATCCGACCTTGTAGTCTTTCTCATTGGAGAATGATGTAGGAACATCTGTAAGTTCACGTTTAACTATTTATATGCAAGAAATGTTCAAGATAGGTTCTGACGTTCTTTTTCGTCATTTGTTATATATATCAGCAAGAAGTTCAACATCTCTCTGTTTAGAGATAGCTAACAAATGACGAAAAAGAACGTCAGAACCTATCTTGAACGTTTCTTGCTTGGTAGATACCAATTTTGTTATGTCTGTGAAAGTGTGTGGTGTAGTGCATGTATTTGGTGCCCAAAAGCGTTTCGACTTTGTGTAATATACAAGAGAGTTCCTAAGAAATTTGTCATTTTTTAGTTTTCCAGACTCACCACAGTTGATAAGAGAATCCTCAACCTAGGACGAGGCAACGCAGCTTGTTGATAAGTTTATTAGACTGTAGAGGAATGTCTCTAGCTGGAATGGACAGTGACACTGTTCTAAAATCAACTCTACCATTTTGGTGGTATCGGATTCATCCCTCTTTCACTCCACATATGCTCTGTTCCCAATGCACTCTGTCTTTGTTGGTTACCTCACATAAGGCTTGGAAGGCAGCTGCATATTTTTTCCAGAAATGATTTGTGACGAGCCATCTTGTCAAGGTACCTTTCCTATGAGGAAAGCCGATAATTCCTCATTGAGCTTTGCATTTATGGTTAATGATTTATGCTAGTGTTTGTTCAGTTGCAACACAGTTAAATTTGCTGTTTCTTTAATCCACGGACAACAAAGCCATCTCTCTAAGAGAACATATGCTTTTATCCCGATCTTTACTAATATCTTTACTACTGTAATGCACATCGTTACATATCTAGAGAAGCCAGTTTATTTATTAGTATTGTCTCACAAACTGCATTAACCTGAAGGGCAAAACCTTCATCTCGTTCAGCCCTAAGTAAACGCAGAGAATACCAGCAATGTCTCAGACTGGTTTCTACCAATATGCCGAACTTCAACTATTGCCTCCTCATACTCCATCATATGGGTTTGTATCTCAATATTCTGACTTGCGAGGTCAGCGTCTCCAGATAGTACAGCATGATGGATATCAGATAGAAGAATCCTCACGTTCTCCGAGACAAAACATTGGTATTGTTCTTACATACACTCTACTAGTGCTATAAAGAAAGGCAATTATCACTGCTTCCATTGCTAACATCAGGACTCGCATACCTCTTGATAATGGACCTTTCCGGTTTTAGCCATGCCCCGACCATCTCTAAGCTAAGCTCCACCTACACCTTGCTCGTTTTGGGATCGATCGATCTCTGAACACCCTGGGTCAAGTTTGACTCGCTAACTATAGTCAGTTTCATGGTTTACTGAACATACGCAGTCGCTATGCTAAGCCAAATGCTGAATAGTTAACTATAGTTCGTTTGTACCCGGTTCCTCATCGAATTACTATTGCCGAAAGTTTGGAGCCGGGTACAAGTCTCTATTAACCCTTTCTGTCGTCTGTTTCAATGACCTACGAAAATGTGTTATTTTTGTCCGCTAAGACGTCAAAATGCGTCCTTATGACATAAAGTGGGAAGAAATAGGGGCTTGGGAACATTGACATACAATGGGAAAGCATAATTTCAACAAACCTAAGTTATTTAATGAAATATTTACACTTTTATATGCATTTATTCATGGCAAGCAATCGGTGTCTGCCATTTTGAAATTAACGCAAATTTTTCACTAACCATCTGAACCGAGCTCGGGTGCTCGGTTGACTATCCCAGCAGGCACATGGCGTTGTTTCAACGTTGAATCCACGTTGAAATCACGTCATGACGGATCAATGTTGAAACAACGTCATGTGCCTGCTGGGACAGTTGGCTAGTTATAGCTAACTATAGTTAGGAGTCGAACTTGATCCTGACTATCAATTTCCAAAAAAATACACAAAATATTCAACAACATGTTTAATATGAGAATAGGCGTTGCCTATAAGCGGACGCAGACATCATTTATTGTTTTTTTAAATAGGACGAATTTGTATTGGGTCGAAATGTCATAAATACGTATGCCCATGTATAGTACATTTGAAGCTAATTTTTCATCATGCATGGAGGGCATTCCGGTAAATCCGGACCCGCGATATTCACGACAATGCACAGTGTCAGTGATATCCGCCATCATTATTGCATCTTTTACCGGGGCCTGCACCATTAAATAGTTGCACCAGTCAAATAACGTTATAAAATTTGACTAGCCATTAATGGCAGACCGTCACCCAAACGATGATTGATCAAAAGTGATACGCATGCGTAATCCGTGATTATCCAACTTTGAACAAATTCATCTAGACTCCATGAAAGCTTGGAGATCACGGAAACTGGTGCATTTACCTCATTCTACCCCGTGATGACTCTATTCAATTAAAATTCTTTTATTTGAATTATGTAGAATTAAATTGAATTGAATTTCGGATAGTTGCGCTATTACGCATGCGGGTCATAGAGTATTTGACCAATCAGCGTTTGGGTGACGGTCTGTCATTTATGGCTAGTTAAAATTTGTACCGACATATCGCGGCGCTCCTCGCTATTTGGGAAATACAAACAAGTCCATAGTAACTATGACGTCATAATGAAATGTCGTCCGCTAGAAATTTTAGATCGCGTTTATCCAGACATAAGCTACAAAAACGGGAATTAATGCATGTCTGCGAGTAAATACATGAATGTACATTCCATCCGGGTGCGAATCGCGTAGTACCCGGCCTTAAATTTCCTACTAGTAGGGCTAAATACATATGACATTGAAAACAACGACTTTCCACGGCCATGAGCATTAAAATAATACGAGACAGTCAACCAAACATATTGCTTTTACAGACGCATAAATAGGAATAAATAAAGCTTGTATCTGGTCTGCATCAGACGATTTAACCGTTTTACATTCTTCACGTAAATGTACGCTATTTCGTGATAACAATATCACACAAATTTTGGACGTTGAAGATGTGCAGTAGGTTGCCCTAAAATAACTAGAACATATGCATAATGAAGAACCATATCCCATAATGCAACGGGGGGGTGGGGGGGGGGCCATGAAGAAACCACATAAGCTATATCATAAGCCGAAACCGGATGCAAAAAAAGCTCGGGACCGGAAACGAAGCTTTCTCAGTCGCATGGTATATGTATTTTAGCCTGGTTCCCTGTCTCATTTTCTGTTGATTGTTCTTCATTACACGTACGTACATGTTATGTATATACGCTCGCTTCGTTCGCGATGGCTTCGCGCGAAGCCCTCGCTCACTGCGTTCGCTAATATGAGAATAGGCGTTGCCTATAAGCGAACGCAGACACCATTTTATTGCCTAAATACATAGGACGAATTGGTATAGGGTCGAAATGTCCTAAACACGTATGCCCATGTATAGTACATTTGAAGCTAATTTTTCATCACTCTTGGAGGGCGTTCTGGTAGATCCAGTCGACGATATTCACACCAATGCGTCTGCCCATTGTCAGTAATATCCGCCAGCATTGTTGCATCTTTTACTACCTACACCATTAAATAGTGCGCCAGTTCAATGACTTTATAAAATTTGTGTCGACGTATCGCGGTGCTCCTCGCTATTTGGGGAAATACACACAAGTTCATAGTAACTATGACGTCATAATGAAATATCGTCCGCTAGAATTTTTAAATCGCGTTTATCCAGACATAAGCTACAAAAAAACGGAAATTAATGCATGTCCGCAAGTAAATACATGAATGCACATTCCATCCTGGTGCGAATGGCATGGTACCCGGCCTTAAATTTCCTGCGCCAAGTACATACAACATTGACAACAACGACTTTCCACGGCCACCAGTGTTAAAATAATACGAGACAGTCAACCAAACCTCATATTGCATTAGCAGACGCACAAATAGGAATAAATACAGCTCTTACGTGGCCTGCTTCATACTATTTCCCCGTTTTACATTCTGAAGTAAATGTACGCTATTTCGTGATAACAGTGTCGCACAAATTTTGGACATTGAAAATGCGCAGTAGGTTGCCCCCTAAAACAACTAGAGGAACATACGCATAAGGAAGACCCGTATCCCATAATGCAACGGGGGCCCATGAAGAAACCACAAATGCTTATCATACATTGATCTATATACTGAATATATCTGAACTAACTGGATATCTATGTTATCATAAGCCGAAACCGGAACTAACAAAAAGCTCGCGACCGGAAACGAAGCTTTCTCAATCGCGTGGTATATGTATTTTAGCCTGGTTCCCTGTCTCATTTTCTGTTGATTTTTCCTCATTACACGTACGTACATGTTATCTATATACGCTCACTTCGTTCACGATTTCTTACTGCGTTCGCTATTAATCATGGAGAAAGACGCAATTTCTGCTTGATTAGAACATAGGATATTGTTAATATGGTAATTTTCATCTCCCCTAATATTATGATATGATGTAAGTATTTACGGTGATATATACAAGACTGAAAAAACAAATTTTACAATTTTAAAGGTACTTCTGGTAAATATGGTAAACGGTGTAACTACACACTTCTGTCAGGTACGAATGCGAAAGTTTTCACTACGGTTCAGAAGTATGAGAGGAACTGCAGCCACATTATATATCTTAGCCATATTCTAATATACATGGTTGCTATGGCAACGGTTTAAAACATATTGCCCAGTGAGATGGCACCTCCAACATCATTTTTCTTAATCAGCACACGTTGGGCTACAAAATCATACCAGTTCCGCTTTGTTCCGCCATAGGTAGAGGTATCTTGAAAATTCGTGGTCTTAGCCGCAGGCCTATTAGTTATTCACGTCGGACTTATTTCCGAGCTGTCATGACTATCTTCTCTAGAATGATAATTTATACTCGCTTGTTGCCCAATGATCTTAATTTTGGTAAGGACTGCTATCCTTCATGATAAAGTTATCTATCGCTCCATATTTGATATGTCTGTTCCTTCTGATAAGTATAAGTTTAATGTTGTTTATACTTCTCGCTTTCAGGGGTGTAGGAACGTATTTTGGCCTGAGTGCCTAGACCGTGCGTGGGGCCAAAACCTATGGGGCGCTATGGGAATACACTCTGGGAGAGAAAAACATGTGAGAACGATATCCCTCACCGCCTGTCAATATACATATGCCTTTCATTATCGCTTATTGTCTATGACACAACACAATGGCATTATCCTGCCGCCTAATCACGGTGCGCAAAGGGTTCCACAACATCTTCCTTAGAATCATTGTTCTTGAATATAAGCTGTTATATTTCACGCGTTTTCGGTAAAACAGCTCCAATTCTAGGCTTTATCGCTTCTTTAACGCTTTAACACTCATATCAGCCAAAAGCGGCCTCTCCAACGGTCTTGAGCAATGTCCATTTGCAGACCAAGAGAAGACCATTTTCGAAAATTTACCACTGGAATGACTGGCTCGATAACCGAGCCAGTCATTCCAGTGGTAAATTGTCAAAAATAGTCTTCTCTTGGTCTGGAAATGGACATTTTCTATGAGAAAGGGTTAAATATACTGCTTCAAATCTTAGCTACTCATATCACTTCTATGGACCAGGCTAATGTTGATGAACATCTGATTAAGCATCATCATGATTCTCAGTCTGTATGCTAGATAATGGCTTGTGCGTTTACCAATATTGCACATTTCTGTCCACAGAGATACGTACATGTTTCCATAGCCCATACTACAGCATCATATTGCTTACCACCCAGACGTCGTTTACTTGTTTGATTTCTTGAACGTCATAACTCGCCCCTGGGTGTTGTTTTTTAGCATAGCTCCAGACACCGACGCACCTGGTCTTAAAATAAAGCTGTCCCTGAAAACTGGAAATGAAACAATGGTCCACGTCACAATGGCCACTCTTTTAAATAAATGTTATTCTATTTTATATAAGGTGATTAAAAGTTTTATGACATTCAGAAGATGGCCGTCAATGATGCGACACCAATGATATGAAACAGCGCCTCTTTGACTGACTAGGCCTACATACTAGAAACGGCTGTCGGTGAGAGCAGATACCCCACGGAGATGTCGAACAATGACGTACAGCGCGCTGAGGTCCGCGAACAATGGCGTATGCGTGCGGAGATGTCGAACAATGGCGAACAGTACGTGGAGATGTCGAACAATGGCGTACAGCGCGCGGTGATGTTGAACAATGGCGTCCTGCGGCGCATGAAATGTTACAATCTCAGCAGGCTGTCTAAGCGATGACCCAGAATGTTTTGAAAATTTTAACCCTTAAAAGTTGGCTATTTTACGTTTTAACTTAACGGCGCGAACCCCCTACGTGGCATGGTGGTAAAAATAATAGGTGGGAGAATTTTGATTGGTTGCTGAATATTTTGATTGCTGAATATTTTGATGATTGGTTGCTGAATATTTTGATTTGTTACTGAATATTTTAATAATTTGTTGCTGAATTATTTGATAATTTGTCGCTGAATATTTTGAAAATGATTTGTCTGAATTTGTTTTTTAAATACTTAATAGTCGATGTTAGGTAAGAGAGCTGGTCTGATAACGGAGGTCGAAGGAGGAGGAGGGAGGAGGAGGATGAGGAATGCTATCTCGGCCTTCCCTCGCCTGGCACTGTTCTCTGTGAGTATTTAAACAGAGCGTGCATTTATTCGCCTGTTCAATTCGCAGTTGATGTTTTAAAAACCGTTTTGAGTGTTGCTTTAAAAACGTTATATTAGTTAGGAGTAAATAAGTGTGCGTTAAAGTTAAAGACATTACAAAATGGCAACTAATTTAAGTGACGAGATTAACGAATGTGAAATTGCGGTTAATGCGATTTTGCAGCAGATGCATGACTCTGATGTCGCTAGATTAAACGTGGATCTACCATTTTCAATGGATGAGAATGTTGATGACCATTTATTTTTTGATACTATGTTTTATGATCACGAGTTTACAATTCCACAAATGTGTGCATCTGTTGAACATAATGCCAGCGCATTACGTGATGTTAATGATAGTGATGTCAACTCTGTTCCTGATTACTGTGAAGTCATTCCTGAACTGGCTATTACGAATACCGACGCGGTGGTATTCAATCATCCATATAATTTATCTGATTATGACGTAATCATACCTACACAACCTGCTTCTGCTGATGATCTATCCGCTCATACGAGAAGTGAACTATCTATTCCTGATCTGAGTACCATACCATCATCATTTTTCAATTATCCTCATGATGATTATGACGTAATTGAACCTATTTATTCAACCGATGGGCACACCCTAAATTTATTTGACGTTGCGCCAGTTCCTGACTGTATTGTGCCTTCTGTTAATGAACTATCTATGCATTTATCATGCCTTCCTACTGATTCCGACCTAAATTTTTTTGACATTGCGCCAACTCCTGACTGTACTGCGCCTTCGGCTAATGACCTATCTATGGATTTAGCATGCCTTCCTACTGATTTCAACCTAAATTTATTTGACGTTGCGCCAGTTCCTGAATGTATTTTGCCTTCTGCTAATGGCCTATCTCTGGATTTAGCATGCCTTCCTAATGATTCAGCTTATCGTGGTGATGTTATTGTTCCTACTCAACAAACTCTTATTGACACGCATGCACATCATACGTCAGATGAAATTAGTCTCATCGCTGATGAAATCAGTCGATGTATATCAGCAATTATACTGCTTACCGAAGATCTACTTAACCGGTATTTGCAACGCGTACGCTGTGAGTACACTCAAATTGGAGAGTCAGTATTTGATTATACTGACTATATATATCTGTGAAGACTGTGCGCAAATACCGCAGTAAAAAGTATCATATCGAAGGTACTGAATATAATATGTCTTTTAACAGTGGTGTAGTTCGGATCGACCAGTCGGATGCGACCGTACCAGTTAAGCTGGGTACGCGCCGCCCGTCCTGGATTCGTTCCATGAACGCGCCCACCCCCCTGGGTAGAGCCATAAGCATGTATGGGCCTATGAGAGAGATTTCGTCGTCAAAGCGACTAAGTTCGTATAGACGCGTAGCGCGCATGCACGCGCTAACCGTTGCATTGACAGAGCACGTGTAGCACGTTCAAGAGCTGGTAGCGCTTATAGTGTACCGAGTGGGTACTTTGTAATTCTTTATACTTTCTCGTTTCCACCGAATCTGGTATCAATCAAGACCAGAATTCGACGGGCTTTTCAAATCTGTTAACTGTTTTAAAATCGGTTAAGAAATGGCTGAGTTATCACCGTTTTCCTCCTAATTATGCTCAAAATATTTCCATAACGTCGTAATCGTGTGTGTATATATATATATATATATATATATATATATATATATATATATATATATATATATATATATATATATATATATATATATATATATATATATATATATATATATATATAGCTAAATAATCAGTGACTTGTGTAACACGTGACTCACTACGTCATCTTCACATCTATATCTAATACGATATTTAGATAATTGTGTACACGTCACAGGATTACAGCACGTTGATTGGCTGGTTCATCAAATTCTGATTGGTTAAGGCACCCAGTTACGACGACACCATGAGTATAAAAGGGGATGATTTATGAAGATCGAGAGCGTCGTCGGCTGCTGGCAGACCGGTCAGGAACTGTCCAAGCATGGAAACCTGACTGAACAACTGGAGTGGCGAAGACTGAATCCAACATCATCTCGGCACAACTTCAACTACCAGCACCGCTTGGACAGCAGGAAAAATCGGGCCACCGCACTGTGGACCATATCTTCATAGTGTTACATTGTTCCTGTTTTAATTACCAACTGTATAGGAACCAATATTACGGTGGACTCTTATGGTCCAGATGTGTAATTCTGCATAACGTAGAGCCAGCAATGCTCCTCGATGCTCAGCAATGATCGGCCAGCCACGCTGAAAAGTGGACTTTCAACCGCCATACGGCATGTCGTATGTGATGATTTAATGTTTTGACCGCAGCCAAGTAAACTTTGCTCGGTACATGCGGGAACTGATCCAGTCCACAGAGAACGTGTCAACTCACGTCACAAGTATGGTGATGCATCAATTTCAGTAACATGGTAGCCGCAATTAAGAACGGCTACTGGGTATTCAAGTAACTATACATGATATATTTAATTACACCGTCATTAATTACTTCTTAAAGATTTTCATATAATTATACCTTAAATACTGTATTTTCCTCTGTAACCGGTACCGATGACTAACAGGTACCGTCCCGGTCTCCGGACCGCTTGTTATAATTTCTTTATTACTGTTCATATTATCCTTGTTTCACTGTAAGGTGTTTCACTAACCACACCATATTAGATCTATCAACCTGTAGTATTACTGTTCTAATCAATTTATGTACTATTACCATTCTGTCTAGGTTAGTTTAGTATATGGCAAGTAGCCATCAGTTGATAAGTTTTATTTATTTGTAGAAAACCTAGGACCGCAGTGCACTTATGAGATACTTTACAGCGACATTATACATGCATCACGTTTTCCCTCCACCAACAAAATTTCACTAAGGTCACTGTCCGTGCTATTAACTCTGTTTAGCCCGGGATGCTACCGACTAAATCTGACTATTCAGCTCGATAGGATAGGTTTAATGTGATTAGAGACAATTTCTTAGTTAGGAGACACATAGTGTACGCCTCTTTTCTGGTCTTTGCGGTAATCTAACCCCACACCCGGGAAAGTTTGTGTAAAATTGGCCAAATTACCTATTGGGCCTCATATTTATAAAGTTATTGTCTCTCTTCATGTCCCACTAATCCCTATGGCTTCTTAATTGGTTGGATGTCCCTATCCGCACCATGGACTGATCCGACTCTGGAAAACTATAGGAGGTTTCCGAGTAGTGATGGCCAAGGTACGGTGTCACATACACTTCCCCTGTGTCTTAGGATACTTATTTAGTTAGTTACCTTTGCCAATGTAGGAAGCACTGCGAAAACATTGTTATTATTATTATTATTGCTCTTCATCTTTCTTAGGATATATATCCCGCATCGCAGTACATATTTAGGCAACTTGGATATAAACCTAATGTGAGGTCAATAACTTAGCTCCATTGGATTGGTGGCGGACGAGATATATATCTCCACCGAATTCTGTAAACCGAATTCTGTCTGGGCAAGATGATGGAATCTGCCATGCCCTTGTGGGAAGGACAGTTACGGTGGATATCCGTCTCTCTAACCCCCACCGTAATGACAGGCCAGTTGGAATAAATTTGCTTGTGTAAAAAGGTAGCCATCATCCTGTGATGTTTTATGTGGTCATGGAGCCAGATGTCTGGACTCTCATCAGGCTCGGATATCTTGCAATGTGACATGTACGCATACTGTCTCGAGCACTGATGCTGTGGGGTATCTGCTCTCACTGACAGCCGTATCTAAAGCTAGGTAGCGTACCCGCCATTTGCGGCCTAAACTAGTTCTTGTCTTTTTAAAGCCTAAATAGTGAAGATAGGCATAGAAGAAGGCCCCTATAAATAAAAGCGGTACCTAATAATTCAGTATTCTTGAAATTACATAAGAATGGAATCCTATAGGAATTGCTTGTCTCTTCTTCACGTAAAACAGCACGCAACATTTTTAGTTATAGTTTCACTAGGATGGTCTTTTCTTGCAGCATCTTTTGATTGAACATAGGATGGCCGGTTTTGTGGCCATCTCTGCCCTCCACTTTTGCGGTGGCAGCATTTTCCTTCAAGAGAGGCCCACGTGAGGCACTTGCAAGTGATCCAGTGATGGCGGTCCATGTGAGCCTACTACTCCTCACTCAAGGATACAGCACTAGGAGTAATGCCCGCATGAGGCACAAAGCCTCTCGCCAATCAAGAGTCTCTTTCGCTTCTTCCTTTTCAGCTTAGAGGTATAATAACCTATATTAAGTTAATTAGTAATATCGTATGTGGGAGCCTCCTTTGTAGGGGTACCTCTGCGGACCTGCGTGTCTGTGTGGTACCTCCAGTGACTCCACATTTAAAGGTTCATATGGTTGTTCTATGTTATGTATTATTCTCATAATATTATATCTCAACACTTGTATAAGAGAAATATGTTAATTATTCTTTAATTATTTTAGGTCACCATCAAAATCTTGTAAGTTCATAGATCACAAAATTGCTATGAACAGGCATACCAGTGAAACAAACTCATGGGCAGATACTGTGTAATTTAATGTTAGCGACAATGGTCGCACGGCCCCACCAGAACGATTGAGTTCCACCGGCCTTAGGAGCCAGTTTTTGTTCCCCGCAGATCAGCATCACTTGGAATCAGTTACCCCGAGACCGAGAGCTAGCCATCATCCATGTTCGTCACACACATACAGCGCGGCGGATATCGTGGAATGACCAAACGCGACCCCGCGAACTACAGTTATCCTATAGCCGATACACCACTTTCTCATTCTGAGTTCGAGTCTGGTGCCTTTCAATCTTTGCTTGATATGTATAGCAAATATAGTAATGTTCAGCCGAATGACCACGTGAGAATAGAATTGATTCACTCATCTTTGGAAATGCCAATAGCGATGGATTTTAGGCTATGGAATGAAATTACGCCCGACGTAATTTTAGAATCAGTGGAAAAAGTCATTCAGTCAAACACTGATTGTAGGTTATCAAACGGTTTTGAATTTCACATCTTTCGTGTAGAGGACTACAACTCAGGTGGGCGAAATGATACTCTCCTAGCTGCGTCAGAAACTAGACATTTAAATTTATTAAATTTACATTCAGCAGATTTAGATGCATACATGCGTATTAAAAAATGTATTATTCGCCCTGAATATCCATTCTGTTTCATGGCAGGAATATTTTTAGGAATAAAATTCATTGAGAAAATGAACAAACTAATCTCTGCAAATGAATGGGCCAATTTGAAACTTAATAAAATGTATTTGATGCATATGGCGCGTGAGTATCATACAGCATGTCGTATTCCTGAACATGAAATTAATGGTACTGATTGGTATAAATTTCAGGAACATTTGCGCAATCAATTTTCTATTCAAATCTACTCAGAGTCATCCCCGAGTCTACCATGTATCAATCTCATGCATTCAGAATGTGATAATCATATATCCTTGATCACGTCTATCACCACATTTCTTATGGTACGTAATTACTGTACATGGTGTAATGCATCATACACACATGATCATGCATGCGCAGCATGGTGTCGTAGTTGTCAGACACCTTATTCTGATAAAGAATCTTGTACTTCTACAGAAGTTACGCATAAGATAATGTATAATGATTGTCATCGTAAATTTTATAGCCAATAATGTATGGCGAACCACCTCTCTAATGGGACCTGTGAAATGGTGAAGGCGTGTCCCCACTGTTTCAGTCGCATTCATAAGGATGGACACGTATGCGGTATGACAAAATGTCATGCATGTAAAGAAAAGTATGCCATTACTGAAAATCATATGTGTTATCATAAAGTAATTGAAGAACCTATTGTGTCATTATCTCATGCATGCTCTATGCGCATGAATGCTGACATTTGTAGTTGCGAAGATTTTCAAAAATACATTATTTATAATACAGAAATATATTTATTGCCTATCGACAGTAGCAATACTAATATTCTTGCAGAGCATAAAGTTAATCTCATGGTAACCAACATATGTTGTGATGTGTGCTTCGAGCAACCACTCGTTACGATTGCTCTACATGTCATGGATATGTTCGCTTTCATGGGTTAGACGCAGTGGATCAGTTCATTAGCTGGTTGACACATGTTAAGGCTAAGAGTTGTGGTAAAAAAAATCGAGAGAAAATATGTTTTCTCTGACCACTTGGTGATCGCTCACCATGCTCGTGCCTATGATTCTCTTTTACTCCTTCAATGCATTTGCAAAACCGCTAACCTACATCTTAAACCTACAAATATTATCATGCGCATTCATGCAGTTCTCTCATTTGACATAGGTGCTATATGTTTTATCGATTCCATTACCTTTTTTCCTCTTTCCCACGTAAGGTGGGCGATGCTTTTAATCTTCCTGTTCATAAGGGGACATTTCCCCATCAGGTCAATGTGCCTCAATATTGGCGTACGGCAATACCCTTTCCCGAGAGGGAGCTATTTTGTCCACAAATTATGAATGTGAATGAATTGATTGAATTTGAGTGCTGGTACAGTGAACAGATATCAAGACATGAGCATTACGATGTTGATAAAAAATCTCATCGAATATTGTAATGATGACGTAACCGTCTTACGTTTAGCTATGTCTAGATTTAAGACTTTATTTTCTGAATTGACAGGTGGACAAAATCCATTTGTGACAGGGATAATGCTAGCAGGTGCATGTAATGCAGCTTATCACACTTTATGGCTTCGACCTGAGAGCATACAGACTTTACCTGATTTCTCACTAAGAGCAAAATGCGCTTATAGTGTGTTGGGCATAGAATGGATGGAATGGGTCAGTCAATGCAAGGGTCGCCAAATCATGCATGCGCTAAATGGTGGTGAACAGAAAATATGTGGTCATTATGTAGATGGAATTGATGCATCTGAAAATACTATTTTCGAGTTTTTAGGATGCAAATTTCATGGGCATGATTCTGTTTGTTGCGACGATAAGCATGATAGCTTCAATGCCGCATTTCTTTATTTAAATCACAAGGATATACAGGGAGAATTATGTAGGAATGTGACTTTAAGAAACAAGTCGCCGATTCCTCCGAGCTAAATGATTTTATCACCAAATTGGACTTAGCCCACCAAATATCTCCATGTGAAGTGCTATTCGGTGGATGTACATCCGCAATTCATTTATTTATGGAAGCGGATGCGCATACCACACTCGAATATTTAGACTGTGTTTCCATGTATCTTTCAGTGATGAAACAATGTTGTTTTCCAAAAGGTGCATATACGGTACTAAGAGGCAATGACTTGAGTGATAAGACGGTGCATGACTTCTTCAGGCTTATTAAATGCAAAGTCCTTCCACCTCGTGATTTATACTTTCCTATGCTCCTGCTAGAATAAATTCGCGCCTTATGTTTGTACTATGTGACAAATGCGCAAAAAATGAACAATCTTCTGCATGCGAACATACAGAAGAACAGTGTAGTTTATGCAGAACATGGACTACTCCAGAGTTACAGCTAGCTATACGCAATGGTTATGTCATTAGAAAAATGAATGAAGTATGGCATTATCATGAGTCATCGCAATATGAGCAGCATGATGACAATGGGTTATTTTCAGAATACATTAACCGATTTTTTTTAAATTAAACAGGAAAGTAGTGGTTATCCTGATAGTGTCAATAGTGAGAGTGAAAAGGTGAATTATGTGTCTAACTATTATAAACATGAAGGAATACAGCTCGACCCTGCAAAAATATTGAATAATGCGGGTTTGCGCTATGTAGCTAAATCCTGTTTGAATATTTTGTGGAGACGATTTTCTCTTCGTGATCATAAAAAGAATAGCATGATATCAACACGTAACAGTCTACTCTTCCTTCTGAATGATAAAAGTAAAACTGTAGGCTCCATTATATTCATGAACAATAGTCTTCTAATGGCCTCCTATTCAGTCAATGATGAGTACGTTCAGTCGCCATTAAATACCAACTGTATTCTTGCATCTTTCGTGACAGATTATGGGCGAGTAAAACTGTATGAAGTCTTGTCCTTACTCGGGCGCTGCGTAGCCTATCATGATACAGATTCAGTGGTATTTAGTACCCATGAAGGTGAGCCGACCATTCAAGAGCGAAGTGGGTATCTAGGTTCTTGGGTGAGTGACATCCCCTCCGACTATGAATTAACAAGTTTTTGCACACTCGGTCCAAAAAACTAGTTATGAAATGAAGCGTCGCGATGATTCATCGATTGTTAAACAGGTAGCGAAGGTCAAAGGTTTAACACTGGGTACTGAACAATCGAAACAAGTTAATTTTGATACAATGAAAAAATCCATTGAACAAATTATAAACGATGTTGAAATTACAGATAGTAACAGCGTTCTATTAAGCTACCCATCTAAGATCACACGCACTGATCATTTTAGAATTGTTTCAGTAAATAGCAGTAAGATTTTCAGACCTGTCTTAAATGAATTTTGAAACTGGGAGATTTATCATCAGTACCATATGGTTAAATTATCATAGCACAAATATAATAGTAACATTGCACTTTATCAGTCAGTACGTAAACGATGTCAGGGTTAACCATGCACGATGAAGCCGCACTAGCTGCCCATGCTATGATAGCAAATATTGCTAGTCTGTGTAACACTGATAAGGATAAGATGCGTGCATTGTTTATGAGGAGCATGCAATTTGCTTTAAGAGATGGCATAATTAATGCTGGAAGAATTATACTCATGTCTGAAATTAGCAAGGGGTTATTAACCAAATATGGGATAGACATAGTACATTGGGTACGTGTATTATTGTTGCGAAGTTACATTAATCGATGTCTTTATTATTCATAACTTTACATATGCTTAGTTATCATGCGCATCATATTTCAGGGCTTATATTACTGCAAAAATATGTTGACTGAAAGTTGATGGCATTCATCATGAACTTGCAGACAGTTAGTTTTCAAAATATTTGAAAATATAAAATTAAAAGTTGGGCATATGTGTTATTGCTCATAAAGTGCGCGTTGAGCAGTAGAAGTCATGGCATTGTTCGTCCCATGTGTATATGTCATTATTGATCGAACAAACGTGTGTCATACATTCAAATTAAGCGTGTCTATGCGCGTCATTGTAACGCACATGTTCCTCTGTACACCATTGTTTGAGAAAATTTCTGAATGCCATTGTGTGTACGGCATTGTTCGCCAGATGGTGTTCCGCCGTGTGCGGCTGTTCGTTATTGTCACCAATGATATATAAAGGCCGCAGTTTCACACTATGATTATACATTCTTCATAATGGCGTCTGATCCTTGCTTTAAATATTTAAATCACTCTACATTTTGGTGCGATCTTGGTAATTCACGTAAAGCACGAACAATACATTTTGGTGAAAAGTGGTGTATCAATCTACAGCATTTTCATCCTGCCAGTTATCCTGCTAAACGCGGTTTATATCTCAGCATAGTAGCGTTTAAACAGCTGTTACAAATCATACCTGATCTTGAAGATTCGTTAAAACATGCGTGCAAAAAAGAAGGCATACTATTTACATATTCTTTGGACAATTCTGTTCGCATTTCTATCTGTGACGAATTTCCGTGTATTGACATACGCTATTTTTTCTGCTCTGGCATAGAACCACATCCCACACGTTGTGGTATATACCTACAAGACAATGAGTGGGAATTATTGAAACAGAACGCGAGTATTTTCCGGCAGCATTACCTAACTTTTACGTGCCTCCTGACGTGAGCAGTGACACACTGTTTAGCCCGATACCTCAGTGCTTTTACGGTGTGAACAAAATAAAGAGAGAACATGAGTGACATTCCATCCACTAGCGATTCCGCAGAGATGTCGAAGATACTAAAATACTAGGACACTATATACCACAATGATTTTTTAAACGTTGATGAACTAAATCTCACCGATGATGATACCGACAAATTGTGTCACTATTCTAAAACTATGTGTCAGCCACACCATTATTGTCCTATGGATCATGTGCAAAAGATAAGTCAGAAATTATTCGCATTCATGCTGTGTGAAAAGATATATTCGTTGGTTATGCGTGAATGTTATGGTTGTCTAGTAAATCATCCGAGTCAACACAAACATTCTTGTTTGGGTATTGATGTAGACCGTAATCTAATTGACAATTTTGAACTGTATAATGAGGTGACATTATTAGAAATGAATGAATCCGAATATTGCGCTCAACTCGCCATCCATTACGATATATATGAACATTGTACTGATCTGTACCACATGTGTCTGACATAATGGTATAGGTATATTGTGGATGTAATATATGAAAAACAAATGTTATCACCATAACTATAATTAATATTTTCTCTATGCTGTATTAATTTATTTAGTTTTATTTAAAATTAACCGAGTTTTTAAGCATTAAAATACACGGATAATTTTTAATAAAATCTTTACTTGCTTTATGTCTTTTTTTATTTTTTTTAAAAATTAACATAATTAATTGTTTTATTTCGTCAATCGTAACTTTGGAAAATATGTTGTATTTGGGGTTTTTTATTTCGTAAAATCATATCGTTGCAACGACATGTATGTTTGATGTCAGTATTAATAAAAAAAGTTTTAAGATTGGATTTCACTTGTTCAGTATTAGTACCTTGCTCTCTCTCTCTCTCTCTCTCTCTCTCTCTCTCTCTCTCTCCCTTTATCTGTTGCTAGCGACTCGCTATTCACTCCCCCGCCTCCTCCGCACATGCTGGTAGCTTTTTTTTCACTTGACTGAGGCACTTGTCGGCAAGTGCCATTGCTATTCTTTAGAGAAGAATGGTCCAGGTGAATGATTGATAGAGTAACGCTGACAATGAATAGCGCATTTCATTATGCACCCCAGTGTACTTAAATAAAACACCGTTATACGGTTTTGTTCAATTTCATGGTAAAATATTCGCCGAATATGGTGTTCATTTTGTAACTATTTAAAGATGTCATGGATTTGTTCTTCTTCGTCGCACAAGTAACTGATGTCATAGTCATACACTTAAATGTTCATAGCATTTCTGCTAAGGCACGTCTCGAGTGTCTGACGTCACAATCATATTCTTAAATGTTCATAGCATTTCTCCTAAGTTACGTTTCCAGTATCTGACATGACGTCAGAAATCATAGCATTTCTCCTAATTTTACATTACAATCATGGCATTCCTCCTAAGTTACGTCTTGAGTATCTGACGTCGCAATCATAGCATTCTCCTAATTTTTCACATCACAATCATATTCTTAAATGGTCATAGCATTTCTCCTAAGTTACGTCTCGAGTATCTGACGTCACAATTATATTCTTAATGTTCGCTAACCAGTAAGCATTGATAAAGTATTTGCAGAAGAGTAACTACATATTTCATCATAGTGTTACCATAGTGACGGTTCATGCATGTCCACGTACGACTAAAGTATATATATATATATATATATATATATATATATATATATATATATATATATATACGCATGAGCGTATACCTCCTTAGTCGTACGTGGATGTACGTGTGCCGACGCAATGGCAACATCACTTGACTGCAATACGGCATTGCATCATCCATTTACTATGATTGTCTGTGGACCGACAGAGTGCGGTAAAGCTGAGATGATGAAAGCTCTAATAAGCAATCCCTACGCCATTATTCCCCCTCAACAGAGGACTGTGTACTGATACGGTGCATGGCAAGACGGGTATAATGATTTGGCGAAAGAAGTTGAATTTAAAGAGGGTGTGAATGTTGAACTAGACAGAAGTTGCAGAACATTGGTGGTATGCGACGATTTGATGAATAAATGTGATGAGAATGTGGCTGACCTATTTACAAAATGGTCTCACCATGAGAATTGTAGCGTAATATTTGTCGCACAAAATCTGTTTCATAAGTCGTGCAATCAGCGTGACTTATTGGTTAACTGTCACTACATGGTATTGTATAAGAATTCACGTGATGCATCCTCTATTCATTCTTTATCTAATCAGATGTACCCAAGCAATACAAAGTATTTGATTGAATCATATAAGGACGCTACACGTGCACCTCACGCTTATCTACTCCTAGATTTGGAACAGTCGACACCTGACAATATCAGACTACGTTCATCTGTTTATCAAAAGGTGTGCTGTTTTTACATACCTAAAAAAATGGCATCACGTAAAATAGAACACCATTTACCTATGCTACAATATTTGGCTAAAGTAAAGCCTAAGATCAGATATGATGTAATCAAACAGTGTTCGAACGAATTGGTGGATGTAATATGCGGATCATGCCTAAATGTATTATGTGGGAATGTTCATCTCACTAAATCACGATACAAGCAGCTGATTAAATATAAAGGGAAAATGCAAACACTGATTAGTCGTGGTGTACCATATGCACGGAAAATAAAATTGCTACAAACAGACAGATTTTTAGGGGCCTTATTACCAGCAGTGGTCGGTACACTAGCGCCATTAATTGGTAAACTGTTCATGTGAAAAGATGGAACATACACGTAAAATGGTGCTAGTTCCGCATGAATTGATAGGTCATTTACATGAACAGAGTAAAATATCATTGCTACTGACAGATCCATCGGTATGTAAAGCTATTAGTCTCGACAACGAGATATCCAATATATTAGCTAGACACGATCTGACTGAGAATGAAAAAGCATCATCGTATTCACAAGCATTGGATAAGTATAGGCACTACTATCAGCAAACACAAGGACTGTAATATCAGCCACCTCCTCAACCCATAACTAACTACAGTGTGCTGCCCACACAAATACTTGAACGTACAATGAGGGGAATACCAAAAACGTACAAGACAAAAGCCATTGGAGTAATTGACTTTTTACGTTTGGTTCATGAACGTTTTCATGTTAATGACCTGGGCGAAGGGACAATAGAGGGCACGTTTTTCCCAAAGAGTAATGTACTAGACCTGCTTACAAACGTTGTAGCACATGGGCAAAAACTTATTATGGGTGGTATGCGTAATCAAGCAGAGGAAATAATAATGGCCCAGAAAAGGATGATAGCGCCAGTGAGTACACGCTTACGCCAGTGAGTAAGGCACAAATTAAGAGTTTCAGTTGTCAATGAACTATGGCAGGCAGATCTATGCTGGATGGGTATACTGGTAAAAGAGAACGATAATGGGTTGTATTTGCTAGGCATAGTTGATGCCCTTTCACAATATCCATGGGTGGAATGACTTTTTAGTAAAACGTCTTCTGCAGTCAAGAAAGGGTTAGAAACAATATTGGAGCGCACTGTGTGCGGTCCACATGCTGTTCAAACAGACAAAGGGGGTGAGTTTGTAAACCGTGTAATGAAGAAGTATTTGAAAGATAATGGAATACATTTCTACACTTCTCAAAATGAAATGAAAGTGGCAATGGTGGAGCATTTTCAACGCACCCTGAAAGGTCGAATATACAGATACATGACGCATAAGAATACATGAAAGTATATCGATGTATTACCTAGTTTAGTCACAGCGTACAATAACACCACACATTCCAGCATGTGCATGGCTCCTTCGCAAGTCGACTACAGTACTGAGTTAATTGCATGGAGAAATATATATGGAAAAAGACAAAGAAACATACTAAATCTAACAAGAGTTTTAGTGAAGCTCAACATACGCCCGCAGGCATACTTGTTTGAGGAATGCTAAATTATGTGAAGTTTGTCTTTGATAATTCTCTAAGAAAGGGGGTGGGTGTGTGGGATTTCTATTAGATACACATTTGGAATTCACTGCAAAGACATGACTAAAAATCTTGAAAGTCTTAAGAGCTGCATTGATCATTATGATTACAAGACAATTTTGATGAATTTTAATCTTTCAAGACAAATATAGGTGGATTTTGCCAAAACGAAATTATGACACTTCATCTATCCATAAACATCTAATGAATAAAAAATTGTGAGTGTAGGTTCAAAACTGTTCGAGATCTGGACCGGACAAGAAAATATTGACAAATTTTAATCTTTCAAGAAAGATAACTGTCGCAAATATAGGCAGATTTGGCCTTCATCTATCGATATTAGATCCAATGAAAACAATGAAAACAAGAAAACTTGGACAAATTTTGTATTTCAAGGGAGATAACTCTGGCAATTATGGAGGGATTTTGCAGAAAGGAATTCATGACACTTCATCTACATGTATACCTAACACATCTGCCGGGGGAAAAAATTGTAAATGTAGGTTCAAAAGACTTCAAGATCGGGCCCGGACAAGAAAATTCGGACGAATTTTAATCATTCAAGGGAGATAACTCCCGCGAATATATGAGGATTTTGGCGAAATGAAACATGACTCCGGCGAATATGGGCGGATCATGCCAAAGCAAAATCATGACACTTTGACTATACATACCTTTTGAAAAAATATTTGTGAGTGTGGGTTCAAAACTCTTCAAGATTTGGCCTGGACAAGACAATTTTGACGAATTTTAATCTTTCAATGGAGATAACTCTAGGGAATATGGGCAGATATTGCCAAACCGAAATCATGACACTTCGCCTATACATAACACATCTTCTGGAGAAAAAATTGTGAGTGTAGGTTCGAGACTCTTCGAGATCTGTCCTGGACAAGAAAATTTTGGTGAATTTTAAGCTTTCAAGGGAGATAACTCTAGCGAATATGGGATGATTTTGCCAAATCGAAATCATGACACTTCGTTGATAGGTAATATATATGCTGGGAAAAAATTGTGACTCTAGGTTCAAAACATTTCGAGATCTGTCCAGGACAAGAAAATTTTGACAAACTTTAATATTTCAAGGGAGATAACTCTAGCGAATACTGGATGATTTTGCCGAATCGAAATCATGACACGTCGTCTATAGGTAATATATTTGCTGGGAAAAAATTGTGACTCTAGGTTCAAAACTTTTCGAGATCTGTCCCGGACAAGAAAATTTTGACAAATTTTAAGCCTTCAAGGGAGATAACTCTAGCAAATACGGGAGGATTTTGCCGAATCGAAATCATGACACTTCGTCTATAGGTAATATATCTGCTGAAAAAGATGTGTGAGTGTAGGTTCAAAACTCTTTGAGATCTGCTCCGGACAAGAATCAGATGGAACGACGGACGCACGGATGAACGGACGCATGGACGGACAGATGGCGAGTGCCATCACATAATACAACCCCGCTTTGTGTGGGTATATAGAAACAGTCCTACTTAAGGTGACCATGTTAGAATATCACAAGCAAAAATTCCATTTGAAAAAGCATATCGTGGGCAATGGAGTAGGGATTTGTTTAAGGTACGCGAGGTACTTACAGACAAATATCTATACTTATATAAATTAAGAAACTATGGAGGTGATCCGATTATTGGTACTTTTTATCATGATGAGATACAGCAAGTGACAGAAGAAAATGATAAAAAGTATGCAGTGGAAAAAATACTTAAAAGTAGAAAAAATAAAAAGGGTCATCGCGAGTATCTGATAAAGTGGCTCAGTTACCCAGCTAAGTTTAACACGCAGGTTGGTGAACTAAGTACTATACATCATTAACAATGGATGAATATATAGAGAGAAGATCAGATCATAGCATGTGGCGAATGATGGGTTCGCGAGTACCAAAAGAAGAAATAGTTTACCTAGCTCAAATTATAATAATCAATATCGTAATCATTATGTGTATCATAAATCTGAGTATACAAAATGGTCAATCAGGCATATGGATATCGCTTTTGAGTGGATGTCTATGGTATATATTCAACTCAGAATGAACAAGGATCAGTTTTACATAACCCTTCTGAGCAATAGTAGTACCCAGTTCTTTCCAGACAATAAGATATCAGAGTTTAGAACTCATCTGCAAACTCCATTAACATTAGATGGTGAATGTGAAGTGGGCCTCTTGAGTGTGTTATATCCGAGGAGTTGGCTTACTATTGCAGAGGAAAGTTTTGTTCAAATATATGCATTTACTAAGAAGAAGGTAAAGAAGAAGAAGAAAGGTAGTGATGTGCCAGAAGAAATTAGCAAAGATGATATTAGTGCACTAGAAATAGACAACAACTTTTCCATTAGTTTTAAAAGATGGTTTCGGTAATCCACGTCCTGCCGATCGGGGAAAATGGGCACGAAATGATCAGGGAAAAGATGTGCAAAATGATCAAACAAATAATGTCTGTAAAAACATACATGCAGAAGAAATATTTTTATGTGCAATCAGAAGCTCCATTTATCAGTGTGCTGAAAGGGTACTATGCAGTGAAATATAGGGTAGACTATCTAAATGGACAGATAGAGATCAAGACAAGATTTTGACACAAAAAAATGTTTCTTCAACTTTTACTTGCATCAGGCGAATCTCGTTTCTCTCACAGTTAAAGATAAATACGCTATACGATTAGGTGGAGAAGTAGCAAATTTAATCGGATTCGAAGGAGGAAAAATACATATGGGACCAATAGACATTAAAGAATCATTTCATTCGAATCGTAAAGGTGGTCCTATGACCGCGTATATATGCTGTGATGTAGTCTCACACAGCATGGTAGGCGATACTTCCGCACCACTACTCAGAGTGATACCCATTTCTAGTACAGATGGAGGGGAAGATATATGTCAGGGGATGTTTCCTGGTATTCAATACCGCCCTGTGTCAAAGAACTACATCGATACTATTGGAATACTTATAATGGATAGAACTGGTGCCAATGTACTATTCAAGGACGGAGCATCACCGAGTGTACTCTGTCTGCATTTCAGATGACGACAACAATGATGAGAGGGAGAATGAGTGCTCTAGCACTGACGAGTTACTACATGAGTCAAGCGGGCCATGGCCGTATTCCAGTTTTTGTAGGTGCACATTACCAATCAGGGCATGGACTTGGTAATATCTTAGGCAGACTATTACATTCAGCAACACCTAAAAATGTAGCTAAATCTGTAGGAAAACAAGCGCTTAGTGCTGGAATCGGCCTAGCTGAGGACGTAATGGCTGGAAAAAATGTTAAAGCAGCATTAAAATCAAGAGCTTATGGTGTTGCCATGTCTTTGATACTGGAAGCTGTAACGGCAGTGCATGGTGGTTTAAGACCACCTCAACCTAAACGTAAAAAAGAGGAATAATACAGGTAATGCTCAGTCAATGCGGGCGATACCGAAGAGGAAGGGTCGCAATAGATGGCAGAGAAAACAAGCTGATATCTTTAATTAACAAAAAAAACCATGGAACTTAATCAGACATGTAAGTGCTCGAAGAGCGAATTAGACATTTTTCAGATGCATCCCATGGTGACAACATTGGAGTCTGCAAAATGGGAACAGTTTCAGCCTGTATCGATTTTATAAGATAGTGGTCCGATCGAGTTTTACGTCAGCGGGTCTGCTGATAGATATTTAGATCTTATGCAATCTTATCTTTTGATTAAAGTTAAGCTAGTAAAGTTAGATCGAAATGGTGATGAGAAGACACTTGAGGCAAATGACCTGATAGCGCCTGCTAATCTTTTGCATATGATGTTCTCGCAAGTGGATGTTTTTAATGGAAACGGTGTCAGTGACTTGAACAAAAATTACGCTTACCGCACGTACTTTAAGACGTTATTAAATTATGGCAGTGATGCCGCATCCTCGCATCTATAACTTGCCGGATGGAAAATAGATGATGCTGGAGAATTTGACAATATCACCGATACTAACTTAGGATTTCAAGCGCGTAGAAGAATGATGGCTCAGAGTAAAAATAGTGCAATTAATAGGCCGAATACACAGCGATATGTTTCTGCAAGACCGATTCCTGCACGGTTCCATTGATTTGAGTGTCCTACTAGAGTATTATTCGCTTTTGTACCAAATGATGCATATAATGGTATGGTACATAAAAATATGTTCAAGTTTGATAACAATAACAGTACCTATGCTACATGTTATATAAATGGAGAAGAGGTTACAACATCGCCAATACGTCCTTCGTTTAGTGACGACATTTACTCAGACGTTTATTTCTCACTATTCAGTGGTATTGGTGCATTATTCAGAGGATACCTGATAAATAAGGCGCAGTTCAGACATGGAACCACATTGTTTGCATGGGATTTTACACCAGATTTAGCTGGTTCAGAGCATCGCTACCCTACACGCACTGGTTCGTTAAGAGTGGTTTTCCATTTTGCTCAGGCACTTTCCGCTACAACCAATGTAATTTGCTATGCTGAATTTGATAATATGGTAGAAATAGGATCAGACTTTAATGTATTAACAGATAATTAAAATATGTTGAATACATTTGAAATAGAGGATCTATTATTCTGTGACAACAAAACTCGTGAACACTTTCTCGGCATTTTTCCAATTGACAATGTGCTCACGCATATTAAATATTGCCCATCTTCATTAGTAATAAACACGCATCCCAGTAATAAATCCGGACAACATTGGGTGGCGGTTTATTACACTAGAAATGGAAATGCTGAATACTTTGATCCTTATGGAAGACGCCCTTCCGACGGAAAAATGATATCAGATGTACAAAATGGTCGCCATGCGCATGTTTATTATTTCAACAGTGAACGTGTTCAACCAGCCATGATGACAACTTGTGGATATTATTGCATATATTTTGTATATCATCGTTCCAGAGGTGTAAAAATGAAACACATATTATGGATGCTAAGAAACAGAGACAAAAATGACGCTATAGTGAAATGTTTGATGCGCAGGATTATGAATAAACAGAAAAAAGGATTATGCTCAATGTATAATTATTTATCTACTATGTTTTCTTCAAGAATATATTTATCGTGAATAAATGTCGCTTATATTTATCATAAAAATGTATCATTCGTGTCAATAAAAAATACATTTATTTTGTAAAAATATGTTATTATTTCCTCGTGTTCCCTTACCCACTATCACCCCTCAGCCACTATCCCCATGTTTCATGCGTATACACAACATACGCATGCATTTATACGGGTGCATAAAAGACACATGCACGATGTACATGCGAAGGGAACAGGGAATACATACACGGGTACACATAGAGCGGCACGCGCATGACGCCATGCGTGAGAGGGTATGCCCAATTCGTGTGAGTGTGTGCGTTGGTGCTTGTGTGTGTATGGGGTGCGTAGGAGATAGAACGAAGGACACCCTTGTGCCATGGAAGATGGTTCAGAACCAGATTCCGATGGATCAGGCACGTTCTACCACATATTCCACGGTGAGGCGAGTGACGCCTTTCGTCGTGGTCATGAGTGGTACCTTAATATACCAATGCCATTATTAGTTCTTGTGGTAGCAGGCATAGGCATGGTTTAACATCAGCTGCCCTTAAAGTGTTTGAAGCATCCATGTTTAATGTTAACATGAGCAATGTCGAAGGGAAATTATTTATACATGATGCATAATTCCACTTATAAATATGCATACGCCTAAGCACTCCAAAACGTGATATTCAAATAATTGATGAGGGAACTAATACATATGGTCGGTTAAGAACTGGGGAAATGAATTGTGCCACAGTGCGAATGATAATATGAACCAAAATAATGTAAAGACGTAAATTGCAGTTTTTATTCCATTCAAAATTATGCAAAAACAGTCAAGAGAAGCACGCATTCGTAACTACAAAAACACTCTATACCGAGTGAACTAGACATTAATAGTAATTTAGAATTATATTTCTAAAAAAGAATGCTTAGAATGGTACAAATCTTTAAAATTCTTTCATTATTCCTTAACACATATCATGTTTGTAACTCGATTAAGGACCGATCTCACAGCTAATGCCAATGAATGGTTAAATTAAATGCCACCCACAACAAATAATCCTTTTTATCATACAGAGTGAAAGGATGCGCTTGACGTCTGTTAGGAGTCTTTAAATGCGTGACTCACTCAGAGACATAATCTTCTTTTCGATCGCTGGTATCACACTTGGAGAGCCGTTCTCAAGATGAAATCTGCGGTTTTCTGCAGTTCTTCCACAGGCCCATACAGCTTTTCAAGAAAAGAGGTTGACAAAGGCCAGATCTCTTCTCTCAGCAGCTGATACGTACTGCAACATTGAAGTATGTGCTCTGTGGTCTGTTCTGCTTCTCCACAAGGACAAGCAGGCGATGTCGTAAGGTGGAACCACCTGTACATATGTGGGTTTAGTCTGTTGTGTCCAGTTCTGAGATGAAAAATGGTCACATGCTCTGGCCTCGAGAGATGATGGTAGGCATCTTCTGATTGAGGTGTTCTATAGAGTGACTTGATGATAGTCTTCATCTCTGTATGGGTAACCATGTTTTGATTCTCTTCTGCACCCACCTTTGCCATCTTGTCTGCTTCCTCATTTCCTTGGACTCCACAGTGTGAGGGGATACACTGCAATGCTATCCGAAAGCACTTGATGGTTTGTAGTGCTTCTTCAAGTTGTGGCAGCTTACCTTTGGTGATAGCCTCAAGGACGGAGCGGGCATCAGATAAAAAGACAATCTGCGTAATAGGGTCTGCTGTTCTGCTGATGGCATTAGCTGCATGAACCAGTGCTTCGACTTCAGCTCTGTAGTTTGTGCAGTGTTTGCCTGTCGGTATTGCAGCTGACTCATGTTGTCCGTTTGGATAATGTATGTGCAGTCCAGCACCTCCGCCCCTAATTGCATCTTTGGCTGATCCATCTGTGTAGATCCTTATCCATGTCTCCTGAGGGTACATTTCTTCCAGCATGGCTAGGGTCAGGGCCTTCTTGCTCACATCACTATGTTCATCTTTGGCTGTGAGATGAGGTACTGTGGTGCGAATAGCTATTCTCTCTAGTTTGTTTTTCCAGGGTGGAGGATCAAGTGTGTGGTTTGGGTCTTCTATTTGTGCTGGCAACATTTCTTGGTGTTTCTTTTGAAGTGCTTTTGTCTCTTTCACATAACCTGATCTTTTAAGTCTAGCAACACAAAATCTAAAACGACTGACAATATTACAAACACTATATCGCCTAATAAGAATTTAAAATTCGCTCAGTCAAATCGTTTTCAAAATATTCAACAACACTCAAATTATTTTCAAATTATTCGTACAGAGATATCGAGCAAGACAACGCCTAGGTGAGTATGATAGCATACCTCATCTCTCCTCCTTATCCCTTGTGACACCTTTATGAGCGACCACCTTTATGCATTTTCTTAAAGGACCACTTGCGAATAAAGGCATGCTCATGCACAGAGAACAGCGCCAGGCAGAGGCCGGCCGAGATAGCATTCCTCATCCTCATCCTCCCTCCTCCTCCTTTGACCTTCGTTATCAGACCAGCTCTCTCACCTAACATCAACTATTAAGTATTTAAAAACAAATTCAGACAAATCGTTTTCAAAATATTCAGCAACAAATTATCAAAATATTCAGCACCAAATTATCAAATTATTCAGCAACAAATTATCAAAATATTCAGCATCAAATCAAAATATTCAGCAACCAATCATCAAAATAGTCAGCAATCAAAATATTCAGCAACCAATCAAAATTCTCCCACCTATTATTTTTATCACCATACCACGGGGTGGGGTGGGGGTGGGGGGTGTAGGGGGTGCTAAGTTAAAACATAAAATACCCAACTTTTAAGGGTTAAAATTTTCAAAACATTCTGGGTCATCGTTTTGACACCCTGCAGAGATTGTAACATTTCATGCGCTGCGGGACGCCATTGTTCAACATCACCACATGCTGTACACCATTGTTCGACATCTCCGCACGCTGTTCGTCATTGTTCGACGTCTCCGCGTGCTGTATGCCATTGTTCTCAGACCTTGGTATGCTGTACATCATTGTTCAACATCTCCGCGTGTTGTACGCCATTGTTCTTGAGCCTTGGCGCGCTGTACGCCATTGTTCTCACAGAATTCTTTTCTTCTAGAACAATGGCGACCAGCCCCGTCCATCACTAGTTCCAACAGCTGACCTATATAAGTACCTTGATATTTGGATTCTGGGAATTCAGGGTTCTATCGCCAAAGTGGCTTAGCTAGAAATGGGCAGGCCCAGGCATAGTTAGAAATGGATCCCTCTTATTAGCTCCCGTAATAATACAGGTTACTGGACTGATATTGGACCGATAACGGACAAATACATCCCAATATCGGTCCAGTACATGCCCAGTAAGTTACTTGCGATATCAGGTTCAGTTCAGGACGTGGTGTAAAAGAATGCATGCTTTAGTTCCAATTTTTGTTTCCGATTTTCTCAAGGGAATACAGAACTCATTATCGTTAACTGCTGAAGCTAGGGACATATCATCATAGCGTGGTAATGATGTTTTCTGATGGTTGAGGATATGCTGATGTTCTGTCTCATGGGGAGATAGCTGTTTGTAGGCTGATAGTGAGAAATGAACCAACCAGTTATATGTTTGCCATTATTGGCCATTATTTTCTACAGGACCTTATGTTTTCCAGGAATCACACATAATGCATCATAATTCTTCACAATCAATTATCGCTAGAGTATGGCATGCCAATACATTTAAAACAAAATAATTTCATATATAAAGAAATAATTTCATATACCAATATCCAAAATTACCATTCAAAACTAAAGATTTCATCTGCAGTAGCCAGATCCCAAATTACCATCCAAAACAAAGAATATAATAAGCGACGGTCCAATATTACTGTTCAAAACAACATATACCAAGGTCCGAAATTAGCATTCAAAATAAAAATAAAACAAGTACACATATTGCTGCAAGGTATCAATTAGAAATAGCATGGGTGGACATTTGTGGTGCACCGCACCCACCGCCACTGCTGCTCTGCCACGCCACTCCACTTTGGTCACTCCGTGCGGGCGCCTCGCCACCACCAGACGACTGGGAGCAGTCTCTCCTGTTGGACGACGATGATGGATCCACCCGTCATATCCTCCATGACCTTCAGGCTGGCGGGATGGGACTGGATTGGCTATAGACATTTGCTGGCCACGTAATCGGTCGGCAGATCCACTCGGCAGAAGCCCTGCTTCGAATACCTTAACGTTCAGTAGACCAATTATAGTTGGTGGGAGTGGGGGTGAGGGAGGGAATACGGAAACTATCTTCAACCTTAGAACTTTCACTGGGGGTATCCATCTGATCGCTGGGGAGCTACTTAAATGGCAACTCAACACCGATATAACAATGATAATGATATATAACAATATTTATTGAGCAATAATTTACGAAACAAAGATAATTAAACTCCTGTATCATTTCATGACAAATCACGTATGAACAAAGACTGAAAGTAAATAATGATACGTAACTAAAAGATAATAGCGTTGAATAAATAAGTCAGTGGTAATAATGAGAATGTAAAATAAAACTGAAAAGTCAATATTCATGTAAGTTAAGTTTCTCTACTCAGACCTGTCTTGACGGATGAATGTCCAAAAAGGCACTGGATACAAATTCATAGACAGGAGAAAGTATATTATCTAGGAAACCGATCGAATGTAAAAGTATTTCATACAGGTTTAACATAGCGTTATGCCATGGACAAGAACAGACTACAAATAAATGGTGATAAATAATAAGTAACCGGTTCCAAAACTACAATATAAGGAACGTCTTCTTATCTCAATTAAAAAGACTATCTTCTTTGCATATAAAATGACTAGATGAAGAAAGTAGGGATGATGAGGAGGAAGATGATCGAAATGGTGACCAGGATCGCTCTCGCACTAACACGGTGCACTCCAATGAGAGGTGACCAATGTAAACTACTGTCAGAGTTGCACAAGCGGAAAAATCGACTCACGGTGATAGTATTACAATAGCGGACAAAGCTCTGCACGAGAATACTTGAGTGAGGGATGTCCCCAATGACAGTCTCATGTGACAAAAGTCTAACGGAGAACCAAAACTGTAAAATACTATCTATTCAGCTCTCTAACCTTAATTTTTAAGCTATATAAAATCCGGGATCTAGGGTCTCGAATGGTAGTAAATTCATTCCAGAGAAGCATCGGATGGAAAACCGTATAGTTATGCAAATATCTCGGAGAGATATGATCCAGTGAAGATTGTCCAGTTCCGGATAAGTCCCAGTGACCTAAACCGGACATTCCGGCTGCAAGGATCTATTCAAAAAGGACAGTAATGAGGAGTTCTACAACAGGTTCTGAGAAAGGCAACGAAAGAGAAATATTACAACATATAGCTCCCTAGCAGTATGAAGAACTTAATATAAGTTCAGGTTTGCGGACCTCAGGATCCATTTTGCAATCAATTTCAATGTCTAAGTTACCTAAACATAAACTAATCCAGTCCTATCATGCAAAACGGACAGGGTTTCGCTCGTAGGGGACAAGGGCAGACTTCTCTATGATAACACTCCTTCCCAAAAAGGGGGAAATCTACTGCAGTCGAATTGTCAGTAACGTTCCGTCCATCACTCACAATACCACCCAGCATTGTCACCGAGGCAGCGGTTGAAGCATACCCCAAACGTCACTTCGGAAATCAGTTTTGACCCTTATGTGAACCCCTGCACTATCCTACATCGGAGGTTGTCGTAGAACGGTAAGCTCTCAATGTAATTACGAGGAGAGGAGAAAACGGCCTGACGATTCCAGGTTGATAACGTAATACGTAGAATACATAGGTACCGTCAGTGCCTATGAAGTTTAAAAAAGTATCTTGATTTAGTTGATCCAATCCGAAACATGGACTGGAGTGTAAAATACTAGCAATCCTAATATTTTGAAATAGGGAATCCTTTGGATTATTGTGTCAAGACTAATAGTCCAGGAGAGTAAATAACTCTTCATAGAAGTGTAGTGGTATTAATTATAGTGTGTGATAAAAACTTAGGTTAGCATAATATAGTAATCCTGTTATGTACCAATAAATAAATAATAAACTAATAATAAAACATTGTGTCCGTATACATATTTCTTATAATAAGGTGAAAATCTTTCAATATATCCCAAATGTCCATTCAGACCGCATGCGTTCGACACGGGCGACGTTTTATAAACGTGCTCAAATCAGTAGGAACATTTACACCACGCACGAGCAACGCATGCGACACCAGTGTCTCAGCGTGCAATATTTTTGTAGTTAAACTGATTTTAACAACATCGCACGTGTCGTAGTTACGCTCTCTACCTAGCCAATCAGAAATAATCGTGTGACCGTTTACCTTACATATTCCACCTTGATAATATTGTTAAAACTAAGATATTTTGGATCATGTACTCGCTTGGTCTGAAAGCTATTTTGTTTTAGTCTTGATGTATTTGTCATGCCGCACGCACCGCACACATGCAATCTTTAATGGGCCTTTAGGCGTCATTAAAAACATCGGAGCGCCAATTTCTAAATAAGCAATGTCAATCTTCATAGCCTACTTTTGAGGTCTTAAATCTAAAAGATTCACATATAATTTTAATGGGTAATCTTAATTACCTGGAAATAAATTGGTCAAATATCCACTGCAATACTAGTGAAACGCACAACGCCAGTATATTGCTTGATACAATACAGGACACCTATCTGTACCAACAAATAACCTTCCCAACAAACTTATGAGGTCATGATAGGCCCAATACCGTGGACCTAGTTTTCTCAAACGAAAGGATATGGTAGGAAACATTCCGATTGAAGACCTAGTGGGAAATAGCCACAACATCGTGATCTGTTTTATATATCCATCGTATCTCTGTCCCTTAGTAAAGTAAACAGTAAACAGTGACATACTATTAAAATCAAATAATCGTGACCCTCAAAAGGCCAAACCGGCCTCAAGCGTCATAATATTAATAAATTTCAGGGTATTTCCTTGATAAGTCAGCTTCGACCAGTACACGGAGCTAAAAATACGAGATATATTGAAAGATTTTCACCTTATTATAAAAAATATTTAATGGTAGAATTGTGCAATATTTGGTACAGCACGGGAACATACTGGGTTTTACATGGACACATGTTCGAAAACCTGGTTACAAACTACATGCTGACATTCTGGTACAGAATATAGCAAATTATTAGCATTTGTCAACTGTTGGTCGTTAGTAAATTGTGTATTATGAAATTACTTCATAGTAGACTGGCTTAAACTCGAAACTTTATTAACATATTCATGTACATGTCTATCTACTCATATGGGTAAAATTCTGTGGCCAAGCCAATTACAAACAGTAGGGTACTGAAAACCATTGATCTTACAAGATATGAGCCAATTTTGGTATAGAATCGCGTATTACGAAATTACATGCTGGAAGAATTTTGTGGTAAATTCAGAAAATCACTGGCATATTCAAAAACCTATACGTTTTTGTGGGTGAAATTCTGAGGCCGAACATATTGCAGTACCTTAAACCAAGAATCAGACAAAATTTGAGCGTGTTTTCTATGCGAAATTATATAATGGCAGAAATTTTTTAACACAATACTTCATTAGCATAATTTATATACCCATCTAACCATATGGGTGAAATTCTGAGGCCGGACCTATTAGGAGCAATATACCTGGACATATCGACACCTATCCGAATGTGATGAATGTGAACCAGCTATCTTACAATGGGGTATATGGCGATAAGTAACTACATACTATGAAATTATTTGATGGTAGAAGCTGTCACGCAATAAAGCGAGATAATAGGTTATCATACAAAATCTACAATATATCTTAATCCAGTATCGTAAACAGATGGTGGTGGGTGGGGTGATGGTGGTGGGTGGGGTGATGGTGGTGGATGGAAGCGTAATGGACCTTTCCAGTTTTAGCTATTCCCCCGCCCATCTCTAGCAAAGCCCCACCCCACCTCACTCGTGATGGGATCGATCGATCCCTTAAATCCCTGACTATCAATTCAAATCGAGGATGGGGTGGGTGAGGGGTTGCGGGTTTGTGGGTTTGTGACGTTGGGGGAGTGGCTAATTTGTTACTTCGCGTTGTAAGTTATATGTCAGTACTGCATGGACCTTAGAAATGTGCTACAGCAAGTCCAAGTACGACTCCAGTAGATACGATTGGAACAGATACGGCTCAATAGGTGCAAGTTGCTGATAGTGGCAATTGTGCTACAACTATCTAACGATAGCATAAGACCAGTTGTACCGTTTCAGATGAAAAACATTGTATTAGAACAGTTGTCAGATATGAATCTGGATTCGTGACCACATACACGTATAGATTCAATACAACTAAGATCGTTATTAGAGCAATGTATCTTTCAACTTTTAGCTATGCCCCGCCCATCTCGAGCTAAGTTCCACTCACACCTCGCTCGTGTTGGGATCGATCGATCTCTGAACTCACTGACTCAATTTCCAGAAAACGTAACGTAAAACGTAAGCTGTTGAATATTTTGAAACTAATTTGACTGGGTGTTGTTCCTGCCTAGTCAAATTAGTTTCAAAGTATACAACAGCATGTTTCTTAAATAGCAAAAACATACAATTCGTACAATGTGTCGGACTATTAATTGTTAAAGACTGGCTTAATAAAATCATTTATAACGTAATGATTATGACGTCAGCCTATACGGCGCTTGGCTGATTATGACGTCTTGTGACGTCAGTTTGATAGATGGATAATCTAGATAGGTCCATTCTAGAGACAGCACTTTTTTAACATCTCCAGAGCAGGACCCAATGACAGAAGAACAATCCATCAACCCTGTATCAAATCATTGTTAGTACCTTGTCAATCCCTCATATAAATAGCACTAGCCCGTGCCATTAAGACTACCACAAGAAACTAGTCATCTACTAATAATAACGCAATGCACATGCCCATAGTCGAGGATATCAGTAAGTTAGCGTGGTACAATGCCGATAAACAATAAAGCAATACTTACTATAACTATTATATTTTATAATTATTGTTTTATTGTTAATCTGGATAATCCGTCTAGTGGCATTCATGACGTCACTAGCAGTAGTAGTATCAGTAGTAGTAGTAGTAGTAGTAGTAGTAGTAGTAGTAGTAGTAGTAGTAGTAGTAGTAGTAGTAGTAGTAGTAGTAGTAGTAGTAGTAGTAGTAGTAGTAGTAGTAGTAGTAGTAGTAGTAGTAATAGTAGTAGTAGTAGTAGTAGTAGTAGTAGTAGTAGTAGTAGTAGTAGTAGTAGTAGTAGTAGTAGTAGTAGTAGTAGCCGCCGCCGCCGCCGCCGCCGCCGCCGCCGCCGCCTCCGCAGCAGCAGCAGCAGTAGTAGTATGACCATAATGGACATCTTAGGCAAGATACATCGGTCTATGGACTGGTCTATTCCCATCGCGAATGGACCGTTGCAGTTTAGGCTATGCCCCGCCCATGTCTAGTTAATCCCTACACACACTTCACCCGTGTTGGAATCAATCGATCACTGAATCACTGACTATCAACTATAAAGGCAAGCTGTTCAATATTTTGAAACTAATTTGACTGGGTACTGTTGCTGCCATAGCGCCTAATAAAATTAGTTTCAACGGAAAGTTTATTAAATAGTAAAGACATTCAATTCATACAACAATACTTAGTTCGTTTTCAATTAAGTGTTCGTGACGAACGTATCTACGTCATCCATGACGTAATTGATTATGACATCATCATGTTCGCCACATAGTTGATTATGACGTCATATGATGGATGGATAAACTGGAAAGGTCTGAGTCCAGTGTGATGACCTTATTATTAATCCTCCTTCTACAGCTGGTTAGCACTACATTTCACTAATTACTATGCTAAATCTAACTTGCATCTAAGTTCCAATTCACCTTTCCAGAGTATCCATCTATCAATCTGACGTCATATGACGTCATAATCAGCTAAGTGGCTTGTAATAATCATTACGTCATAAATCATTCTATTCGGCCCGTCTTTAGCTCTTAATAGTCCGACACGCACGAATTGTATGTTTCTACTATTCAATAAACATGTTGTTGAATATTTTGAAACTAATTTGACTGGACTCTGTTGATGCCATAGGCAGCAATGGCGCCCAGTCAAATTAGTTCCAAAATATTCAGTAGCTTACTTGTATAGTTTTCTGGAAATTGATAGTCAAAGAGTTCAGAGATCGATCGATCACAACACGAGCGAGGTGTGGATGGAGCTTAGCTACAGATGGGTGAGGGAGGAATCGCTAAAAATTGAAAGGTCCAATACTTTGATACTTCTATAGGGTTCGGACTGCCAACTTTTGTTGCATATCATCTAGACCGGGCGAATCTACGATTATATCATGGGATGGCTCATTCTGTGGAAGAAATGCGATGCTCTGAGAAGCCATTCCTGCGTTTTGCTTTATTTTGCATCCAAACTTACTTTTTAAGCGTATTGTTCAACAATATCTTTGTTCATTTTCAAGAGGTTGGTTCCGACCCGCTAACCCTTCTAAATCCGCCCTGTGTATAACCAGTGCTGCTGCTTTTACTGCTACTGCTACTGATGCTGCTACTGCGGCCTGCCTACCTGCCTTCCGCCTGCCTGCCTGCCTGCCCGCCTGTCTGCCTGCCTGCTGCTGCGGCGGCGGTGGCGTCAGCGTGCCTGTCTGCCTGCCTGCCTGCCTGCCGCCGACGACGACGACCTCGACGACGATACAATCACCACAAGCAAACAGAACAACACGCAAGCAGAAATGGACATGTTATTTACCGCCCATTGCTAGGATTGAGCGTCGATAATTCTACCATTCAGCTATTAATCATTTTTCCAAAATTGATAGAATCCTGATTCAACAAGTTAATCTTAGAACCTGCTGAATATTTGAAAAACAATTTGACTGGCAGTCGATCAGCATGGCCTATCTGTCAAATTATTTTTAGAACATCAGTAAGCATGAGTTTTCCTCTTGCGCGTTGTGAATATATTTTGTTACCTCGAGCATAAAATGTGTTATGCCACTGTGAGTAATGGTAATCGATATTACGTCCGAAGCAGTTACTTTGATAGCTATTTGGAATACAGGTCGACGTAACTTACGTAATTTGTCCTCATCTTCTCTTCCAAGAAGACCATACTCCCGTTTTCATCGGCCAATTATTTTCATTCATCAATGGAATTGCGACAAACCTCATCTAAAGGGGAGAATAAAAACCAAAGAGAGCGAGTCGGCATTGTGGAAAATGCATACCATGAATTTGCGCTCATCGACCCATACCTCACTGTTTAGTCAGTCAACTGTGATGCATGCTGGGATGTACGGAATCGAGCGGCTTGCCGAGTACTGTCCGTTAATGTCCGTCTTTGATTGAGTCCACATGGGGTTGTCTTCGACAGAGTTCTGTTTTACTGTCAGGATTTATCCAAAAGTTGACGCGATGCCAGGGTTATTGATGGCTTGTCCGCGCCAGTGAATAATAAAACACTCATTTTGGTATTTACAGTGTGACCCAGACTAGCTTTAACCCTTTAACACTCATATCAGCCAAAATGGCTTCTGCAGTGGTCTTGAGAAATGTTCATTTGCAGACCAAGAGAAGACTATTTTTGAAAATGTACTACTCATTCCAGTGGTAAATTTTCAAAAAATGTCTTCTCTTGGTCTGCCAATGGATATTTTCTTTGAGAAAATTGAAATTTTCTTGACAAAATTTGAGCGTTAAAGGATTAAAGCGTGTTGGCCGACCGGGTCCCGGTAATTCATTCCTACCGTCGACCGTGTCAAGGAATGGCACATTAATCGGTTGTCATATAATTAAAGATTAATATGAAAGGATGTAACATTTTAATGAACTCGTACCTTTAGTGTGTGAAATGCTTGTAGAAAGGAATTAAACTCTGGCTCTTTAACTGTGGAAGTCATTTCTATTTTGCGCATCTTCTACTGCTATTCGGTTTTAGAAAAGGAGGTGCATAGTTGTAGGATGTTGCTGTCTACGACCGAACCCGATTTAAGTAACACTATTGTAAATGGGCGTCCATAATCTTTCCGCTGCTAGCACAAATCTATGCATTTCACCAGTTAAAGTGTTAATGTGACCCTGATAACGTGGTCCACTGGGGCCAGAACCGGTCCAGTAAGCTGTGTTAACAGGGTGTCTGCTGAAACCTGCAAAAAACAACAACATTGTTTAGCCCAAAATACGTAGCCTATTCTTTGACATAAAACGCAAACCCCAAGGTAAAATTGTAACACCGGATACCTATAGACTATCAAGCGTCAGATATAGTAAATCATTGATGAATGTTTTTGAAAATAATCTGATTGAAGGCTGTTGCTGTCTAAGAGTCAGGAAGAATCGATTTTCATTCAAATTACTTTCAAAATATTTAGATTATACATCAATAATACACAGAGTTGATGTTTGTGTCGTCTGTAATACTAAAATGGTTAACGGGATCGGACAAATTGAATTCGCAGGATAGTCCAAATAATATAGACCGTAGCAGTCAGATCAATCTAGGTAATCACCATGAATACATTGAGATACAATAACGCCAGAAGCTACGGTTGACGCCATTGAATTCCAAGTTAGTAGCAGACGACGCGCCGGTACCACCACCGTCTGCGCTCCTAGAACCAGATCGTGCACGAGAGTTATCTAGATAGCAGCTTACACTTGTCTTTGACAATTTGGTTGGTGGCGATTTAGGTGCGGCTGAGACAAGCTCAAGTTGGCTGGCTTGGCGACACGTGAAGGCTCGATATCAGCTTTACTCTGTCTTTGGTCATAATTTAGCATCTAGTTACACAAGATCAGACTAAGCAAAGAACAGTTGTTTCAACGACACTAGCTGTCGTGCTGGTTCTGCCTTTGGCGGTTGTCTCGTGTTGTGTAAATTGACAGAAATTTCAGGAAATTGGTAGCTGCTGCATTGCGTAGTTAATAGCGTCTACGAGAGCCATATCGTGTTGAATATATATTCTATAGCTTAACACTGCCGGAAACAATCAGCGCGGTATTATTCCAGTATTAGCATAAACGCTGTTTGATTTCAGCCATTCGTTGCGTCAAGGTTTTTCCAACGCTCAGTGTTATCCCTGGCCGTCATCCAATCGATGTCATTTGATCGTGAGGGTGGCCACTTTCGTTCGTATTCTAAACTACATGACTGTATTTACGTCATGTTCCAACTATAGACATGTTGGTTTTTCACAGCTAAATCTTTCTGGTAGGCATACGCGTTGTGTCGCTTGCATATATTATGTAATGATCTAATGCTGTGGATTTTAGATTCAGTTATAGAATGTAGCCAGACAATATGAGTGTGCAATGTAGTTATTTATCTAGTATATATAATCATAGCGCTAATTACGATTGCTGATTAGCTATAGGCACCCCCACCCTGTGGTGTCCGTAGACGTAGTGCATTAGAAAATAGTGTTTGTAGTTCATATACCGAGGTATAGGGTATAGGATGTCAGAAGAAGCGCCAGATCCCAAGTTAGCCGAGCCTGATAACGATAAGTCATCAACAGATTCCAGTCCTACACACGATGCACACGACGTTCAGTCCTCTGAAGATCAGGTGGGCACCTAGTAGTATACTCCGAGTCTGCTCTGATGACGATATGTTGATTATACGTTATACTATTGACAATTAAATTAGTGTGCTATACAAGTATCTAGCTACCTAATCTTATAACTAATACAGTGAACTTCTCTTTAGCGTTATATTTACAAGCCCTTCAACAGCATAATAACCTTTGTAAAGGCGGGCTTACACAGTTTAAACATGGCTTGGGCATATTATTTATACAGTTTTCAACAATATATAACATATTACATATGAAAGATATTTGGATAGTCTGATTGATGGAACACGGCCGGTCAGTCTATCCCAGTATCCATCATACGGCAGGTTGCGGGTCAGAGCAGACGCGGAATACTCGTATTTTTGCTTCTTCCTTGCATGCCAATATTGTGGTTTATGCTTCAATTGATTAAATGCATGTAAATAGACCCTTCCAGTTTTAGCTATGCCCCGCCCACCTCTGGCTGAGCTCCACCCACACTTCACCGTGTTGGGATTGATCGATCCCCGAGTGCCCTGACTACCAATTTCCTGAAAACTATACAGGTATGTTGTTGAATATTTTGTAACTAATTTGACTGAGTGCTGTTGCTGCCTATGGCAGCAACAGCGCCCAGGCAAATTAGTTTCAAAATATTTTACAGGATATTTATTAAATAGTAGACATACAATTCGTACAGCAACGCGTAGTCCGTCTTCAATAATGCGTTCGTGACGTATGTATCTACGTCATAATGACGTAATTGATTGTGATGTCATTCTACACGTCACATATAGTTGATTATGACGTTATATGATGATGGGTGGATACAGTGGAAAGGTCCATTACTATTGGTTCTATCAGCAACACGTGTATGTCTATACAAATAGGGTGATCATTGGCATATTTCAATCAAGGATCACCACATTGGTATGCCATTTTATTCAGCGTGTTCTACTGCTGTCACTAGACATGCTTTACTATGAATCAGCTGTCCTTTCAATTCGCCTTTCCAGAGTATCCATCTATCAATATGACACCACATGACGTCATAATCAGCTAAGTGGCGTGTAGGAAGACGTTATAATCATTACGTCATAAATGATTCTATTTGGCCCGTCTTTAACTCTCAATAGTTCGACACGTTGTACGAATTGTATGTCTTTACCACTTAATAATCACCCTGTTGAATATTTTGAAACTAATTTGCCTGGACGCTGTTGCTGCCATGGACATCATCAGCGCCCGGTAAAATTAGTTCCAAAATATTCCACAGCTTACCTGTATAGTTTTCTGGAAATTGGCATTCAGAGAGTTCAGAGATCGATCGATTCCAACACGAGCGAAGTGTGGGTGGAGCTTAGCTAGAGATATGCGGGGCATGGCTAAAAATGGAAAGGTCCATTGTTGACGCCGCTTTCAAGGCCCAGTATATATGTTACAACAGAACTCTGTTGCTATTGGCGGACTAACCAAGCAAACTGGACACCTAAGTCACAGGTATGTCTTTGCTTTGTGGTTAGAGGCCACTAATTGGTAAATGTGTGTGGTGATCGGTGTCAGATGAACTCCACAACACAATGTGCATGTCTTGTTCATGCGTCATTAAATTCGTGTATCCACTTCATCGAGTGTATATCAGCAATGTGGATTTAAAACAGTAGTTGTTGACTTTAGAAAAAATATGTATAGGCCCTATAGGCTACCGTACATATAAATCTAAAAAAATATCATGCATATAAATAAATAAATAAAATATCCATACTAAAATTCGGATTGGGCCATGCCACAGTAGTTGAGGCTACATTGTGGGAGCAAAAACTTCACACGCCAGCGTGCTAAATACGGGATCTATTTTCAGTAATGCCACGCCCATTCTTATCTAAGCTGATTACACTTGGTACAATCGCTCGGATAAATTTTATCACAGAACTATGAATTCGTAGAATCCCAATTTCAAGTACCGTAACTATACAGGCAAGCTAAACAACAAAATCTCTGTCAAATAGGTTTCAAAATATTCAACAGCATGCTTATTAACCATTTAAGCCTCGAATTTGTTCACGAAAATTTAAATTTTCTCATAGAAAATGTCCATTTGCAGACCAAGAGAAGACTATTTTTGAAAGTTTAGCACTGGAATGATTGGCTCTGTTATCGAGCCAGTCGTTTCAATGGTAAATTTCCAAAAATAGTCTTTTCTTGGTCTACAAATAGCCATTTCTCAAGAGCACTGCAGAAGCCGTTTTTGCTGATATGAGGGTTAAATTGTTAAATTGTCAATTGAATAGACACAATGAACCGTTCCCGTTTATCCATCCATCCTATGACGTCATAATCAACTACGTGACGTGTAGGATGACGTCATAATCAATGATTATTCGTTGGTCACGAACGCTTAATAGACGACGCACTAAGCGTTATTGTACGAATTGTATGTCCTTACTATTTAATAAACATGCTGTTGAGTATTTTGAAACTAATTTGACTGGGCGCTGTTGCTGTGTCAGGGAGTTCAGGGATGTATCGATCCCATACGAGAAAGGTGTGAGTGGAGCTTAGCTAAAGCTGGAAAGGTCCATTCAGACGCTTAATTACTATCTGACATTTGCCAGTTTCATGACAGACCTATGGCATTGGATTTCGCGTCAGCTCACATAGCAAGATCACACCGTCAGATACGTGACTAACAGATCGGCTCTCTCAATTGTCATGTTCAAATTTCATATTCTACGGCGACAGCACCTGACTAGTGCCAACATATAAAATTTTGACATATATGTAGGAAATTACTTGTATTTCGTATTTTCGTATTTTTTTCGTATTTTCTTTATTACACTCAGGCCGTGACAACGGCATATGAGGATTATTTGTACATTGACAATGGCGGTAGAAATACAATATTATTATTATTATTATTATTATTATTATTATTATTATTATTATTATTATTATTATTATTATTATTATTATTATTATTATTATTATTATTATACCTTCTCCGCCGCGCTGCCGACGAGGGCTAAGACAGTGGGATCGCTTACATAATAATGATAACAACAATAATCGATTTATTATTCTATTTTGGGCCACTTGCCCTTGCAGTGTTTCAGGCAGTATTAAAGGAGAACTAACTTCATATAATAGTTGTTCAGCTGATCTAACACGTCATTCGTAAACTATAATATAATATTAAGCTTATTATCATGCCGCTAAAGAAAGCTATTCAGGCTTGAGTAGTTTAAACGTTGGTACATTTCGAAAGCCTATGGTGGCTGTCATGCCTTACTTTTCAACCAATCAGAAAGAAAAACTAGCGTATCTGCCTTGGTCAATACGCTCAGTCATAGCGGTGCCACATATAATTTGGCAATGTGATATAAAAACAATCATACAAGTAAGCTGATGACTATTTTGAAACTAATTTGACCGGAAGCCGTTACTGCCATAGGCAATAACAACTTCCAATCAAATTATCCCCAAAATATTCACCAAGATGATTTACATAATAAAGAATGTAATGCATTGGCGCTTACATGACACTATACACTATCGCTTGAGTAAACAAAATCGCGGTGCTCAAAGCTCAACGTTTACACCATGTTACAGAGCAGATTAGTGTGATACAGAAGGGAATGTAACAGGATGTGAATGATATGGAATCTATAAACTATAATCTATCGTACAATCTATCGCATTTGAGATGAGATTAGCATCGCTTTAACAATGATGACGATGGATGCTTGAGTTGATGGATAACTCGGGTGTATGATTGGATGAGAAGATGGATGAATTAGTCTAGCTGTTTAATTTTTTTGATGCTAACAAGTATTTGGAGAGTTTGATAAGGAGCGGTTTATTGCATATTGCAAACAATCCTTTAGTTTTCTCGGTATTAGGATTTTCTGTATAGAATCGTGGTATGAATTTCTGCCTTTGTTTATTGAATTTAGAGCATGAGACAAGAAAATGCATCTCATCTTCTATGCAGTTGTATTCAGAACACAATCTTTCTGATCTGTCAATACATAGCCATCTTTTGGATTCAATGGCTAGTTTGTGGTTAAGTGTTCGGAAATGACATAAGACAAGAGCTTCTCGGTACGGTAGGATTTTTAAATATTTTTCAAAAACTATGTTTTCTTTGATCTGTCTATAGAATGTCAGACGTGACGATTGGTGTATGGTTGCTTTCCACTCATCGGTATATTGTTGTTCGAGGACTCTTTTTGTTTTGGTGATTACTTGTGCGGTGTTTATTTCCTCCTGGTAGAACAAGTCTGCCTGACCAGTTATTTCTAGAATGAATTTGATGGTTTTAATCCATTTGATTCCAATATTTCGTTCTCTTGAGAATTCTAATGCTAAGTAGTACAGTGTTGAAGACAGTTTCCCATACCCAGCATTTACCAACCCCGCCCAGAACGTGACCATATTACATTTTTTAGTTATATTTGGCAGCAGTCGGCCCAATTCGCCATATATCATGACATTTGGTGTGGATTTCTTACGGTGTAATGCATTTTTAAAGAATTTTGTTTGGCAAGTTTCTATCTGGCGATCATTTTCGAATCCCCACACTTCCGAGGCACACAGTAAGATAGGTGTTATCATTGTGTCGAATAAATAATTTGTAAGTCTATTGGGATATCATGCTCTTTTATTTTACTTAGTAAAGAGAAAGTGGCTTTGGTTGCCTGTTTAACGTTCTTAGTCCTACAGCTAACACAGCTTCCGTTTTGTCTGAGACAGACACCTAAATAAATTAATTCATCCACAATCTCGATAGGGTGCTCTCCAATTTTAAAATTTAATTCTGTCCGCTGCTTACGTTTGGAAATTACCATGACTTTAGTTTTTGTTGTGTTAACATGCAGTTTCCAGGCAGTACAATAGTCGTAAAAGACATTTAAGGCGCGTTGCAGTGCCGTAAGAGAATCCGCAATGAGTATTGTGTCGTCTGCATATAGTAGTATTGCAAGGTAAAGAAATAGATTTAAGTATAATTCTGCTTGTTTGGTTAATGAGCTAAGACCGGATATTTCGTGTTCTGTTAAATATTCTTCTAGATCGTTCAAAAAGATTGAAAATAAAAAGGGAGATAAGGTTTCTCCTTGTCTTACACCAATGTTGCACAAAAAGTAGTCTGAGTCAGTATTATTGTATACGACGAACGACTTAATTGACTTGTACATGCTATATATAAAAGTAAGGCATTTTCCAGTTATGTTAATTTTAATAAGCTTATTCCAAAGGCCCTGCCTCCACACTGTATCAAATGCCTGTCGAAAGTCGATGAAGCAACAATAGAGTTTCTTCCTTTGCGCAAATAACAGTTCTTTTATTAAATACAGAGAGAAAATATTATCTAGTGTAGGCTTTCCTTTTCTAAAACCGGTTTGCGATTCAGCGATAATTTCATACTTTTCTGAATATTTATTTAGTCTTTTGTTTAATATCCCATACAGCTAAGCAATGTTATTGGGCGATAATTTCCCGGTTCTGCTGGGTTTCCCTTATTTTTATATATAGGGATTATTTTTCCTATTAACCACACTTCAGGCATACAACCGCTGTCTAAGATTAAGTTAAAGAGTTTCTCATAGATATGAATCATTAGGTCTACAGTAGCTTTAATACATTCATTACTTAATTGGTCAACTCCCCCTGCCTTTCCTTGTTTCAAACGTTTGATTTCTTCAGCGATTTCGTTTTGCGTAATAGGTACATCGAGTTCCTTACAGTCGGGAATTTCAATTTCAGGGCTTATGTCGTCTGTTTCCTTAGATTCATTGACTGACTTATAGCATTCGAAGAGCTTATCTATCTCGATTCGTGTATCGTCAGTTTTCTTGTGTTTACTCTTAACTAACTTCCAGAAGGATTTTATGTCCGTTTTCTGTAGGGTGCGCAGCTTTGTGTGTAGTTGTTGGCGCATGTCTTGCGAGTACCGCCTAACTCGTTTGTACTGGTTGCTAGCCTCTTTAAGTCTTTGATAGTTGTTTTCAGTTGTGTTAAGATTATATCCTTTTCGCGCTGTGTGGTATAGTTGGCGTTTCTGGGAGCATTCTTTGCCGAACCACGGTTGGTTATTAATTTTACGTCTACTCAATATAGTATTAATTACATTCCTGTCTCGCCAGTTCGCTTCGACAAAAGACTTACACAAATGATGCCATTTCCGCCGATAAACCTCCTGCTGTGACTGTGAGTAGGCCTACTGTAAGCTTACCTAGAAGGATCTCGTGCTTAATGTAATCTTTCCTATCAGTTTTCAGTTTCGGATTTCTTTATTTCACTCAGGCCATTAGGATCAAGATCTCTTAATCGTGTACCCTATTGTTAGCTATCCTAGGAGAATCTCAGCAGCGTTATTCACGATGAGCCCGCCATCACCTATTTACACGGCCATACATACAGTAACATTTTCATGCCAATATTCAAAATTAGCACATTTACCTGTTGCTGATTTAGCTAAAGCGCTCAAAATACTACTTGATATATCAATTAAACATTTTGATAGTCAATAATTTTTAAATATATTTTAATTTTAGAAGACTATTTGTAAATTTACCATTGAATGTTTTTTCGCCGGCTTGACAATTAAAGGGGTATTGGCAAAGAAAGGTTTTTTTACTTAGTCGGTATCTATCCGCAATTCGAGAGATGAGTATTTTTGAAAATTTACCACTAGAATGACTGGCTCGGTAAACATTCGAAAATACTCTTCTCTAGACCTTTCAAATAGCCATGTCTGAAGATCACTAGAAAGTTGTTTTTGGTCAGTATGACAATTAAAGGGATAAGTTCAACCGGGCCATTCGTATTAATGTACACAATAAATGAGCTGAATGAAGTTGGCCAACTTAGACAGCCAACTTGGGCCAATGTAATCTTGTTATCTGATTAATTATGCACCTAAGCTACATGCCTGTTGTTCAGTACACAGCAGCAAGTTTAGCCATAAATGCTCAATGGACCTTTCCAAGTTTAGCCATCCATCATATGACGCCATAATCAACTACGATTCCACAAAATCAATTATGTGGTGACGTCATAAGCATGGCGCTTAATATTCCAACACGGTGTACGAATTGTATGTCTTTGCCATTCAATAACCATTCTGTTAAATATCATATGACATCATAATCAACTACGCGACGTATATGATGACGTCATAATCATGACACTTAATAGTCCGACACGTTATACGAATTGTGTGTCTTTACCATTCAATAAACGTTCTATTAAATTTTTTGAAACCAAATTGATTGGGCGCTGTTGCTGCCATATGCAAATTAGTTTTAAAATATTTAACAGTTTACCTGTATAGTTTTCTGGAAATTGATAGTCAGGGAGTTCAGAGATCGATCGATCCCAACAACCACCATATGTAGGTTAACATAGGCACGCAATAACGTGGATTATTGTACTCTAGGATTTCAAATCTTTAACCGCGATACCGATCTAATAACACGAATCCTGATTCTGATCGTATTCATGATTTAGAAAATCCGAAACAATGTATACATTCTGAAATAAATGGAAAATGGCGAGTGATTGCAATCTCAAATTGCTCTTGTTTAACATAAGAATGTACCTGTTATTCTAGGATATTCTTAATTATTGTGTTCTTGGCGAACGGGTATGACCATTATTTACATTTCAGCTTCCTGGATGCACGCTGAATTGACAGCGTAAACGCGCTCCCCTGAATTTCCATCTCAGAAGTCGACACAAAGACTGATGGATTGCCTAGACATAGCCGCGAAAATATAGGCAATGGAATTGTCATTAGCATCGCAACGATGTTGTAACAGAAATTACTCTCATCACTGGCGGCTAAGACGCCATAGAAGTGCATAGAAGTGTCGCTGACTCCTCGCATATACATATATGGAGAGAGAGAGAGAGAGAGAGAGAGAGAGAGAGAACGGAAGTCTTTTGGTGGCACAATGCACTAGGCGTATGTTCCTTGAATCCTAATGCTACGTATTATGCTCAAATAACTTGTCAAAAATCTGCCCTGATACGGTATTGATCCTCACAGCGTTAATCATAATGAGAAAATATATTCAAATAAGAAAGATTACTCAAACTTACTGATATAACGTAACTTCGTCTCCATAATATTGCATGGAATTCTAACTAAATGCGTTAAAATCCACAGCCCACAACATTCAGCGTTTACATTCACAGCCACACAATATGGAAAAGCGCCAGAACAAAAACAACAGGGCATATCCTAAGTCCGAACTCTTTTAAGTCAACAAATCAAACTGATGTATACCATCACTACCGCCGCTACCGCTACCAAAAGCAGCAGAAGCAGCAACAACAGCAGCAGCGCAATACAGCCACAGCCGTCCCGCACGCGCGCACATGCGCATGCTCACACACACGCGGACGGACAGATATACAGGCAAACACAGACAGACACGAATCCCATACCCTATTCCGCTTACGGGGCAATGGTAATAATTTTAAAAAGCGACAATAATTCAAATATTTTCCAGCATATGCGATAATTTGACAGACCTGTTGCTGCATCTGGCTTGTGTTCCCATCACGCCTAGATCATCTAAACATGACGGGAACGCAAGCCATATGCTGGTCTATTAAGATCTTGGACAGTGACTGGCGTTCATTTTGATAGCAGTGTTGCGGTAAGTTGTTGTTGTTGTTGTTGTTGTTGTTGTTGTTGTCGTTGTTGTTGTCGTCGTTGTTGTCGTCGTTATTGTTGTTGTTGTTGTTGTTGTTGTTGTTGTTGTTGCTGTTGCTGTTGCTGTTGTTGTTGTTTCTTGTTGTTGTTGTTGTTGTTGTTGTTGTTGTTGTTGTTGTTGTTGTTGTTGTTGTTGTTGTTGTTGTTTATAAGAGCAATATCTTTCAGTAGCTGTGAGCACCACCGTTTACAAAGTGAACACTAGCCCTCAAATGTAGAAGTAATGTATCCTGTTCTTGTGCTGAATACGTTTGCCATAAGGAAATACCAATATACAGCTTAGTGCATTTGCACCAATTTAGGGTCGTGTTCTCGCTAGAGACTTAATCAGGAATAACGCCATACTGAAGTATGGCGTTATTCCCGATTAACGCTCTAGCGAGAACGCTGCCTAAGTATTGATTATATGTAAGCGATTAATAGCTCTAAATGCCATCAATCTAAATTTGCGCGCAATCTTCCACAATTTCTCGCCGATACACGAAACAGGATTCCTTGATCTCATTTACCAGTGTCTGCGTTATATGCCAGCAGAAATCGTCGAGAAAATTGGCGAGCCCGAACATTTTCGTGAATAACCACATTTTAGCGATAATATGCTGCCCTGATAACGCAGGGTACTAGGCCGGTACTGGGCCAATGCCGGGCCGTATTGTCCTGTATTCGTCTAGTACAGGCTCAGTGAGCTGAATTATTATGGTCATACATATGATCATCATACGCCCACAAAATAATTTCTCCTCAATCTTTACGCTGGATGGTGGAAGATGATATTAAGTTTCGGCCTGTCTGCCTGCCTGTCAGTCTGTACATGACCATTTCTTAGAAACTCTTTAGCCTATTCGACTCAGATTTTAACACAAGAAATGACGTTCCTTTGAAATCTCACCTTCAGCAGATCTAGATCCGATGGAGCTAACTCAAATCTGACCGCAATAAATATCCCCTTTTTAGGTTGGATCCGGATAAAGATCCAGAGAATGCAGATATCGATCCAGATCCGGATCAAATTGTGGATATACAGATTCCTCATAGACTATGTACCATATTTGCCTGATATTTTTTTTACACAAGGCAGTCTGTTTCGAGACACTAGGTTTAGTCTGGATCCAGATACGGATATGGATATGGTTCAAATTATGGAGTTACAGATTTCTCGCGAACTAGTTTTCTGATTTGTAAAAAAAAACCGCTGGTCTAACCTCGGTGACTAGGACTTGCCATTTTTGGCCTTGATCAAAATCGGGATCAAATTCGTGATTAGTCTACATTAGCCGGTGATCGTGGTGGTGGTGGTGGTGGTGGTGGTGGTGGTGGTGGTGGTGGTGGTGGTGGTGGTGGTGGTGGTGGTGCTTTGACTCACCTCACCCATGTAACAGATATGTTGGCAGACTGACTTGCCCGTCAGTCTGTCCCAATATCTGCCACAGATGTGGGTTGAGTCGGAAGAGACATGGACTAATTTGGGATATACCGAGAGGACTAGATATAGACAATTTCGCATTACAATAGTTTAACGTGTTAAAATAAGAACCTATGATGGCAACTTAATCCGGAGTTTGTGATTATGTACCTGCATCTGGGTAGTTTCCATCAGCTCATGTCTTCGTTGGATAGTGACGGTGTGCGCGTGTAGGCACGTGGACTAGTTGGTATGTGTTGGTAACGGTGCAGGTCAGCTCTCTGCGTAAATTAATGAAAGACAGATACTACACTAAGGCATTGAAGGCATGGCTCACAACAGATGCAAGACGAAGTGTGTAGTGTTAAGTTCAATATGCAGAGCGATGTCAAGGAAAGCAGCCGGTGTGTAGTGTTAAGTTCAATATGCAGAGCGATGTCAAGGAAAGCAGCCGGTTGGGTTGAATCTTGGCTACAATATGTTTTAACCCATCTTGTGTCACTTTAACACTTTAATATTAAACGACCTCTGCAGTGGAAATGTCCCTTTGCAGGGTAAGAGAACATTTTTTGAAAATTTACCACTGGAATGACTGGCTCGGTAACCTCTTATTGGTCTGCAATTGGTCACTGGCTAAGCAGAAATTTGACTTTTCACGCCCATTACACTTTTGATGAATATCCATTTGAAGGATAACAGAAATCTTTTTTTTTGTAAATTTACAAAAAAAAACCTCTTTTTGACAGCAAAAATCAAAATCTCTGAAAAGTATTAGCAATTAAATGCTTAATTGAAATAAATAGTATTTTCAGCGCTTTAATGCGCTGTTGACACAAGCGGGGCTAATGATGGAAGTAAAGTAAATATGCCCATATATGGCATTTGGCCAGGATTGCACCTTCTATAACATCTGTTTTCTTATGATGTTTCATCACAAGATGTGTCTGCAAAGTGCAAACGAGCATGCACGTGATCTCTGGTTTTGAGAGGAATCTTAATACAATCAAGACCATAGAAGTAGTTGGTGATCTCCATGGCCGGTGTTGTTATTGTACGGTTGTTTACCATGCATGGGCGTACTGTTGACAAGATACCACATTTGAATGCTATACTGCAAATCTTGTTACGCTTTGTTTCTGTTACATGCAACAGTTACACAACGATTTGTCTTCAAGAGCTATATATCTGCTTGGGGATACACGCACCCACCCACCTCCCATGCATGACGGATTATATGCTGTGTAGCAAAATCAAAACATTTTGGGGTGGAATCTGGTCTGATATCACTATTGATCAGTGTCCCAAGAGAGTGGGAGAAAACATGATGGTCTGATCAACTTAGCTCACGCCGACCCTCCTATAGCTCAATAGCATCTCGCGGCACACGTCCTATCACTATACACATATTATCAGCGGTCCTTGACTGACACATTCGGTGGAACATTGTCAGAAGTTCAGAATACCCCAGAGAAATTCAGCTCGCACGCATGAGACAGAACTCGGAATATTTGTAGAAGTTCACATTATTACTTAAGGCAACCAACATTTGGCATATAACGATATAGAATTGATTTCAAATCATTACGTTGAGTGAAATGGCTTGTTATATAGGATCCTTTACCGTTTAAAATATGGCTATTAACGAAAATATTCAGGTTCATATCAATTTCTACTGGCCTACTATATACTCTTGAGCTATTGTAGATTATTTGGCCATATCCCGCTGTGGCGAAGTTATGGGGGATATACAATTTCGCACCGCTCATAAATAACTTTAAAAAAAACCATAAAACGTACAGTTGAATATATTGAACTTAATTTGTCCAAAATACTCAACAAAACATTTCTTACATCGCGTTCAAATTGGTACTAACTAACATGTTTCTGTGTTTGTTTTGGACATATTTTCACTTGTTAGTAGCTTTATTGCAGGTCTACATGTCTATTAGGGCATTGACTGACTACTGGTAGGCAACTACACCGGATAACACAGGGGTACTCATGTGTACGCCTGGTGGAGAGAGGCGTATTGTGTATGTAAAATGAATCTCGATTTAAGTTTTCTATTGTACATTTTGAAAAATTATTATATTGCTGGCCGATTTTATAAGAAAGTATAATTTTTATATCACACATATTTGTTTATAATCGATTCTCACTTAAAGGTGCATCCATGAAGTGAAGGTGATTGTGGTCTATCAACGCTTTCAGCAGTACCGTTCTCGAACTGATAAAAGAAGGTGGCATTTCCAGCTATGCCTCGCCCATTTCTAGCTATGCCTCGCCCATTTCTAGCTATGCCTCGCCCATTTCTAGCTATGTCCAGCCCATTTCTAGTTATGTCTCGCCAATTCCTAGCTATGCCTCGTCCATTTCTAGCTATGTCTAGCCCATTTCTAGCTATGTCCCGCCCATTTCTAGTTATGTCTCGCCCATTCCTAGCTATGCCTCGCCCATTTCTAGCTATGTCCAGCCCATTTCTAGTTATGTCTCGCCCATTCCTAGCTATGCCTCGTCCATTTCTAGCTATGTCTAGCCCATTTCTAGCTATGTCCCGCCCATTTCTAGCTATGCCAAATCCGCATTTTGCGCGTATATATGCTTTGAGTTCTAAATGCCTAGAATATCAAATTCAAGGTAAGTATACATGTAAACTGTGAATATTTTAAAACTAATTTTCATGGGTGTGGGCGGTTATGTTGAGCAAAAGCGCCCAGTCAAATTAGTTTTTTAATATTCTACAAAATGTTTATTAAATACATTCAATTCGTACATGTGGCGGACTTTTCAATGGTCATGACAGCGCTGGATACCGTATCTACGTCACTATGTACTGTGACGTCTGTGACATCAGTCTACGCGTGACGTCATTGATTATAGAGCAATATACTTGAGTGACATTAACATTAACACCAGTGCTTTGATTCCACGAGCGAAATGAGCTGGGACTAGTGAAAGTGACCTTAGCCACCTAGACCTCCTAAGACAGTCAATAGATCTGTCGCTTCCTTGGCGGTGACTAATGACAATTCTGTTGGTGAGCTGGCCTTATATTGTTAACGCATGGCTTCGCCTAATTACCAGGAAACAGCAGCCCGGACATAAACTATTCAGGCTGTGTGGATGTGGGCGGTATGTGTTTGACTGGATGGCGACGAATAAAGTACAGCAAAACCTGTATGAAATTGACATTTTAAGGGACTATTTAAAAGCGCTCACTGAAATCACAGAGCCACTTAATATAAACCGGTTGTTATATTAAATGACACTTGGGGCCACGGGGTGATGGTTATTTAACTCTGGCGGCCTTGCGACAGACAGTTAAAAAGACACCGCGATCCTGTGTCCCCCCAGAGTAGGTGCACGTAATAGACAGGTTTGACTGTAACTAATCTAAGATAGTCGTTAACGCGTCAGTCAGGAATTTAACTCAGCACATGTGAGGCTTCACGAGAAAAACAGTCTTATGCCATTGCCATGAGTCATAGATAGATATAAATTCATTATTTAGGACGATTTTAACATTGAAATTGTCATTCAAACATAATATTTTTTAGAGATTTAGATTTCTTGCTTTGTCTATTTCTGATTTGGGTGGCTGGGGTGGGGTGGGTGGTAAGGGAGGGGACAAATGTACGAATAGTTGTGACGTGCCTTTGAAGACAGTGAGCGCTCATGAAGCTATTCTTCCAATCGCATTGGCTCGAGTATCTGACGTTATAATCAAATGGCGTACGCACGACATGAAAGGAGCAATGTAAGTGCATGTCTGAGATGTATGCCGTTGGTGAATTTATAGTTTAATAAACGTTCGTAGAATATTTTGAAACTAATTTGAATTTGGTGATTGCAAACTTTAAGAAGTTTGAAAACGCAAACGAAAACAGCAGTAATGGCAAAGACATGAGGTGTGCAAACTCCAAGATAGGGCCACAAAATCTGATTTCCAAGGATATCTGCGCAACAGATTCAGCCTTTACCAACCATGCAGCTGGATCAACCGTCTGGTGGGATGAAGGCAGATAATGAAATTCAAGGGAATAAAGAAACGTGGATCAGTGACGCTATGTGTATTGCAGAAAGGATGACTGCACCAAAAGAGATAAAAGATGAGATTAAATATGAGAAATGGTCTACCAGACCGATACTTAGAATGATAGGTAAGTGACGCGTAGTGCCCAAAGACATGAATGGCATGACATCCAGGCCCAAGAAGCCATGTGGGCAGCCACCTGCAACGACATGCATACGTGTTCAGCGCATGTATGATGACGTCACAATCATTACGTCACAAAGGGTTCTATATAGACCGTCATCAAATCTCAAACATTCCGACGCGTTGTATGAATTTTATGTCTTTGTATTTATTTGCTATTTAATAAACATGCCTTAGGCAGCAACAGCACCCAGTCAAATTAGTTTCAAAATATTCAACAACTTACCTGTGTAGTTTTTTTAGAAATTGAGAGTCAGGGTGTTCAGGGATTGATCGATCCCAACACGAGCGAAGTGTGGGTGTAGCTTAGCTCGAGAGGGGCGGGGCATAGCTAAAACCGGCAAGGTCCATTGTAAAGATGGTGTTCTGTTTGCATCAGCAAGAATGGTAATCATACAGGTGCATGGCACTTATATCGATACCAGGTAAAGTCTACCATCAGGTGATCCTGCACCACATGAGGGGCATGGTAGATGGACGAGATGCGCGAAGAAAAAGTCGCCTTTATACTAAAGTGCGTGTGCACCGAATAAATCTTCACCGTCAGACAAATCATTGAAAAATGCCTAGAAGAGGCCTACCACGTGACCCTCGTAATGAGCTTTATCGACTATCAATGGCTCCCTGCGGAAACCCCTCATGTCCCACAGAATCCCTGCCATAACAGTATCGGCCGAAGACATACCAGAACTCGATGGATGGTTCCAATGAGTAATTGACGTAATGTAACTGCAAGGCAGCATTTCCTCTCTCTTGTTTGCGGTGGTCAGCGACTGAATTTTTTAATGTGTAAGAGAGAATGGCGCATAACTGGGAAAGATCCTGGGTTTTTAGCAAGCATCAGGTGAACAGAGAAAGCGTGGGTGTCCTAAATTGAGCTGGTGCCAAAACGCCGACCACGGTCTCCAACTCGATACAAGCAGATGGGGCAATGCGAGAATGCTGGCTGCTGACCGACCGAGCAGAATGAAACGATGTTACGTCATCATGCGTCTCGACCGCAACACCTCCAAGTTAAATTAGTTTCAAAACATTCCTGCGTTTACTTGTATAAGATACCTTGAAATTGAGATTCTGGGAATTCAGCGTGGGTGGGGTTGGTCAATGTGGTAAAATCGAAACAAATAGCTAGAATGGATTCTCCTGTTGACCACTGACTGACACTGTGAGAAATATTGTAATTAGGCTTTACGCAAAGTCGACCATATTACGTGGTAAGGGTAACAAAAATGGAAATTACCTTTGTACAATATGCTAGTATCCAAGTAAATAACGACTCAATACGTTGCTTGTAGGATCATCCACAGTTATACATATGTTATGTGAAAATTAGTTAAGTAATCATGTCAGCATAGAGCAAAAGGATACCAATACCAAACGCTGCTTAAAATCTGGCAATGCAGTGGTGCATTGCTGTGACTGACATCGTGCGGATAACGGCATATTTGGCGCTACCGGTAGTCGCTTAAAAGTGAATTAAATTTAAAGGGGCAATGTTAATTTATTTCATGGAATATGGTTACTATGGCAACTGACAGAATCTCCATTTAAGAAAATAGCTGAAAATGCAATTTTTAGGAAGTGAAAAACGAAATTAACATAACATTGCATTTAAATAATGTAGAATAATGGATGACACCTCAAAATGGCGGTTGTTGTATATCTTCTACAAATTCATTTATCGCTTAGGCAATTCAGTTAAGTAATTAGGTCAGCGGGGGTGCATTCAGGAGCGCGAAAAACGTTTTCCATTACGTAAAAGAGTTCAATAATATGTCGTATACTCACTATATACTACAGGTTAGTAATGTGGACGACACATTACTGAACACTGTCCCATGAAGAACGCGAACGATCGCCCAACATTCGCCTTCCTGACCTCACTCCAGTTGTCAGTTCACCCAAGTCACCTTTCCATTTTATCCATCCATGATATGACGTCATAATCAACTAAGTGGCGTGTATGCTGACGTCATAATCGTGACGTCATTAATAATTCGAAATAGTCCGTCTTTCGTGCTTAATAGTCCGACACGTTGTACGAATTGTATGTCTTTGCTATTTAATAAACATGTTGTTGAATAGTTTGACTCGATCGATCCCAACACGAGCGTGTTGTGGGTGGAGATTAGATAGAGATGGGCGGGGCATAGCTAAAATTGGAACGGTCCATTATAGCCGCTGCTTTATATGTTTAAAAGACCGTCGGAGGGTCATGGAATATTTCAGAGGATGACTGTCTTCAATTAGAATATTTCACCTGCCGAATGTGCAAAACGACTCTCATAGCAAACGTTGGTGCACTTCGTTTCTCCATGTTAATGACAAAGTGTGGCGATGCAGAGAGAAAGTTTAAACGGACGAAAATGTGGAATTATCAATTCAGGTAGCGGTTTGGAAGAGATATCATGTACCACAAATCAGACTGCACCAGCTTTAATGGCTGGACTTTAAGCGTGAACAGATAACCGAAATTAAGTGGAGCCAGTGTGAGATACTGCTCCCTATGCTGGCGTATATTCTACATAGTGAACGTGACAAGGTAGAGAATGAGCATGTGGACAGCTCCAACTGACAATGAAAGTGATTGAGCGATATCTGATAGTGACAGAAACTAATTGAATGAGGATATATTCAATTTCGGGTACAAAATTGATTTATGTAGTGAGCACCAATGCAAACATTTTGATTGACCGTTTATTACTCTACGTTTTTTAGATGCGATGCCATGTTCATTTCATTTTTTAAGTTCCACATAATTGCATTTTACAGCTACCGGTACTGGTGTTTATCATTCACCTTTCAAGCTGCTAGCCCCGATATATGTCTTTATCAGCGCACTGTCAGTTACATCTTTGAACAGTTACCAGCAGTTATCCTGATAACGCAGCTTACTGGGCTGATGCCGGGCCGATACTGAAAGTATCTGCACGGTACCGGCCCAGCATGGGCCCAGTAAGCTGCGTTATCTGAGTAGGTAGCGAACAAAATTGGTTACCACTGGTGACATATGCAAATGATCGGCAACTAACATATACTGCAGAGACACTTAGAAGCAACATTTTGAGTCGTGATTTTCTAGTCTACTGCGAATGTATCAAACGTTATGGTTATTTTGTTATCAACTACCTCTTAATATGGTCGGCTTCGTTGGGGGTCTTTTACTTAACTTTGGCGATCGATCGAAAGCCATAGTGGATCGCTGTTTATCGCATGCTAACATAGAAATTAAGAGGATATCAAGTAGTGATGGGTGAATGTCTGGGTGCAATGTGGATCACCGTGACTATTTGTTCCTAAGATGAACGGCAGTCTTTTAGAATGCTAGACATACTTTCCAAGCAACTAGAGAGGGTAAACTGCTGTCAATCATTAGCAGTAACAGGCTCATTGGCAATGCTACATTATAATGTAGCTGGTACCGCTCAAATTGGAATGGCTAGTATGGCATCAGTAAGTTTAGTCTCGCGTCTACATATCACTGTCCATGACTATACCGCGAAAACACTGAATAATTACATTCATTTACCACAAAACAATTGATTAGATACTTTACTGCGTAAGTGCGACTTTCTGTGAGAATTTAACGTTTGCATAAAATTAACATGTATGAATGTCTGCCTGTAGTGAGTGTGATGCGGTCGTCTGGGTAAAGGCATTGACTTAAGCTCTAACATAGCTGGTGCAGCAAGAGTCTGAGAGCATCTAGCGTCTAGAGCCTGTGTGGCAATTTCACCGGGAGTGTGTTCCAGATTGGGATGATTCGAGAGAAAAGAGAGAAGCGACATACTGGTCGGTTATTACATCGAATGTGTTGGAACTTCATATAGCGCGTGCTTGTAACATACCATGACAAAACAGAAACAGAAAACGCGACATCTACAGAAATAGCATGGACCTCATGGAAGATGATGTACTAGTGATGTTGTAGTAACCAGAGACGAAGGTCGCTGCACGGCGTTAGACTTACGCTCTGTAGTTGACATTCTAGCCAGTGTTGGCGTGATCTCTGTTTTGAAGTGATTTAGCTTCGTTGTGATTGAAAGATGTAGATGTTTAACCCTTACCATCTGATGTCAAATTTTTTTTATTAGTTTGACAGTGAAGAATCTGGTGTACATTTTCAACAATTTTGGTGGACGATGTTGCTGTCTACGATAGCACCATCTTCCACCAAATTTGCGGAAAAATGAACACCAGTTCATCTTTTAGTTTAATTTGAAAATTTAAAAGTTTGACATCAGAGTGGTAAGAGTTAAAGATGTGGCTTGTAACAATGTGTTCCATGCCCTTGTACAGTAGACGCTGAATGTGTGTGCGTGCGTGCGTGCGTGCGTGCGTGTACCGCTGTCGTATGGTTGCTGAAATACGTGGGTAATGGAGGAGTCCAGTTTTAGCTATTCCCAGCCCATTCCTAGCTAAGCTCCGCCAACGCTTTGTTTGTGTTAGAATCAATCGAACACTGAACTCCCTGAATCTCAATTTCGAAGAAAACTATACAGGTAAGCTGTTGAATATTTTGAAACCAATCTGACTGGGCGCTGTTGCTGCCATAGCGTGTATTCAAATTAGTTTCGAAATCATCCAACAGAATGTTTATTAAATAGTAAAGACACAATTCGTACAACTTGACGGACTATTAAGCCTTTATGATGGACTTAGATATATGCCATTCATGCCGTATTTAATTATGACGTCAGCCGACCTGTGACGTAATGGATTATGACGTATTATACCAGCCTGGCAGGCTGGATTCCTCTATTCGAGGTTCTTCATGCTATGTACAGTCATGCACTAATATAACGGGTCACTGATCTGGGCCTAACTTTATTTAGACCAAATTGATCTTTTTAATGATAGTTAATTCGGTTACTGGAGATATTTGGATGATCCGGCGTCAGTAACATCAACGGGGTTTTTTTTAAAACGTATGCTATTCGTTCAATGTGTCATCCTTTGGGTGAAATACAGATCTCATTTGTGGAGTTCAAAGCAGAATGTTTAGTCCCGAGTCTTCACTTTTTAAAGATACAATGCTCGTGTTGAGATCGGTCGATCTCTGCACTCTCTGAATCTCAATTTCATAAACGACGCTTAGTCCGTCATCAATTATGCGTTCGTGACTAACTTAACTACGACATTCATGACGTAATTGATTATGACGTTATCCTACGCGTCATGTAGTTGATTATGACGTCATATGGTTGGCTGAGAAACTGGAATCTCAGTTACTGTCAGACCTTTGTCCATTTCGTGTCGACCCTATGCCATTTGATTTTGAGGTCAGTTAAAGGCGATGGCAACAAATCGTTAGCATCAAGTTGGTTGTATGACACACGAACCAATAAGTTGCTGGCAACGTGTTGGATGATGCTGGCAGCATGTTGGCTGAAAAAAAGTCGGGTGAACAAGTTGTTTGAAAATAAAGTTGTGTGCTATGCTCCAGCCGACTTTCTGTGAAAACAATAGATGGATCCAGTCTGTCAGTCAAGATTATGACGTCATAACAATTACGTCATAGGTAGGCTGGCGTCACAATCAAATACGTCATGAATGGCATATTTAAGTACTTCATAAACGTTAAATAGTCAGTCAAGTTGTTAGAATTGTATGTCTTTACTATTTTATCAAACTTAGGCAATAGGCAGCAGCACCCAGTCAAATTAGTTTTAAAATATTTTATAGCTTACACGTATATTTATCTGGACATTGAGGTTCAGGGAGTTCAGGGTTCGATAGATCCCAACATGGGAAAAACGCGGGCTGAGCTTAACTGGAGGTGGGCGGGGCATAACAAAAAGTGGATTAATGCATTTGTTGGCTGGAATGGTACGAGAAAACTTTCTGTTAGTGTTTTGTCATCCCGTATGTCATCGACTTTACCGATAATGTACTTTTTAATGACTTCAGTTACGCCAGTGACAGATCGGATCCGTCCATTGACCATATCTCCACTGCCTAGCCACGGTGGTATTGGTCTTATCGAAAGCGTCGTAACCATGTTGGTATTGGGCACATGGTCACCGCATTAACCGTTATGCGGCTGAGAGTAAGCCCAGTGTGCATACGGTTGTTATATTCCCTAGGCAAGACACGCTTACTACCCAACCGCATAACCCATCAAAAAACAATGCTGCATTTATTCATGAAAACGGAACCACATATTTCCCAAGAGGGCATCTGGAGATGTGCTGTCGTATGTAGCATCTCTCTGCCATTCTCTGGATCGATACATGGCATCCCCGGCTGTCTGTCTTCACTTCATTAGCGTCTGCATACTTGATCATCATGCCCATTATGCATACTTCATTGAACATGAATGGGATACAATGAAACTATTCTAGCAAACTGATAGAATGTTCTTGGCAGTCATAACTTTTTAGCTATAGCCTTGGATCTATATTGGCTAAATCAGGCTGTATCTGCTGTCTTCAATTACCAATTCCGGGATGAATAAGAACAAGGACCAGGCTGACACTGCCTGACAGAATGACAAAATCGCTTTGGCAGCAAACCTATATACTATTATATAATTTTAGTACTGCATTGTACTTACTACATCCGTCACCTTTAGTTTACGACATACGTCTTCCAGCCCATGATCTACACTCGGCAGAAAAACTAGTTTTTATAAACACGTAAGTGGTTCTGTTGAAATACCAAATGATTGATGGATGCAAGGACCGGTGAGCATATGGACGGACGAACAGACAAATGGATCTCGTGAATGGTCGATGCCAAGATAGATGGGCGGAGAATGAGGGTGAGAGGGGTGGTGGAAGGGAAATGAAGGGAGGGAAGGGTGGACGCCCAGCCGGGACAGTCGGAACGTGTGCGCGCAGATCGGCTAACAGATGAGCATAGCTGGAGGATCCAGAAGTTGTGTCACAGGTTGTATAAAATTTGGTCTCATTCTGAGGCCGCTTACGTTCACCAAAAATGGACATATTTTTGTCAGTTTTGAACCACACCGATGCTGCCCATATTAAGGAGTATGGACCATATTTATGGACTAACAGATGACCGCTCAAAATGTTGCTTTCATATCTCTCTACGATTTACTATTGGCTATATGCAAATCGATTGTGTAATTAGGTCACCGGAGGCCAATTTTGCCTGCTGCTTACAATCGGACAACTCCCCCGATTCGACAAAATCTGGTAAACTTAAAAGACAAATATCCATTGATTTTATGAAATATTGTTACTATGACAACTGACAAAAAGTTCATTTTTCAAAAATAGTGAAAACATGCATGTATGGCGTACTGGAAAAAAAATGCGCATGCACATAATTTAAACATGCGGGTCACAGGAGGTCAAAACGTTGCCAATTGTGTCCGCTACTTGAAATCGGCCAACGGTGCATTTTTTGTGATGGGTAATAAATGAATACTGTGTGAAGACACGATCTGACAAATGTCAAGAGCCAATATCCATCTATTTTCTGGAATGGTGTGTTACTAAGGCTGACAGATGTCTATTTTTTAAAGAAAAAAGCAGAAAAATGCAATCATGACCTACTGAAACATGAATCTAAAATAGCCACACATCTAAAGTAGAGTGATACAGGATCACTCAAAATGTCGCATGTTGGGCCTTTACAATCCCATACATTTAGTCTACAGATCAACTTAATAAATACGTCACCAGATGCCAGATGGTCACCTAACGCCCCCCCCCACCCCCCTGCTTGGAAGGGAACCATATATACAACAAGCAGACATGCCCGCCAACTTAGAATAATGGCTGGATTGGAACTCAAGTAGTGTGAGGGTGAGCTGGTATAGCTGGTATTGAAAATGAATGTGAAAATGTAGAGAATGAAATTGAAGACTTTTCACAGACGGTAATAAGAGCAATGTATGTGATGAGTCGGCATCTGATAGTGGAAGTGCCTAATGAACATTTCCAGTTTTAGCTATGCTCCGCCCATGTCTAGCTAAGCTCCACCCACACCTCGTCCGTGTTGGGATCGATCGATCTCTGAACTCCCTGATTATCAATTTCTAGAAAACTATACAGGTAGGCTGTTGAATATTTTGAAACTAATTTGACTGGGTAGGCAGCAACATCCCCAGTCAAATTAGTGTCAAAATATTCAACAGCATGTTTATTAGATAGTAGAGACACAATTCTTACAATGTGTCGGACTATTAAGAGTTAAAGACGGGCCTAATAGAATCATTTATGACGTAATGATTATGACGTCATCATACACGCCGCTTAGATGCATATGACGTCATATGACGTGAAATCATCGATGGATACTCTGGAAAGGTGAATTGAGAGATGATATGGTCAAATACAGTATGTCGAGGTCACACATACAAACAATTTGAGTGATCATTTATCACTCTACTGTATTTACAATCAATGTTATGTTCATTTCATTTGTCATTACCTGATAATTGCATTTTCTGCTACATTCACATATGGTCATTCTGTCAGAATGGGGCAGTAACACAATTTCAGGAAATAAATTAAGAATGGGATGTTTGATTTTTCAGATCATTCACTTTTCAAGATGTTAACACGAACATATTGCTATATTCGCATTTTGTCTTTCACAACGACACATAGCAGCGGGCAAATGTGGTGACCTTTTTCCCGTTTGTGACTCAACTTATTTGCATAGGTCTATAACATCATGTTATTAACATGCCGAATAATTTTGAAAGAAATCACCTGAAACTTGTTGCTGCCTAGGGCACCAACAATCTTAAGTAATCTTTAAAAAATATACACCATGGTTCTTAGTTATCCGCACACAAACCCAAAAGACAATTCATATATTGGTGGTGGTTAGTTCCAGGTCGTTCGTTTTGCTCCCGCCACATGCCTCGTTTCCTTCAGGAAGCTCGCCAAATATTGATCGGGAAATTCTTCTGCTAACCCGGCACCAACTTCCAACGCTCGAGATTTAAGTGATATTTTCCACGGTGTAAGATACTAGTTGGAGATTCCGCGACTCCAACGGCACCGCCAAGCAGGAGATTCCCACGGGAGCTTCTTCATCGGCGAAATGATTGCTACATGGCCGGTCTGACTCTAGACTTGAATGCCGATTTCATCAGACATGGTTCGGCCATTTGTAAGAGATATATCAAATCTGCGCATATTCTGCTATCGGTGTGCGAGGTCCGAGATTTGCAAATAACACTGTTGCAAATCAGTTACAAGTTAGCATCGCCAAAGAAGTGAAATCCTGAAGTCAGTTTAATAGTATTTTCTATCTATGTCATCAGGTTGCAGAGAAATGTACGAGGCCGTTCCAGTAATTATTTGTTTGATTGACATTTTGGTTCGTATTTTTCTATGCCCCATTATACCAGATCTACATTTCTATTACAGTGTTCACTGCTGATAAGAAACCACAGTATCCCATTCACCGCTAAACACGCATACTTATGACGATCCTCTAATATTGGTGCAAACCAACAAAGACAGTGTATAAAGCAAAAGAACCTCACCAAGGCTCACAATCAACAGCTTAAGTCTGTGCACAACAATGGAGGTATCCAGTTTAAGCTATGACCCGCTCATCTTTAGCTAAAGCTTTTCACACACACACACACACACACACACCCACCCACCCACCCACCCACCCACCCACCCACCCACCCACCCACCCACCCACCCACCCACCCACCCACCCACGCACGCACGCACGCACGCACGCACGCACGCACGCACGCACGCACGCACGCACGCACGCACGCACGCACGCACGCACGCACGCACGCACGCACGCACGCACGCACGCACGCACGCACGCACGCACGCACGCACACACACACACACTTCGTCCGTGTTTGGATCGATCGATCCATGAATTCCATGCTTATAAATTTCCAAAGGACAATACAGGTAAGCTGTTGAATATTTTGAAACTAATTTGATTTGGTGCTGTTGTGGCAGCAACAACAGTGTCTAGTCAAATTAGTTTCAAAATATTCAACAGCATCTTTATTAAATAGTAAAAGACATAAAATTCGTACGCCATCGCTTAGTCCGTCATCAATTAAGCTTTCCTGACGAACTTACCTACGCCATTCATGACATAATTGATCATGACGTCATCCTATACGTCACGTAGTTGATTATGACGTCATATAATTTATGGATAAATTGGAATCCTCAAATTCACAGAAAGGAAGCAGCAAATGTCCACACAACTGAACTAAGCATGCACACATGCAACCAGATACATTGCTACACCAACGCACACAGTTTGATAAGCAAAATGGACGAATTCAAAGTTACTATTAATACCATCAACCTAATGATAATATGCATGAGTGAGACGCGAGGACGAAGTGATGTTATAGACAGCTTTTTAAAACTGAACGAGTATACATTGTTTAGAAAAGATAGAACAACGTCACTAGGCGGTGGTGGTGGGGTGGGTGGTGGGGATGGTGGTGGTGTGTGGGGTTACTACTTCTGATGCATGGCTCCTTATCACCATCCCTAGAGATGACCTAATAAGCTCAGGTTTTGAGGAATCAAGTTGGTGTGAGATAACCTTAAATAAAACAAGACAAACTACTTATAGGAAACTGTTACAGATCAACATTAACAGATAGTGTGAGTGATAACAAACTTATCGAACCACTCGATACAATGAACCTTTCCAGTTTATCCCTCCATCATATGATGTCATAATCAACTACGTGATGTGTAGAATGACGTCATAATAAAGTACAACATGAATGACTCGATTTAGTCCGTCTTTAAAGCTTGACACGATGTACGAATTGTATGTCTTTGCTATTTAATAAACATGCTGTTGAATATTTTGAAACTAATTTAACTGGGCGGTGTTGCTGCCATATACAGCAACAGAACTAGTCAAATAGTGTATAATTTTCTGGAAATTAATAGTCAGGGAGTTAACGGATCGATCGATCCCAACACGATCGAGGTGTGGGTGGAGCTTAGATAGAGATGGGCTGGGCATGGCTAAAACTGGAAAGGTTCATTGAGAAAGAGAAGCCTTCTCATCTACTACGCATGGATAATTTAATATGCCAGAAAATAACTGTCAACTATGTGCCTTCAGACAATACTGAAAGTTGTTCATACATATTCCTGGACAGAGTGAAATCATTGTTTTAATGCAGCATGTGGGCCAACCTACAGACTTTAGAGAGGGTCACATTTCCTCAAAGCTTGATTTAATTTTCACTAATGGAGAATACACGACAGAGAATTTAATATACTTAGGTCTACCTGGGCTTGGCACAAGTTGGTATTGCAAATGCAGGAACCACATACTCAAATATCTCACATAAACCAGAAAACAGTGCGTCTGCGCCAGCCAAAAATACACGCCACAGTGCCAATGAAGACACTATCATCTACACACGTTTGCGATTTAAAGTGTTCCGTGGCAACATTCCATCTGACATTCTACAGAATATTGTTTCCAAATATCTAGCAGCATTACGTATGCCATAAGTCATTCAACAATCTCTGCTTGATGCAAAAGGCAGGATCAGCTCGATGCCTTTGTTGAGCAGCGTCTTATATGTTTGCCTATAGGTTCACCAAATCTTGAGCTCATCATACCTGTGTATAGAGACGCAGAAATCACTTCTCAGTATGCAGTGTGGCGAATAAAAACAGTAGATAAAATGACACCAAATAAAGCAGCTAGCAATATTCTACACAGATTAATGAATACTTGTAATGCAGGGCGATCAGTTAATATTCTATAACATGAACTAACCCATTAACACTCATACCAGCCAAATTTGTCTTCAGCAGTGGTCTTGAGAAATGTCCATTTGCAGACCCAGAGAAAGCTATTTTTGAAAATTTGCCACTGGAATAACTGGCTCGATAACCGAGCCAGTTATTCCAGTGATAGATTTCCAAAAATAGTCTTCTCTTGGTCTGCAAATGGACATTTTCAATGAGAAAATTTAAATCTTGAACAAATTCGAGGGTTAAAGGTTTAGTTAATGTATGTGGTAATATTACTCGCTGCCATAAATGAAATTCTCAGCAGTGTGATAAATCTCTTCTATACGGTGGGCGGATATTGTAACGTCATTATAAGAGACACGCAGTGAAATGTCATGTTTGGTTATAAATTGGCAAGCATTAGCTATGGCTTGCAGACACCCACATGGGTGATGGCTAAATAATATTCGATGAATTTGAAGACGTAATTTGTAATGTTTCACAGAATTGACGTGACCTTTTACAACTATCCAAAAGTCTGGCAATGGCAGAAGCAGAGAGAAAGGCACCGCTGTAACTTAACATTTGGAGATGAATGCCATCAGGGTGTGCTAAATATTAATACGGGGTGCCTACATAGAACTTAGGCTGTCCGCGTACTATGTCATATGCTAAATCGGACCTTATCGGTACGCATACTTGCATTATTATAAAATATTATATAAAGATGCTAATTATAAATATTCAAAGTGACCATCATTCTGAAATTGTATTTGCATTACACAATGATATGAGATAAAAATAAACAAAATATTGATATATAAATATTCAAAGCATTAATATTTTTTCTAAGCACCAAAGATTGACATGCTCATGAGGGGCATCTGACTGTTGAGATCCACATGCTGTCGGTGATTTTCAAATGCATTTGCATCAGGGCACTCACTAGGTTACAGCGCTGAAATGTACACAATGTCATGTTTTTCGTCCAGTATGCAGAGCCACTGAAAGCTACACCATGTCATTCTGGCGCGCCTTCGCAACTGGTCTAACTATTGCTACGTGTAGAAAATAAAAAGACAATCGCCTATGATATTCTCTAGTTATTGTCTACATAAGATTTAGACTGTCTGAATCACAAATGTTCTTCCAAAGATAGCTAATGGCTAGATATAATAATATTGTACTGATTTATTGTGATTCTTGATGAAATTCACCAACAATTTGATACCAGCAAGGACTCTGATTCGTTATAACGATGACAAATTATAAAAATGAAATGTCATAAATAGCTGCCATTTTTTAACGAAAGGGTTAGACATCATTTTACAACTCGACAAACAAATTGTCTGAAATAATTAAAACACGGTGGAGAAGCTCCAAATATGTTAGAAAGATTATTCGCTAGCTTTTAACACGAAATGTCTACAGTTGTATTTTCTAGGTAAATATATTTCGAAATACGGTGGTTTAGGCCTCAGTTTCAGTTTACGTTTAGTTTGTGGTTTAAGTTTGGGGATGATGGTTAGGGTTATGCAATAGTATGGTGAAGTCTAGGCTTACACTTCGGTTTGGCTATAACTAGGTTTAGTGTATAATCTTATGTTGAGCGTGTATCCACGAATGTGTGTACGTACGTTAATGACTAGTGTCAAGTTCGACTCCTAACCATAGTTAGCTTTAGTTACCTAGATTCCGAGCCGAACTTCAAATAGTTAACTAGCTAGTCAACTATAGTCAACCGAGCACCCGAGCTCGGTTCAGAATGGTTAGTACGAAATTGCCGTAAAATCCAAAATAGCGGATAGAGTTCGCTTGCCACGGTAAAATGTACATAAACGTGTTAATATTTCCCTCGCCTATGTAAGTTTGATGAAACACGAGTTCAAATACAATTCGCTTCAAATTTGGATAAGTAAGCGGGATGTTGTTAAAAACGGTCAGTATCGACAAAATATTGGCAGATAATTTCTGATGTCTTGATATTCCTTTTTATATTGAAATTAGTGTCGCCATACAATGCATTACGGAAAGCAAATCTTTGCTCCCTATGAAGAGGACAGTAGAATATATAATGTTCAACGGTTTCATCAGGATGTCCACAAGAACAACTTGTGGAGTCCGTCAGATGATTGTCAAACAGATGCCTGTTAAGACTACTGCATTCATTGCGAAGTCGGCTTAGATTAATATTAGCTGATCTGGACCCAACATAATACCAGAGTGTGGGTTGTCTTATGCTCTGCATTCCTTTTAGTTTACTCTTAAATGCCTGTAAGGTAGTAGACGCTGTAACAGGCCCAGGAAATATTATATGGGTCCCGGCTTGGGAAGTCAAGGGAAGGCGGTTAGTCAAAATTTCGCATGTCATCCCGTTAACAATTTTGTAGACCATAACTAATCTGTGGCTTTCCCGTCTATGAGATAGTGTTTCTATTCCCGTTTCCATGTATAGATCGTCCGTGTGTGCACTACGGGTTAAACCGCTTATTGTTCTAAGTGCTTCTTTTTGGACATTTTCAAGTCTAGTGATAAGGTAATGCAGTAGATTATCCCAAACAACATCACCGTATTCCAAACTTGGCCTGATGAAGCTTTTATACATTATTTCAAGACATTTCCGGTCTAGTATATAGTGAAAGTTTGTGCTGGGCTTTGGATATTATGGTTTCGACGTGATTAAGCCACTGACCTTTATTATTAAACTTAATTCCGAGGTGTTTATGGTAATTGGATGGCAGTATATAACTGGTGAAATAGATTTAAAAAACCATAATATAAAACATTGAGCCAACCATGTACATATGTGTATAAAATGAATCTACAAACTGTAACGTTTTCAAAAATATAATTTTAAGCTCTGCTTAGAAATATAACTTCGTTATTTAAATATGTGATACATTAGTTAAATTTCTATTCCCGTATGAGGCGTATGGCGTCATAGGTTGAACGTTTTTCTCGCTGTCATCCAAAGCTATCGCAATAAAATTGCGAATTGCGTTTTATAAGGCAACCCCAGCGGTGTTAGGAATATATAAACTGTATAAATTGCAGAAATGTTGAAGAATATATAATAGCAGTCCTTTATCTGATTTCTCTAATGGTGTCGATTTTGACATCAAGTTTTGATCTTGAGATAAATAAATGACGCGATAATATAGGTAGGTATATCAGTACAATTGCCACTTTTGAATCAACACTCTTACTGGCGCTACGGCAGATAATGTTATTACAGTTTCATCTATTAATATGAGAGATTAAATAGGTCTTACATACATCCCGATACATATTTGGGTACTTATGTTTTCATACTAGCCTCAAAACTTCCCGAGATATTGTATATTCATGTAATTGGCAGGCAGCTTCATAGAAAATGGTCATCTAATGTATGAAAATAACAAATATATTCCATAAAGTTGCGATAGTGTGATAAACGTCTTAATCTCTTCAATCTGTACATATATAAATGACGTCGATAGCATTATCACCGATAGAGATATCACCATCCAAATACACACGCTCCCATCTTCTGAGTGCCGTTATCATGGCTCTTGTCGGATGGGATTCAACCTATGACGTCATAGGTCTAATTAGCTCGCAGAAAATTATAGCAACATAGCGTTTTTAACACCATTTTAGTCGGATTTTTATATAAATGTCGCGGGAAAGTTTTACATAGTAGCTTAAATATGGGGTCTACAATAGAACTGTGTTTTATGCAAACGATGGTGACCCTTCTTGTGTTCCCCTTTAACGCTATAGTGTGCATCCGCCACTTGTTATTACATTCCATGTATCATAATTGTATATTATGTGGGAGAAGCCGGCATAAGACGTATGTCGTATCGTGCTCCCACTTAGACTAAAAATAAAATCTGTTTAAACCAAGTTTGGCGAAATTATGATGCCCTACGGTAAATCAATGTTCCCAAGGCCCATTTCCTTCCCGCTTTATAGTATTTGGACGCTTTTTGGCATCTTAGTGGACAAAAGTAACCCATTTTCGTAGACAATCAAAACAGACGACAGAAAGGGTTGATCGAGACTGCTACCCGGCTCCAAATTTTCTGCAATATTAATTCAATGGGGAACCGGGTACCAACGAACTATAGTTAACTATTTGGTGTCCGACTGGTCATAGCAACTGCGCATGTTCAGTAAACCAGCAAACTGACTATAGTTAGCTAGTCGAACTTGACCCAGGGTGATGCTCTCACAATAGGTATGATGTGAAACATAGATACTAATACTATACGTGCAATTTAAATACCATGCACATAATTCCATTCGATTGTAACGGTAATGAAATGAATTAGCCTACACTGTCCTGAACACGAAGGTACCGATATATGGATTTTGACAGCAGGTATGCACATACAATGCTGCACACTTATACAAAGACAGGATAAAGATGCGGTGCAAGCTATGTGATAGCATAGCTTAAAATGACCACCAAGACAACGTCTATGGCGACATAAAATAGCATTGAAATTAAGAAAACAGTGTTCTGATAATTGTTATTAAAGTGTAAAGCGAAAGGTAATTATAGAACCAGTTGGTAAACTATAACTTTAGTGCAAACTGATCAAGCTGTTATGACGAATCCTCTCGCAATTTGTACAATTTGGTTCAGAAATAGCTATTTATACAACACATACCTCGATATAAAACACAATCTCACGGAGGTTAATGCATACCGAGCTAAGCGCCAATATTTGCGTTATATGCCTTTTCATCTACTAAGCCCTTTTGTGTCAACAGCACCTCAAAGCGCTAAAATACTACTTGTATCAATGAAGCATTTTAATGGTCAACACTTTTCAAGAAATTTTAATGTTATTTTTTTTGTAAATTTACCTCTGAAATTTTTTGACCGGCTTGACCATTAAAGGAGTAATGGTAAAATTCATGCTATGGCTTACCCAGTAGCCATTTGCAGGTCAAGAGAAAAGTATTTAAAAAATTTATCACTGTATTTACCGAGCTAGTCATTCCAGTGGTTAATTTTCAAAAATACTATTCTCTTGACCTGCTAATAGACATGCCTCAAGACCACTGCAGAGTTGTTTTGGTCAGTTTGACCATTAAAAGGTTAAGTTAACACAAGAGGGGTTACTGTTAGACCTGTTTTGGCAGTGAGACTCACTCTTACAGTGGCTAGTGAGGACAGTATATTTATTTGCTGTATTTATTTGCGCATGGGATTATAGACGCGTTATTATTACAATGGCACCACAGATTAACACGTATTTATGGGAGCGAAAGTCTTATCTGCGTTACTTGGATCGCGTATTCATAGCATAAAGAAAAGAGTTTTTAGATGACACCAAGTGGATAGCGCAACTGATAATCCAGGTTACTGAGCCGGTACTTGGCCAATACCAGGACAATATATCCCAGTATTGGCCCAGTAACCTGGGTTATCATGGCGGCTTGATGGTACACGTTGAGGCTCTGGAAGTATACAGTCCTACATGTGCATGTCATTTACTCAGCCACTACAAAGTATGCAGAAATAACATGTAACTATCGCATATATCGTCTAAGCATTGGCAGCACGACCCTCGGCCTTTTAAAACTTGTGCCCCAATACTTGTACTACCAATTCGGATGTTGATGTCGCCAAACTTGCACTTCTAAATTTTTTGTGAAAATGATTGTCAATTGTTTGCCCTTGCCCATATCATATAGAGTGGCTCCACAGTCAAATGGAAGATCCATACACATTTTTCTGGTTAATAAGTCATATACATTTTTCTGATTAATAAGTCTCTGTTTGATCATGTCTGATACAGTGTTTGTAAAATATCTACATAAGCATGTTGGAGAAATGAGGTTAGAATAAATTAGGTTATTATTAAATTGTGGCTTTCTGTGTTTGCAACATTTCTAATTTCAATTACATCGTCAGCATAACTTTCATCATCTACATGCACCATTCCGCACCTCCTTCTATTACCGGTAGTTTTGTGGTGTTCTACCTATTGTGTTGTTAATTTGGTCTTGTTTTCTGAAACAGATCACGAGATGTGTTGGTTTGATCGATCAACCATAAGTAGCTCTGTTTTGTTAACCTCCTTGTGGCTGCTCTTTGACAACTATGATTCAACAACATTTAAGAACAAAGGTGACCCATAAGTACACCTCAGATGTTTAGTAATGCACTGATGCATACACAAAGGTGGCACATACAAACTCCATTGTCCCAAACTTGGGGCATGGTATGGTATCCCATGCAACCATCAAATATGTTCGCTACAAGCTATTCGGCATCTTGGCCTGTAAAATTCATTCCAACTGCATGCTCTCCCCGTTCTGACTATTGAGATTGGCATTTTCTGGCGTATTCTTCCAAATTCGTATTCAGCAATGCGTAGGCCTATGTCCGGGAGCCCTGAACGTGTCAAAGTAGTGACAGTAGGCCTACAGCTTTAGAGAAAACATATGAACATTTTCGTTTCCTTTTAGCATATCATCAAATGTTACGAACTGATCTCTTCTCTACTTCGAATCTATTATGTGTTTTTGGACAAATTGCAGGACATCTTCAGCAGGAACGTGCTGATCTACAATCAGATCCATATCTATATTTCTCAACTATTGGTTGTCTCTTGGTGTGAAGTGAATACGTTTCCAAAGCACTGAGGTGTATGTCTGCAAGTATGACGCGGTCGCATGTGTGCAAGATGAATTTCTCTGCGCAGTTCGATGTTCCACCGAATGGGATCGTGTGCGTGCGTGCGTGCGTGCGTGCGTATCATGCCCGATGTGTATTGCGAGAATCCATTGTGTTCTAGCAGACTCATTGTGCGCTATGTTGATCACGCAACCTTCCCAGTTCTCAAGAAACACTGCTCAAAAGGCGTATCATAACAAATTCCACTCCATCAAATGTTCATTCCTCTGCACAGCATGACGCCCCTCCAGGCGGGAGCATTGTTCCTGAGAAACATGAAGGCAAATACGTCATAGGCCTATATATTGTCGCGGCCAGAAGGAGAAAAGTATAGCAATATTTGATGTGTAGCTTTCAAATGCAGTATCTGGTCACCAATCCGCGCAGGCCAGGTAAACGATCAGACAATAACGACAATGGCCATGGACATCAAGCAGAACTTCCCTGCTCTAGATTCTTATAATTACATACTCACTTCGAGAGAGCATGTAAATGTCCATTCGCACAAAAATCTTCCGGTGAAACATCATAACCGCGGGTTGTAACATTGGCACATTCTATCTGCGGCGACTATTTCCTCGATATCCACCATTATAGCGTATGGAGGGATCAGAACTGTCACTCAAATATCAAACGTCATCATCAAAAACGTCATATGTTAGCTAACGTGACAATCAAAATGACATAGATAAATTACGAAAATCGATAAGTCCGTCACGAAAGTGTACAATTAGTATATCTTTGATGAATTTCCAATTTAATAAACATGTTGTTGAACCCTTTTTTAATTTAATTTGACTGAGAGCTGTTACAGCCGTAGGTAGCAACAGCCCCGCAGGAACATGGCGTTGTTTCAACATTGAATCCACGTTGAAACCACGTCATGGCGCGATTTCAACGTGGATTCAATGTTGAAACAATGTCATGTGCCTGCTGGGAGCTCCCAGTCAAACTAGTTTGAAAATAGGCAACAGCTTACATCTATAGATACATGGAAATTGAGATTCTGAGAATTCGGGTTTCACAATTTCAAATCGATTCCAACACACGTTAAAAATTGGGCGGAGCTTACGTAGAAATGGGCGAGGCATAGCTAGAAATGGATCCATCCACTGTACACACGATTCAACTCTGCTCGTTTTTGGAAGCTCTCCGACTGCTCACGTCAGCATCCCACACTTCTGCTTGCAACCCGCCCAGTAAAATGCCATTAACCCGTAACCCCCTGATGGCGGTATTCTTTCTTTTGCTGTGTCAATGACGAAGAAATTGGTGCACATTTTTCAACAATTCTGTTGGACGACAGACAGCAACATCTCCCACAGAATTTGGTGAAAAATGAACACCAGGTCATCTTTTAATTTATTTTAAAATTTTGACATCAGAGTGATAAGGGTTAAAAGCGTCATCGGCTGTGTTACAACTTCCATTGCTGCAATGACAAAATGTATTAACCCTTACCACTCTGGTGTCAGAATTTTAGATTTTCAAATTAAAGTTAAAGGATGAACTTGTGTTTACCTTTCAACAAATTTGGTGGACGATGGTGCTGTCGTAGACAGCAACATCTTCCACCAAAATTGTTGACAAATGTACACCAGTTTCTTTGCTATTGACACCGTAAAAGATAGAATATTGACATCCGGGTGCTAAGGGTTAAATGCAACATCTGCTACGATCTAAGCATTCAATTCCTTAGCGTAGAATCAGCCTTCCATTATTGTCATCAAAGAGTTGGCACGCACCGTTACCCTCTCATAACATCTAGCCCACTCACATACATGGGCATGTAGTCAACGCCCAATGACAATATAAGTTGTTGTAACCCACCAGATGTAAGTACATCTTCACAAAATGTGAATTATGATGCTATCCTATAGATTCTTACGTCAACATGTTAAACAGTCGTAATGTGAATTTGTCGATGCTAGCCTTCCTTTTCAGTAGATCTAGAATTTGATTCAGAATCAGATCATGACCATGGTCATGTCTTCTTCTTTTTTTAGACAATTCGGATAAATCGGATCAGGGAAATATGTAGATTCATAATTTTGTCCGACTCTATATGCTGATCGACGCTGGAAAAGATAGACTATGCGAGTAATATGTCAAGATTATTTTATAATTTCGGGCAAATCTAATAAGTAGTTTCTGGGAAATCTGTAGATCTGCAATTTAATCCGGGTCCATATCCGCATGATCAGGATCTTTATTCGGATCAGGATCAAGCAATAAGAAGTCATATTTTAACAAGAACAGCATTTTTTGTGTTCAAATTTGAATCGATTCCGATAAATAGTTTCTAAGAAATATGTAGATAATCGTGATGCGGATCCGGATCCAGATCTAATCCGGATCAGGGATGAAGATGGGAAATCCTAGTCTACAGGAACGTCATATCTCGTGTGTGTTCAAATGGGGTGAAGAGTTTCTGAGAAAGACGGGCCGAACTTTTAATATCCTCACCACACCCGCCGGAGTAGTGGTGGGTGGGTGGGAGGAGCAGAGGAAAGGGTAAAAACAGGTTTCCCTAGGTGTCAATTGACGGTAATTTTTTTTTTGTCAAGTCGGGCTGATTCATATCCAGATATTATCCCTAAAATTGTAATTATTAACGAAAATGTCAGGGTTCGCATATTGTCTCACTACCTACCAGGCTACCACCCCACCGACCAGCAAATGGTCTAACCTACATGGTGGCGCACTATAGTGCTCACATAACCGGTGTAGAAGACTAGTAGGCCCAACATATTTTGTTCTGATTTTACGGATTTCAGTGGAGATGTCTTAAAACATTTTGAATATTTTGAAAACAATTTGATTGAAATATATGTCTGACTTGCTGTCTTTTATCTAATCTAGACACACACGCACGCACGCAGCCCCCACCCCACCCCTCCCCACCCCACCCTACACACCCCTCCCAATCACCCCACCCCTCCCCACCCCAACCCCCACCGCGCCTCTTCCCCCTCCCTCTGTTATTTCCTCTCCCTCCCTCTCCACTCTCTCAGCCACCCACCAACGCCTACCCAATCGCCTACCCACCTCCACCCCACACCCATCTTATGCACATTTAGCCAGAGAAACCCAGCGTTTCAGCATAAACGCATGTTTGTCGGTAGTTTAAGGACAATCTATCTCCATGGGCTAAAGGTGTTTTTAAAGACAGCTCGTCAAATAGTTAACCATCTTTAAGAAACTGCCGTCATCTGGCCATAACAACTATTTATTATTAAAAAATTGAATTAAGCGGCCATCCCTCTTGAGTGACCACATTTTGATGGTCCGTCCATACAGGGTTCGCCACAGAATGAAAAGTATAACTCTCTGTTGTTTGTGCAGCTATAAGCACACAATTACCTCCCTTTACCTACAAACGTATTGGATGTTTTTATTTCTAAGACCGTTAACGTCAAAACGTCATTATTAAACGTCATTGCCCAGATTTGTTATTGCGTGTCCATTGGTTGATTAGGCGGTTGTTTGGTTATTTGGTTTGGTTGGATGGATGGCTGGATGAATGGATGGATGGTTAGTTAGGCTAGTTGGTTGGTCATTTGAATTTCTGAGTGGTTGGCGGTTGTCATAGATAAGGGGAAACGTCGAATTAGGCCGTAAAATCCCGTCAAGACCTAATGCTTTTCAGCTTTTGTCTGCTGTCTATAGCACCCACAAATCGTATGATATGTTGGCGATGTCAGTTACATACGCAGCACATAAAGTCAAGTGCTGAATGGAAAAACAAAAAGTGATCTCTTGAAGCAAGTGACCTCTTTATAGGAGAGTCAACTGTCGGCCTATTGTTTGCATAGATTAGGAAATGAAAAAGGTGGTCTTTATAAGCAAGCCGCATATATGGACTCTTAATAATATCTTAATGGAGGGACCTGATCTGTCGCTCAAGAACATGACGTCATAATAATACAATTACTTGTTATATGACGTCACAATCAAATAATGTGACCTCAAGAAAGCAAGACTCGGTACAGTCAGACCAAACTCGGGAACCTAAAGATTTTGGTTGAGGCCAAGAAACAGTGGCCAAACGCGAAGAAGGACTGATTGCAGCTGTAGAATGTTTCTATTACGACACCAGCAGAATACAGTACTCATACTTAGGCCTATACTCGTAGGTCTGTTACAAAACGTGCATACGTCTGACAACAACAGTCTGAATTCACCTTTCCAGAGTATCTATCCATCATCTGACCTCGTATGACGTCATAATCAGCTCAGAGCGTGTATGATAACGCCACAATCAGTAGGTCACAAAGTGTTCCATATAGACCGTCATCAAATCTCAAAAGGTACGACGCGTTGTATGAATTGTATGTCTTTGTAATTCTTTGCTATTTAATAAACATACTGTTGAATATTTTGAAACTAATTTGACTGGGCGCTGTTGCAGCCTTAGGCAGCAACAGCGCCCAGTCAAATTGGTTTCAAAATATTCAACAGCTTACCTGTGTAGTTTTTTGGAAATTGATAATCAGGGTGTTCAGAGATCAATCGATCCCAACACGAGCGAGGTGTGGACCGGTGGAGCTTAGCTAGAAATGGGCGGGGCATAGCTAAAACCGGAAAGGTCCATTGTAGGCCTGTCTTTGATGAATTTACAAATTAATAAACATTCTGTTGAATATTTTAACCCTAGTTCGGCCAAATTAGTTTCAAAATATGCAACAGCGTGTAACCTGTATAGTTACCGTGAAATTGAGATGTTGGAATTCAAGCTTCAAAGTGGGAACGCCGTGTGCAATGTGGGCGGAGCTTTGCTAGAAATGGGCGGAGCATAGCTAGAAATGTGTGTCTCTATTTAGAGCAGATTTAACCGTATATATAGTATTTTGTTGTATTTATAGAAAAATTATGGTTGCTTAGATGATTTGTCCCTGGCAACGATTATGTCTACGGGCCATAGATAATAATGGGTGACAGGCGCTATAATTACATCATCCCTGAAGTCAGAATATATAATTGTGTCACAAATATATCATCCTTGCCCGGCCTTGCCCACGGGTTTGGGGAGGGTCGCGGGTGTGGTGGTGGTGGTTGTGGTACTGGTGGTGGGGGGGGGGGGGGGGCTGGTTTGGGTGGTGGTGGTGCTGCTACTGCTGCTGATGCGAGTGGTGGGTGGGTGAGTTTCACGGAGGCCTATATAGTGATAATTAGCTCTCAGGTTTTCGCAGGCCATTCCGGCATCGTAATCCAATGATCAGTCAGGGCGAGAAATTGTGTAACGCGCCATATCGATTCATGGCACCTTTCTCTGAGACTGCCTGCGTATGGCTAATTCCGGAATATGTGGTCGCTTAACGTGGTATTTATAGCGATAGACTTATTAATAGCTGCTGGTCTGCTCCAATGTGCTCATTCCATCGCGGCCAAGTCTCGATAAAGCCGCCTGGTTGTCATAGAAACCGACTGCATTATTTCGACCTCTTAGAATAAAACTGCTACACCATATTGATCTCCTTGATCGGCATATTCTCCATTATTCTCCGTTATTCTGGTCGCTGCTGCCAGCTAAGCTGAGTTCATTTTGAAAGCGTACTTACAGGAAAACTCACCTCACCCCCTTATGGTGTGTCCTAACCGTCCTTGTTGTTGGTGATATCTTGGTATAAACCATATGATATTTTTTAGCTCTTTACCATCGCTTCAAAGGAAGATATTCAGGCTTTACCTATCTGGCTGCTGAATTTCTGCAGACTACATTTTCCATAGGTATGCTGAATATTTTGAAAACAATTTGACTAAAAGTTGTTGGTGGCGTCAGTCAAATTGTTTTCAAAATATTCAGCAGCTTCACAGTTATTGCTCATTGAAATTATTATCTGGTGGCTTGCAGCAATTAAACAGTTAACCGAAAACTCGCCTCATCTGATACTATGCAGGGTATTGTTATCATGACGTCAAAGAAGGATATTCAGGCCTTTACGATAAAATTTGGTTTTTTTAAATATTAAATTTTCTCATATAAAATGTCAATTTGCAGACCAAGAGAAGACTGTTTTCAGAAATAGCCTTCTCTTGGTCTGCAAATGGACATTTCTCAGGACCACTGCAGAAGCCGTTTTTGTCTGATATGAGTCAGATGAGGGTTATAATGGCTAAATGTTGATACATTTCTACAGACAACAAACAGCTTCCAGTCAGATTAATTTCACTGAAGAATGGCATAGTTTACTTTTCGATCAATCCAAAAAAACCCGTACGCTGTCTGTTTCGATCCTTGCATGCGCTCGTTCATTATATGTACACTTTATAGTTTGGCATTGTAGTGGAAAACCACCATAAAGGCAAGCTGTTGAATATTTTGAAACTAATTTGACTGGATGCTGTTCCTACATTAGGATAATAAAGCATGTGTTATATCTGCGCGTACAGGACACCACATACTATTGCTTGAGGAGACAAAATGGCGGCGACCAGTACCACAGTTCAACATATATTAAAATAATTAAATTAATTTTGACGCAGATAAAGGTCTGCACCGTGAGGCGAATAATTTGGAAACTATATATCATGATCTATCAGTAGGTCTACACAGCGGCATCGTCCTATTGCACGGGTCTCGCCCTCCCACTACGCTCACGTATATTAGGAACTTGGCCAAGAAGTAGAGCCAAACAAACATTTTAAATACAGTATAAACAAAACTAAGTGTTTGAACAGTTTGGATGCAGTTATTAACGGGTCTATGACTAGTGACATTGATATGAATGCAAAGCTGATAAGTGACTCTGTTACTAATTTAAATCGGGAAAACTAGTTCTACCGATATAATTAAAACAACCGAAGATATTATAAATTTAAATATGAACGTCGGTAATCGGTTGTATATAAAGAACAACTGTCTGGTCTTACCGCAGTAAGCTCCTCGAGTAAACGTGATGTCAATTCAGTATGTATTGTATGTAGTGATGAGTCCAAACATTGTATTGAGTATCGTCATTATTCGAATATGTTGCTCAGTAATAGATATCACCTACTCAGTAACAATACGAGTAATAGTGGTATCTTGGCAAAATGCGGCATACGTGCTAATAATATACTATATGATGAAGACAACGACGATGATGACGATCATGACAATTATGACGATGATGACGATCATGACAATGATGACGATCATGACAATTGATGACGATCATTACACTGATGATGATGATGACGACCATGGCAATGATAATTATCATGCCAATGGTGTGATGATGATGATGATGATGATGATGATGATGATGATGATGACGTAATTGGCGGTGCTGATGATGACGATTATGATGATGATAATGATGATGATGATGTTGTTGTTAGTGGCGGTCGTGATGGTGGTGGTGGTGGTGTTGGTGGTGGTAGTAGTGGTGGTGGTGGCGGCGGCGGTTATGGTGGTTATGGTGGTGTTGGTATTGGTGGGGGGGGGGGGGGCGGTGGTCGTAATATTTTTATTATTATTATTATTATTATTATTATTATTATTATTAATAATAATAATAATAATAATAATAATAATAATAATAATAATAATAATAAATCCATTGATCTGCCGTCTTTCAATATTAATTCTAAAGGAATTAGGATTCGTCATTTAAATGTACAGCACCTGGTGCCTAAGATTGACCAGTTAAAACTGATTATGGAGAAGTGTGAAAAAGAACAGTTCTGTCATCAACAATCCCAAATAACTCCATTGAAATTGAAGGCTATGTCAATAAAAAAAAAAGGACAGAAAAGAACGGGACGGTGGTGGAATTGTACTATATACAGCTGATAACTATTCATATGTGAGGAAACTAAATTTTGAAACCGATGATCTGGAAACTCTATGGATTGAAATTAGGCCATTTAAGACCAAGCATTTCCTATTGGGCTGTGTCTGTAGACCCCTGATTCACCCGCTATCTGGATTGATGAATTTGAAGCTATGTTAGAAAAGGTATATTCCGAAAACTCAGATATTATACTTGTAGGAGATTTTAATTTCGACCTTATTAAAGCAGATAATCATAAATGGCAGTCTTTAATTGAACTTTTTCAATTATAGCAACTTATACGTAATCCAACCAGAGCTACTGAGAAAACATCTAAACTGATTGACCATGTGTATGACACAGATAAAGACAAAATTCATTCGTCACACGTCGGCTCTTTGGCACTAAGTGACCATTATCCAATATTCGCTGTACGCAAATGTAAACCATTCAAAACTCAAAATTCGCACCAACTTATTAAATACAGGAGCATCAAAAGCTTTAATGAAGCTAAGTTTCTTAGTGACTTGTCTGTATGTGATTGGCGTTCTATAGGTTATTTAGGTAGTCCTGATCAAGCGCTTGATCAATGGTATGCAAAATTCATCAACATTATAGATAAACACGCCATTGAACGCAGAGTTAAACGTGTATGTCAACCGGGATGGATGAACAGAGAAATTTTAAAAACAATGAAAGAAAGGAATTATCATAAAAACGTAGGAAACATGTTGAATTTTAAAATGTTAAAGCAAAAAGTTGCGTATTTGATTAAAGCATCTAAACGAGATTATTTTGCAAATAAATTAGAAGCAGGCAAAAATAATCCGGCTAATATATGGAAAATTCTAAAAGACATAAATCCCAAGGCAAACAAATTACCTTCAATAATCTGTGATGATAATGGAAGTGAAATTCAAAACCCACAAATGAAATCTGAACATTTTAATATATATTTCAGTACAATCGCCTCAAAACTGGCACACTCCATGATAAAACAAAGGCCAATGGCATTTGATAAGCTATCAGATCATGTTCTTAATAAAGTTCCAGAAAATATGGAGTTTCGAATTCCATATATAACTGTTGAATATGTGTCCAGAGAACTTAGCAACTTAAAAAACAAATAAGTCATCTGGTTACGATGAATTGAACGCACACTTCCCAAAGCTGCATCATCAATAATTGCGCCCTCAATTATACTTATTATAAACAAAAGCATAGCTACGGGAGTATTCCCCAAAATGTGGAAATGTGCAAAAGTAAAACCTCAACATAAATCTGATTCAAAAACCAATATTATCAATTATAGGCCTATCTCTATATTACCCATTATCTCTAAGGCTACTGAACATATACATGATACATGATCATATTTATAAATTTATAACCAAGTATAATTTATTAGTGGAGTCGCAATCAGGCTTCAGGCCTAACCATTCATGTGAAACTGCATTGTTAAATCTACTGGATGGCGTTTTTCGATAGATAACGGCGACCTTATTGGTTCTATCATGATTGACTTTGAAAAGGCCTTTGATTTTGTCAATCGTGACATCCTATTACAAAAATTAAGTATTTACAAATTCAGCTTTAATACATTAAAGTGGTTTTCTTCATATTTAAATGGCAGACAACAATATGTTCCAATTTATGGAAAGAATTCTAAACCGCTGCCCATCGATATAGGGGTACCACAAGGCTCAGTTTTAGGGCCACCTCTGTTCATTTTATATGTTAATGATTTACCCATGTGTGTCAACAATCTTATGGATATGTATGCTGATGATACAACTATGCATGCTGCTAGCTCTAATATCTCTGAAATTCAAGAAAATTTAATTAACGGTATGAAGTCGGTAGACGAATGATGTGTAAATAATAAAATGTTGTTAAATACGGACAAAACTAAGTTTATGATTTTAGGAACCAAGCATAAATTGAAACAAGTAAATAATAATGTTATAATCCCTACAAATTTTGGAAGTTTAAATGTTGTTGAATCTGACAAACTTTTAGGAGTATATATAGATAATACGCTTGCATGGAAAGAACGTGAGGACGGACTATGCGTTGTTGTACGAACTGGATGTCTTTACCATTTAACAAACACTCTGTTGAATATTTTGAAACTAATTGAACTCGGCACTCTTGCTACCATAGGCCGCACCGGCACACAGTCAGATTAGTTTCAAAATATTCAACAGCTTGCTTGTATAGTTTTCTGGAAATTGATAGTAAATGAGTTGAGGGATCGATCGATCACAACACCGGCGAAGCGTGGGTGGAGCTTAGCTAAAGATGGGCGGGGAATAGCTAAAACTGGATTCCTTCATTGTGATTGCGTTTAACACACGCAATGAGACGCATCCGCTTCACGACTGGTTTCACATTTGTGTTGCTTATCAGATAGAGGCAGCAAGTGACAAATAGTAACTGATGTGTATCTTCCTTCATTTCACACAAACAGAAGTAGTTATACAGAAATGTCACATTGGTGGGTGGGTTTTTTGGCGCACTCTGTGTCAACAGGCATTGTAAAGTACATGCGAGGAAATAACGCTGTTTTTCAAGGCTAGAGACATGCAAGGCCTATCATACCAGAAGTCCATAAGACCATGGAACTCAAGTATGTGATTGTGACGTCATAATCCATTACGTCACATATAAGCTCACGTCACAATCATAATTAAAAGAGATTAGACATACTCGATCCGTTATGAAGCTGGAAAGGTCCGTCAAGTGTACGAATTGTACATCTTTGATGGATTTACTATTTAATAACCAGCCTGTTGAATATTTTGAAACTAATTTGACTCGGCGCTATTGCTGCTATAGGCAGCAACAGCACTATGTCAAATTACTGAAATTAGTATCAAACTATTCAACAGCTTACCTGTGTAGTTACCGTGAAAATGGGATTCTGAGAATTCAGGGTTCAAAGTAGATAAATCACAACACTCGCAAAACGTGGGCGGAGATTAGTTAGAAATGGGCGGGGTATAGCTAGAAATAGATCTCTCAACTATGGACACGGTATTGTGGACATCTGGATATACTTACAATAATATTTACTAATTAGCTGTAAATTTCAGTGGTGAAAAACTAACAATCTAAATACTGAGCACCAACAGTGTAAACTGAACCACATGCGCCTACTCTTAGACATGGCAGATTTGTTATGATGTAGGCAATATTCTGTTGACTATTTTAAAACTAATTCGACTGATAGTCGTTGCTGGCTATGGCAGAAACAAGTTCCAGTCAAATTAGTTTGAAAATATTCAACAGCTTACCTGTATAGTTGTCTTGAAACCGAAACACTGATATGTCAAGAGTTAAAGTGTTAAGATGGACTAATACAGTGCGGCTCATAAATAAGTTAACATGTTTTCAAAATAAAAACCGAAACATGTTAGTTATAGTACATTTGTTCTGTTGAATAATCTGGACTTAATTTGATTGGAATGCATTTCTGCCTTAGTTTTCCAATCAAATTATGTTCCAAATATTCAACAGTATGTTTTAATTTGCTTTGGAAATATACTAAGTTATTTCTGAGCAATACTATATCATGCAATAAGCCAATAATAGCCTTGTATATCCACTCCAGTCCACTCAATATTGAACTATCCTATCTGCAGCAAACATCGCGTGACCACAGCTGTTCTGTTACGCAGAAGCATCAAATAGCCGATCAAGCGCAAAGCCAGGCACCATTTCTTTAAGATATCCCCCAAAGTCATACCCCACGCCAAGAACAGCAAACGCCTTTCTGATTTCACCCGCGTGACAATTATATCCGCCTGTTATTACTCGCGGAATGGAAACGATGTCTTCTAATCCAGACATTGGCGATCTTCGTCGAGCTAGCGCAACGGAAATCGATATACTCGTATAAACGTTATACCTTGTCCTATAGAATTCTCAGATTCAATTACCTGTGTCAATTTGATACGATAACCGGTATTTATTTTGAAATTTAAGCAACTGGACGGTTTCTGGGACAGCCACAGCTTCTATCTGCACCAATCTCAAAAGAACATCAGCCTGACTTTCCTGATCTGTTATGGCGTCTCTAGAGTGTGTTTGGCGGAGGACAGAGGTTAACGGTCAGAGTCATACTACTAGAGCAAGCCCAGAGTGATAGTGGTGTACGTTGGAAGCGAACATCAATATAGGGGTCTAATCACAACATAAAATCTGCGAATTGTGTTTTCTCACCAAGCAGACGTTGATGTCATTACCAATGGGAGTAATATTAGAATAGCAGCTTTCCTTCTCCCTTCAGCACCCCCATCCCACACCCTTCCTCCCACCCTCCCTCTTGTAACAGTTTTGAAACAGTAATTGACCATTTGTGTTTGCCATAGTCGATAATGAATTAAGTGTCGTAAATTTAAGCTATATAAGTGTTATAACACAACATCATCTTGCCACTTTATATTTAATAAAGTCTCTGTTTCCAGAATAGTTTGCACAACGGACCTTTCCAGTTTTAGCTATGCCCCGCCCATCTCTAGCTAAGCTCCACACACACCCCGATCGTGTTGCCCGAACGCCCTTACAATCAGTTTCCAGAAAACTATACATGTTAGCCGTTATATATTTTGAAACTAATTTGACTGGGTGCTGTTGCTATGTTAAAATATTCAACAGAATGTTTATTAAATGGTAAAGACATACAATTCATACAGGAACAGCAATATTGATTCATGCGCTTCCACAGTGTTCTAGAATCTCTCAAGTGTGTGCGGCTGGTCGCCATTGTTCTCAAAACTCTCAAACGTGTACCGATGGCCGTCATTGTTCTTTACCCCTGGGCAGTTGGTGCTATTGTTCTATCTCTGTGCGGCTGGTTGCTATTGTTCTTCACCGCAGGTGGTCTTCGAGAACAATGCCGCCCAGCCGCCCAGAGGTAGAACAATGGCGACCAGCCGCCCAGGGGTAAAGAACAATGACGGCCAGCGGTACACGTTTGAGAGTTTTGAGAACAATGGCGACCAGCCGCACACACTTGAGAGATTCTAGAACACTGTGGAAGCGCATGAATCAATATTGCTGTTCCTGTATTTTGAAAATGTTAACCCTTAAAAGTGGTGTATTTTACGTGTTAACATAGCGGTGCGCGCTATCTACCGTGGTAGTGTGGTAAGGTAAAAATAATAAGAGAGTATGTATGATAATGTAAAAAAAAAGAGTTTAAGAGGTGGTCTGATAAGGGAGGTCGTAGGAGGAGGAGGAGGAGTATGAGGTAGAGGAGGGGTGAGGAATTACGCCAATGATCGATATTGATGTATATTTTGAAAATAATTTGACTGTTTCGTTGCTTACGTTAATTTATTCGTAAACTATTTTGTTAAATATTTTGAAAACGTTTAGACTGTAGGCTTAACCGTCATTATGTGCAAATTGTTTTTTAAATACTTAATATTTCATTTGCAATAATGTTTCAGAGGTGGTCTGATAAGTGAGGTCGTAGGATGAGGAGGAGGGAGTATGAGGTTGAGGAGGGATGAGGAATTAGGCCAATGCTCGATATTGATGTATATTTTGAAAATAATTTGACGGTTTCGTCGCTTACGTTAATTTATTAGTAAACTATTTTGTTGAATATTTTGAAAACGTTTTGCCTGTTGGCTTGACCAACATTATGCGCAAATTGTTTTTTAAATACTTAATATTTCATTTGCAATAATGTCAGTCGTTTTAGATTTAGTGGTAGCACGATGATTAAAAATGTAGTCATTATGTCTCTGAGTGATCCATGTGTTTATAGAATTGTATGTCGATCGTACGTATGATAAAAAAATTATTTGTTGCGTATGATTTAACCATACGACGTGAATAGCCGTGAGATCGATCTTTAATCGTGATACAAACATGCCATGTTTTAAGGAACAATGTGAGAATGTACCTCCCTTCTCGTTCTAAGCACGGGATATTACAACAGAGGGGTTTTTTTAAATCGATAATAAAGCGTGCACCCGCTCACCGGCTATTGTTGTTTACCGACGCATAAAGATTTGGCAATTAAGAGCAACATTACAAGCCTAGTAGCATAATCATAGATGTTCGTTTAGCACAAATATAAATATATCCTTTTGGTTACAGAGCAGTGATACGTTATAACCATGTTTTTGCGTGGTCGCTAGAGCGGGCACGCATATATGTTCTTGTGTCTAGAATTGCCCATAGGCGCGGCCATTTTGCGCAAGGGATTGTGGTCTCCAACCGCTAACTAGAGAGAGATTTCGCGCGTCTTTATTTTTAGATTGTAACCATAGATTTAGGATATGTATTGGCTAGATCGCTCATTCGCATATGCTCACTATGCGGGCTGGCTGACTGACTGACTGCCATCTGGCGCAGACGATTAGCTGTGTATATAGCCTTCAAAAGTAAGTAAATCTTTTATTGGTAATTGGAATAGAAATTCTGCTTAAATAGCATGCAAAATACGGAACTACGGTAAAAAAAAGAAATTGGGGAAATACGGTAATACGGAGAGACGTTAGGAATTACAGAAATGTGTTAAAACCTAACTCATACATTGCTGAAATTCCACATATTTATGTACATATAAATATATGATAACGTCTGTTCATTTTGGAAACTGCTGCCGTAAGCTGTTCCTGCACACGTGTAGACAACATTCAGCATTATTGCTAACATAATCTACACAAATCTTTCTTGTACTGGTACTAGGCCTTTGAAACCAGCAAGATAATGGTTAAAGCGAGTTTTTCAATATCTCAGTTTCCTCGAAACCTGACACCGTTTGGTATAGAAGACCTCAAAAATAAATTAAGACGTTTTCAAAACAAGGTAGAATTTACCTTTTTCTTTGTTAATATAGTAACTTATATACATGTATGAGCGGTACTGCAAAACCGCCGAATCGATGATATAGAACATCTAAAAAATAAAATAACATGTTTGCAAAACAAGACAGAATTTCTGTTTATGTTTTGTGGGTATATTAACTTATTTATGAGCTGTAAAACGTAGCCTAAGCCTTCGAATCACTGGTAATAAGTGAGCACATATTTTAGCAAAAGCAGTCAATTATTGTAGGTAAGCTGATAAATATTTTGAAACTAAGTTGAGTGGATGCTGTTGCTGCTGACATTGTATAGATTATGAAAACTGGCGATTAGTGGGTTTTCAAATGGGGTATGATGAACAGTTTTGTTATTTAATTATTTGTTATTTAATTATTGAGTATTTTTAATTTTTGATTCTTGTACGAAGAATTTAAAAGAAAAAGAAAGATAAATAAATAAATAAATAAATAAAAATAAAGGAAATATGATGATATTGTACACCCATATGAAGCTGGTGCAAGGTCTGATCCAGGGCGTGCCAATGTGAACCCCTGGCCTGTGTAGCACTGCTATCACAGTTTCCGTGGGATGGCGATGTCCTGGATTGCTAGCCAAACTTATTCTAAATTAACAGGAATTGGCCTTATTTGGAATTTATGGTATATTATAGGTCATTGTGACCTGAATTTATAGGGCTCACGTTAATTTTGTGGTTGAGTCTTGCGGTGGTGATTTTGATGTGTGTGTGTGCGTGCATAGGAGATATAGGGTGGTTGTGATAGTGTGTTTGGCACGTGTGTATGTGTGTGTGTGTGCGTGTGTGCGTGCGTGCATGCGTGCGTGCGTGCGTGCATGTTTCTAAATATTAAACAGCATGTTTATTAAATAGCAAAAACATACAATTCTTACAACATGTTGGACTATTAGGAGTTAAATACTGGCCAAATACAAGCATTTATGATGTAATGGTTATGATGTCAGCATGCATGTCACTTAGTTGGTTATGACATCATATGACGTTATATAATCGATTGATAAACTTGCAAAGGTCCATTGAAGATGGACTATGCGTTGTTGTAAGAATTGCATGTCTACTATTTAATACATATTCTGTTGAATATTTTGAAACTAATTTAACTAGGCGATGTTGCTGCCATAGGCAGCAACAGCACCCAGTTAAATTAGTTTCAAAATATTCAACGGGTTACATGTAAGGATTTCAGGAAATTGATAGTTATGGCATCCATAGATCGATCGATCCCAACACTACGAAGTGTGGGTGGAGCTTATCTAGAGGTGGGAGGGGCATAGCTAAATCTGGAAAGGTCCATTGCCTATAGACGCTGCCATTTTGTGCAAGGGATTGTGAGCAATGTCAAGTTGCATGCCAGGAGGGGACAGTTTTTGATAATTTACCACTGGAATGACTCGAAACAATCATTCCAGATTCCAGTGGCAAATCTGCAAACCAGCCTTCTCTTGGCCTGCAAATGGACATTCAATGTCTAAATATTTTAACAATATTTACCAAATTTAGACAGTAAATGTTTAATATATTATGACGACAATACCAGGTACTGTGTCTGTTTCATTTTTCCCTTATGTATTATAGCATAAAACACTAGGCTGAACATTCGAGATAGTCAATACATTTCCATTGTTATGTCTTGTAGAGAGTCGGGCAATGGTTTTAATATCGTGGACACATTTTACTAGTGACGATATGTGTGGTAAATTTTCAAAGTAAAACATGTATAATAATATTGTAGAGCATGAAAAAGTACACAAAATTCGCTAAAAATAATGTATGTATGACTTTCATTAGTAATTTATTGTCCTTAATCCTTCACTGGGAAAAGAGCTGTGCATGTAATTATTTAGCACTATGGATAGATGACTGATGTTCTGAATTTCCAGTCAAAACGGCTGTCAATAACATTGTAGCAGGTGGTTTAGATACAGAAATCAACAGAAAGGGTATGAATGTGCTAAGTTAGTAATGCCTGCAATGTGTTCAGTCCAAAAATTCCACCCATATGGTTAGATATGTATTTGAATATGCTAATGAAGTATTGAGTTAAAAATGTTTTCCATGAAGTAATCTAATTCGTTGTACACAATTTCATACTGAAAATTAGCTGAAATTTTAACCAATTCACATTCTTCACTGCCCTATTGTCTGTAGGTTATGCTCGGCCCCAGATTTCCTTCCACATAGACATGAGTTTGATTATGCTAGCTATATAACAAGATTTCTAGATGAAGTAATTTCATAGTATGCAAATCCATACTGCAAACTTGTGAAAATTGTATCTGATTCATGCTTTTCAGTGCCCTTCTGTCTGTAATATATTCGGCCCCAGTATTTCAGACACATAATATTGCCAATTCAAAAGAAATTCTACAGCGAAGTAATTTGTCAGATCCACGGTTTTCAGTATGCTACTGTCTGGAATAGATTCTGTCCCAGAATTCCACTGATGTGTTTAGATAGGTACATGAATGCACTTTTAAAATGTCGAGTTTAAAAATAGTCTACCATAAAGTAATCTCGCAATGTGTAATTTAGTTGCGTCCAACAGTTATCAGATGTCAATAATTTACTATTTTAAGTACCAATATCTGCATAACCTGTTTGCACTCTGCTTTCGAACATCTTTCCATATAGAACTCGTTTTAGTGCTGTACGGAATATTGCACGATTCTACCACCAAGTAATTTCATACCATGTAGTTATATGATCGACATATGCCACGATTGTAAGATAGTTGGTTCACATTCATCACATTCACCACATTCCGATAGCTGTTGATATGTCCTGGCATATTGCATGTAATAGCTTCGACCCCAAAATGACAGCATATGTTTACATATGTATATGAATACGTTAATGAAGTATTGAGTTTAAAAGATTTATACCATGAAGTAATTTTGTAGTACACAATTTAATCTAAAAGCTCCGAAGGCAGCTCTAGACAAATTCGATGCCTCCCACTGCAAACAATGGACACCGATGGCCAGACAGTATAATTTCCACAGATGCACTATGCAAGATGTGGAATACGTCACCACTGTCTGTAAAAGTTACCCAGCAAAGATGGTCCATGTTTGGCCATGTGCTAAGGATGCCAAAAGAGACACGTGCACAGAGAGCCTTCGAATTCGCCCTACTCAGAGCCAGCAAATACAAAGCCAGGAAATTACGCCACTCCATAGATCTGCTAAGCGTGCTATGAGGTGACCTCAAGAAAGCAGGACTTGGTACACCCAAGTCAAAAATGGACTTGAGGAAGCTAAGGACTTCGGCTGAGGACAAGACACATTGGATAAAAGCGAAGAAGAACTGATTGCAGCTGTAGGATGTTTCTGCTACTACAGCACCAGAATTCAGTAATCATACATAATAGATTGTGTGTGAAATCACACCGATCTGTGCTGTACCCAAAATATTAATATATGTATATATTGCATTACAAATAGATGTGCGGAAAGCCACCATGGTCTATATTGTACCAATAGTATTCTGTTACAAGTCAATTATGTGTGGAGTCACATCAGTCTATATTATACCACATACAATGGTACAGGTATATATTATCACTAGTAGGCAGTGGGTCGAACAACACCAGTCTCTTCGTTTGACCAGACTAAAACTTACCCTAACTTGCACTACATACACTATGAAAAATTATGACTGTATATAATATGACCCATATCTTTACTTTTCGGAATCGCTGTGACCCATCTGTTTAAAATGCAATCTAACTAAAAAGTATAATTCAGCCAAAATTTCCTCTCAGCTGTAAACAATATGATATCATATCATTGCTAGCTATATTCATAATTAAATCAAATTCTACAATGAAATAATGCCATAGTCTGCAATTCCATACCAAAAATTGGCTTAAATTTTGACAGATCAGTGATTTTCAGTACCATACTGTCTGAAATAGGTTAGGCACCTATTCGGTTCTAAATTCATACATATGGTCAGATCGGTATATGAATACGCTAATAAAGTATCAAGCTTAAAAATGTCTACCATGAAGTAATTTCATAGTACACAATTCCATGGCAAAAATTTGCACAAGTTTTGGCAGATCGACATTTTTTGGTAGCCTACTATCTGTAATAGGTTCGTCCCCAAAATGTCAGATAGATATAAACATAAGCTAATAAAATATTAATTTTTAAAAATTCCACCATAAAATAATTTTATAATACGCAACTTAGTAATGACCAAAAGTTGTCAGATGCTAATAATTTACGTACCGATATCTATGTACTCTGTTAGTAACCACTTTTCGAACATCGAGCCACACAGAAATTAACATCTATTATTATGTCCTAGTGCTGTGTGAAATATTGCACGATTCTAATATCAAATAATATCATAATTCCCAAGTATATCCATGGGGTTAATTATTCGCAATGTGTCCCCATTGAAAGATAGTTGGTTCACATTAGCCACAATCGGATAGATGTCAATATGTCCTCGCATATCGCTTGTAATGGGTTCGGCTCCAGAATTTCACCCATATGTTTAGCTAGATATGCGCTAATAAAGTATAGAATTTTAACAATTTCTACAGTGGAGTAATTTCTAAACATGCAATTTAGTCACAACTTACAGTTTTCAAATGGTAACAATTTACTATATATTCTGTATCAGAATCTCTGTACTCGATTTATAACCAGGCTTTCGAACATAATACCATCTAGAACTCACTAGATATTGCACGATTCTATTATCAAATATTTGTTGTAATAATGTGAAAATCTTTCTATATATCCTATAATTTAGCTCTGGATAGAATCTGAATTATCAAACAAAACTCCCAGAATTTACACATATCGTTAACAAGATGGATGGAAAGATGGCCGGACAGCCCCAAAATATAATCTGCTTCTGCCAATAGCCCATAGCTAATCCTATCCAAGGCTGATGTCATTACAGCCATCTTAAACATATGACATTACCAAGAAACTATCATTATCACGATCGCAATTACCATCAGCACTACATGGCACAGGTAAGAAACTGTAAATGATAGTAAAAACCAATGTAACATTCAATCTTAATATAACAAGATAAACACGCATTCTCTCTGTCCTGCAAATATGTTGTCAATTTATCACATTGTCTAATGGCTATGTCTTTATGGTACATTGACTTTAACTCGAATCACATGTCTTCTTATTGTGTATAGTGACTGTACCAGTTGTACATGTATAATTTATTTTGTGTTCTATGTAGGGGCCCACGGTCTAGATATAGTCACTCTCTTTGGTGGAGAACCTGTTGTGCTACTGCAAATTGTATATTATATATAAAATTAATTTGAAGCTCAACTTGAATTATAATAATCTCTGGCCACGCTATTTACCATTGATGCCTTGCATCAATATGTGTACTTGTTACTATATAATTCAGTCCTGCCCTAAGTGACCACCTCGTGTTACACCATTACATGGGCGCTAGAGACTTTCTTAACCCTTTTAACCCTCGAATTTCTTCAAGAAAATGTTCATTTTCTTAATATTCATATTTGTAGTACAAGAGAAGACTATTTTTGAAAATTTCTCATTGGAATGACTGGCACTGCAGGCTATCCATTTGTCTAGACATTGCGCCAGCAAATACCACCACCAACCACCACCACCACTACCATCATCATCATCACCACCACAACCACCACCACCACCACCACCACTATGACCTACACCCAACACCATGTATTAACCCCACCACCAACACCCACGCACCCGCCAACCCATAGCAAATTTCTTCATATTCATACTTGCATCCTTAGAGAAGGCTATTTTTGAAAATGTATCATCGGAATGACTGACTCTGACAGCTATCCATTTGCCTAGACATTGTGGTCGGAATGTGTGATAGCGCGGTGTTTGAAAAAAAAATAGCATATAGGTTGGAGAGGGTATGTCAATGAGGATTTAATAAAGGTCTCGCTCGTCTGCACATGTGCTAATATGTGATACTGCTAGTTATATGTTGTACCCTTATGCGTGCGTGCATGCCCCGGTGTGTGCCCTTGTGTGCATGCGTGTGCCAGAAGACTATTTTTGAAAATTTATCATTGGAATGACTGACTCTGCTGGCCATCCATTTGTCTAGACATTGCGACAGCAAACACCACCCACCAACCACCCACCACCGCCACCCCATCATCATCACCAACACCCACCACCATCACGACGAGCATCAACACCACCACCTTCAACACCACTGCCACTAGCACCACCACCGCCAGTACCGACATCCACCACCAACCACTAGGCACCACCATCACCACCGCATGTTGCGGATTGCGACTGCTTGTTGTGGATTGTGGATTGCAGTTGCATGTTGAGGATTACGCATGTGGATTTGCGGGCACATGTTGAAGATTTGTGGGAGCATGTTGCGGATTTGCGGGCACATGTTGTGGATGGCAACAAGTTTATGTCCATGCGTGAATACACATACACGCCAAAATGTATGCATACATGTGCGGGCGCATGCGGTCCGCATGTTGTGGATTTGTGGGGGCATGTTGCGGATTGTGGGCGCATGTTGCGGATTGCGGGCGCATGTTGTGGATTTGCGGGTGCATGTTGCAGATGTCAATAAGTATATGTACATGCCTGAAAACATATACATGCCAAAATGTATGCATACATGTGCAGATGCATGCGGTGCGCATGATGCGGATTGTGGGCACATGATGCGGATTGCGTGCGCATGTTGCGGATTGTGGACGCAAGTTGCGGATTTGCGGGTGCATGTTGCAGATGGCAACAAGTGCATGTACATGCCTGAACACACATACACGCCAAAATGTATGCGTACATGTGTGGACGCATGCGGTCCGCATGTTGTGGATTTGCGGGCGTATGTTGCGGATTGCGGGAGCATGATGAAGATTGCGGGCGCATGTTGTGGATTTGCGGGTGCATATTGCGGATTTGCGGCCACAGTACATATAATCCTATAAATTGTACAAATTCAATCCCTTTTCTCATTCCAGTTTAAACATCGCAAAGTGGTTGGACGTGTAACTGCAGAGTAGTTAGGCAGTCAGATTTCTTTGAAGAACCTTGTAACTTGAATACTTGCTAGATTTATCCTATAATCAATATGCCGAGGCAAATGTTTTGAATGTGGTTCAACTTTTAATAGGTCAAATGACCTGAAGCGGCATAAGATCTGATTCCATAACGATGAAGATAGCGAAAATCTAGACAGTGAAGATGAAGAAATGACAAAGATGAAGAGTGAAAATGATGATGAGCCAGCGGAGTCGGAGAGTGAAGACAGTGATGACTCAGCAGAGTCTGAGAGTGAAGATGAAGGGGAAGATGAAAAAGAAGCCATAGGCAATGAGGAACCATTTACCATATTCCAAAATATTAAGCAGGTCTTAGACGCCGAACAATCAGGTTTAGAAGATGAGGATGGTGAAGTGGACACAGAACCAAATGGTGTAGGCAATGTGTCTATTTCCGTATATGCTGATGCTTTAGTTACAAAGTGTATGGACATAATGTTCCAGTCGAGAAGATTACAGAACTCTACATTCATTAAAATAATTCATCGGGAAATTAAAGATTTTATCGACGAGGGGTACGCATACGATGAAGCAGTCTTCTCAGCTTTTCGAAAAAGAGTTTCTGATCAAGAAGTACATAAGGAACCATCTAGATGCTGAGGATAACGATGATGATTCTGTCGGTGATAGATCTGATCCATAAGGAATCAGTCATCGATAAAATGGATCTCCAGAACATTGACCATTTGTTTATGCTACAGCAACTATATGTTTTATCATGTGCAATATTTACTTCAATGTAAAAATATGGATACAAATAAAACATTGGTTCTTTATGTGCATGTCGATTTGATGATTGTAGCTGCCCCGCCAGGGCCCCCACATTCCTCAATATACAAATTGGAGTGCTGATGCTGTTGGTGGTAGTGGCAGTGGGGCTGGCGGTTGGTGAAAATAGGTGTTGTTGTGGATGAAGGGGTGGGGTTAATGCTTGGTGGTGGGTGTTGATGCTTAGTAGGTGGTGGTGCTGGTGGTGAAAGAGGGATGCTGATGGTGGTAATGGTGGTGGTGATGGTAGTAGGTGGTTGCGGTTACAATGTCTAGACAATGGTTAGCCAACTATATTATTTTTGTTGTCAGGGTCTCATTGACTAGGTACTCATAATGCATTCATACTGTGTGTACCCGGACATGGTAATTTTTCCTGGTTTTATTACCTTTAACTGGCGGACTGGCGAGGTGTTACAGACATTCCAGTAATCTACATCCTAGTAAAATACTTTGGATACGATTTGAGCAAAGGTTGATGCAGACAGTCAAATTATTTTCAAAATATTCACTAAATATCTTGGAAACGATTTGATAGAAAGTTGTTGCTAACACCTCAGTCAAATTATTTTCAAAATATCCATACATCGTGCATTGCTGGCCTTGTAAACAAGTATGCTAGTATACCTCATCCCTTGTTCCAGGCAGCATCGCACTAGCATACCTCATCCCTCCTCCTCCTCACTCGTTCGACCTCAATTATGCAACCACCTCTACACTCATTCCAGGGATGTTATTTACTGATTTTTCAAACCTAAATCATGGCGCATTGGTAGTTTAAGCGAATAGTTTTGATACTAATTTGACATAGAAAGCTACAATTCGCACTAGCGCCTTCGTGCGCACAAACTCTTAAAAAAGTGCTGTTCAATGCGACAATTTGACATAGGAAGCCACAATTCCGCTTAATTTCAAAATACTTTTTTACTACAACCACGAGGGACCGCATCGACCACCTAACTAATACATTAAACGATACAAGGGTGGTCGTCATTATCCGTCAACGATGACGATGGTGGACATTGTTCCCACCATTTTTATAACAATTTTTAAAATTTAATAATTAGATGACTGTCGCTTTAATGACCACTCCTTAAATACGAGATGCATGATTATTATCTATATAATATTATACATACAACATCGCTTGGCTTATATATCACCCGCATAGAGATGTACTTTGCTCTCTTTTAAAAAAAATTAAATGACTGGTAGGAAGCCACTTAGTTTCATGTTTGAGGGTTTTAGATGAAGGTTAACGCGTTTGCATACAAATTGAAGGATTAAAAGCGAATCATAGATGCTTTATGCACAATAATGAGGTGGTCAGAGAAAACATTTCCCTGGACATTTTTTTTAACATGCACAGATTTTATGCGCGTTAACCATTTAACAAACTGATCCATCGCATCTAGCCTGTGAACATATCCAAGATTTTCGCCTGCATGTATGTGTTATTATATGGAGGCCAGTGCGCGACAGTTTTTGATAGGTTGATAGTCATCTCATGTGATATTCCTTATATTTTTTGTAGTAGAGCGATGTAGTATAAATGTAAATGTTAATGTACATTTGGCTAAGATGGCCAGCAGTATAAACTTTGACGGATCAGATACTGGGTATGTGCGATGTCGTTGGTGTTCCATTGACATCCGTGAAACCATATGCCGATGGTTGAAACACGAGAGGGTCTGTAGGCATATGATCAAGAAAACAGAACCTAAAGAGGTGGTGTACACCTGCAAGGAGTGCTATTGTCTATTACCAATCAAACAGTATCCGCATGGGTGTCCGGTAATCGGTGATACTCCGACTGATGTACCAAAAGCAAACATGACGCAGTTTGTTACCAAACTGTCAACCATGCCTGTGCGGATCTGCGAAGACTGAGACCTATTTCAAAACATAGCCCTTTTCAGGGCCCACAAATCATTCGAAAGAGAACTCTTTATCTGTTCAAAAAATAAAATAATGTTATAAAGTTTTTACACACAACAACCCTCTTCACACATGCATACACAAGCACACATTCTGATCCATCAAAAGTGGTCGATGGAATATCGATTGTGAACTGGACAGGAGTGCTCTGCTTAAGCATAGAGAGCAGCGCCAGGCGGAGACCAGCCGGCCACCATTGCATTCCTGCTCAGCCTCCTCCTCCTCCTCCTCCTACGACCTCCCTTATCAGACCACCTCTTAAACTCTATTTTTTTACATTATCATACATACTCTCTTATTATTTTTACCTTACCACACTACCACAGTAGATAACCATGGAGGGGGGCACGCACCGCTATGTTAAAATGTAAAATACACAACTTTTAAGGGTTAACAATTTCAAAATACAGCCGCACAGTGGTAAAGAACAATAGCGATTAGATACCCGCTATACTACTACGGTCAATAAATTTGATTTGGCCTAAAAAGGGTCATTATGTTTCTTGATCTGTTGTAGTGATAAGCTCATCAGATAATGGCGCTTGTGATGATCGTGACGTCATTGACATAAGTGATGACCAATAGCATTAATGTCAAAACAGTTAACCTCTCAGTAGTGATTGAACAGATATCCAGGGGTGTAGAAGTTCTGTCATGAATGGTTTATCTGTTATTTGTTATTTAGAGGAGAATTTTGTTATCGATGTGCTTAGACATTTCACTCTTAAATATCTTGGCTCCATTTAGAAAATTGACCCAAATCAGTATTTGAACTTTGACCTGTAGGGGAAAATGGAGACAATGGCAGATTTTAATAATCATTCATTCTAGTTTACGTCTTGGTGGATTGGTCGTTTACGTCTTGGTGGTTTGGTCAATGAGTCTATAATATTAATATTACATTATTATTTTCTAAAATCTTGTTGCAGTGTAATAATCATTACATTCTGTAAGTGCTCAGCTACTGCTGTAAAACATTCAAATTTGAATAACTCTTCAGAACCTTATGATAGATGATCTGATAAGACTTAAGAAATTAATACAGAGAAACAAGACACCTAAACTGATGGAGTTGAATCTAAATTAATACAATGCTAAGTAATAGCCGACTAACCATGGTTGATCCAACCTCTTTTCATTGGTCGAGTTCTTGAGAACATCCACATCAACTCAAATTTCTTGATCTGAATAAACGCATCTCAGTCACCAATGAATAATATGGACGCTTTCTCCTGAATCAGAAGTGCTGTTACTTGTTCCAAAAAAATTATTGGTTCGAAGTCTGATGTCAAAGTCTCCCTATTCGATCCGGTAAATTTTAAACACGATTCATTATTGAGTCATTCCCCAAACACACATCGAATGAAAACCGCCAAACCTTTGTAGGTTTTTTCTTACCAATGAAACAGCACGGATGACTTTGGGTGGCAGTTAAATACCTTGTTTTACATGTAAATAATTTTATAATGCCACATGGCTCTTCTTCTTCTTCTCAATACCGATAATAACAAGAAGTTATATGCATTGAATATATATATATATATATATATATATATATATATATATATATATATATATATATATATATATATATATATATATATATATATATATATATATATATATATATATATATATATATATATATATATATATATATATATATTCAATTCATATGTGTCTGGAAGCTTGTGGCCTGTCAGGCGCATAATACATGATCCTTTGTGTCTGTTGTCATAATTCGTAACAGTTTCGTTTTTTTAGTAACATGTTAATTTGAGTGCGGGTGCACTCAAATTAACATGTTACTGAAAAAACGAAACTGCTACGAATTATGACAACAGACACAAAGGATCATGTATTATGCGCCTGACAGGCAACAAGCTTCCAGAAGCAGCTGATATATGTGATACTGAAAACTGGCCACAGGCTGCCAGAAGCTTGTGATACGATCTGGAATCAGACCTGACCACAACCTGCTATAAGCTGGAGATACGATCTGGAATCGGACCTGAAAACAACCTGCTAGAACCTGGAGATATGATCTGGAATCGGACCTGACCACAACCCGCTAGAAGCTCGAGATACTATCTGGAATCGGACCTGACAACAACCTGCTAGAAGCTGTTGATACGATCCGGAATCGGACCTGACCACAACCTGCTAGAAGCTGTTGATACGATCTGGAATCGGACCTGACCACAGGCCACGAGAAGCTGGTGATACGAACTGGACCCGGACTTTGCCACATACTGTCAGTAGCTGGCATTGCTGATGCTGCATGAGCTCGATTGACGATTGCATGAGGTCAGGAGCTATAACTTGAGTTCGCCTAGAACATAAACATCCATCCAGAGGAGTTGGGACAAGGTTACTGCCACCGACTATAAAATATCTCTGGACTGAATATTTGGTTGCTGATTCATATACCAAGAGCTGAAAACTAGGTTACCGCTGTTGAATGTTCATGAACTGGACTATGTTACATAACTATAATGATCTGTCACGTGAATGACAACTGGACAGTTCTAACTGGATGAAAACTGATAATTGTACAGTTCTGTAAGATTAACATGATAGTGAACTCAAGTGATAGTTCTGATGATATTAATGATTATATTCTGAAAGTGACTGATGATAGTGGGCCTTTGAAAGCTATGATAATGCTGCTATTATTGTATATCTAAGGTTCTGTATGCAGTGAAGACACGCATCATGGTGCTGGATCCAAGATCCTAAACAGGAAACAGTCACACCCGGATCACACAGCCATACCAGTTGTGAATGTGTGGATGTTTGGAAGTCATGAAGCCATCGATTCTAACATTCCATTATTAGTTCCAGTTATAAAACCATGTACAAATAAAACCATAATATACAGACAGTACATCTTGGCCACAGCATCCTCATTTGGCATAAATATATGCACCACAGAGGGTAGCATGGTAATATTTAATAACAGTTGTGTAAGCAAGGACCATAGCATACATGTCCACGATAGGATGTTATTTCTCTATACATTCCATTTATGTTACTAAACAATGAAGCCACGTTAAATGGTTTGACATGACTCCGATGCACCGAGAATAGATGAGTCTAACTTATAATTTGTACCATGAATTGAAGTTCGACCAGTACGATGAAATTCGACCAGTGTCGAAGTTCGACTACAAATCTGAAAGCCTCTATAAATAATCGTTTTTAACTGTTCTAGAACATTCTGTCGAACTTGTATAATATTGTCAATTCCTCGACAAGACTTACAGGTAAGCAGACGATTCCTGACGTAACCATCAACCTTTATACGATTGAGATATATAAGCAACCATCTTTACATACTCACTGTCTTCTCCTCTCTTCGGGGCCCACCAGATGCCAGTCGGTTTTAAAATGAAATAGACTTTCTATTATCATAGTGATAGGAACCGATCTTTCTCATTTTCATCCTTGTAAAGTATGTTAATAAAAAGTAGTTAGTCACAGTTAAATGGTTCAGTTATTGGTAAATAGTCGCCATCAAAGGAGAGCAACACTCCTACTTGGAACAGGACATGCAGATAGATAATGTAGCCCCTGCACCACATCGCCTGTCAAGCTCCTCCTCGGAATCTGGCGTTTCACCGCCGGCCTGACGATGCTGCTTAGCTAGCCTCAGGGATTGCTGAGGGAGGGACGAGCGCGGATCCAGTGACCACAAAATCCGACCCGAATGACATTGTTCTCGTGGGGCCGGGCGACCATTGCTGCCTACAGTGAAGACCACCATATCATCTCGGCTGCTGGTGTAGCTGGTATGACACTGTACTTAACTAGAAGTTATTGAAAAGACATAATGCTGGCGAGTCGAGGACTGGCTTATGAGAAGTTAATACTGATGACAATATTAGATCGTCAACTAAGTACAATATTAATGAGACATAATGGACTGACTAATTATATCTCGCCGAAGATACCTATCCTATCCTTAATTATATAATAGGTACCCCTGCAAGGGAGACACCCTGACGAGGCCTAATTAATTTACTATAAACTAATGCCTCAGGTGGGCCAACAAGTTGATTTTGCGAGAGGAAAATGCCTTGCGCAGGCCTCATCACAGGGAAAATGCCTGCAACACTGAAGTGGAGGAGGGAGCATGGCCGAAGCCGTACTCCCCATTCAGACTAATGCATAATGCATATTATATTATATTATTCTAGTGTTATATAGTTTTAAGGAATGCGTGCTGTATTACGTGGAGGCGGAGTGCCGGCTTCAACCGAATCTGACCCTATCACTTCTTATTCTAGATACGGGCTTAGTCATCGCTGCGTTATATTGGCGGTCCTTCCATAGGAGCTAAGTCAACCTTTAGTTATTTGGTCCAGACACATAGGGATTTATTGCCTCAAACGGCCTATCGCCTACTTAACTTAGAAACAGGTTGTCTTTCTGGCGGAATAGCCCAGGTAGCCTTTCTTGGCACGTACCCACTCGACACCTCTTTCAGGCCGATGGTGCATACAATGTAGTCGGGCGACAGGTCCAGTAAGCCGATGAGCAACTCCCACTCCACATGTCAGCACAACCACATATAACAGAACATGGCCAGATAACACACAAAAGCATAAGAAAGCGACGTATTTAAGTGGGTGGGCCAGATGGACAGAGGTCGTAGAAGAGACAGCTGCTCCAAAAATAGTTTAGGAGACCTTAAGTTGATGGCCAATTATGTAAATCTGGCGTCATTATGTAGCATGGCAGCACCAATGGGAAAGAGCCTATACAATAAAACAGCTCGCCTTCATTTGAGCAGTTGTCCCTAGCTACTCTGTCCTAACAAAATAGCTGAGCTTAGTATTAGTTAGGATTAGTCCCTATATTCCAGGCCGCGTGGGCGTGGGAGATGACTCTAGTGAAATTATGTTGACTCCAGTGAAATTATATTGACTCCAGTGAAATTATGTTGCCGCAAATTAGAAGGTTTAAGTGTGTGTATTAATGTAATTCATTTTAGTAAAAAATATATAACTATTTAACCTAATTCAAAAAGGTAATGTTAATGAAACTAGACACCAAAAAACACTAAAACGGCGCTCGCCGTATCTATACATGAACAATGTAATAAGGTCAGACTGGCCTAAGGCAGCTACTTGAAATCGGTGCTAAAATAACTATACTACATCAAAGATAAGCGCCTATTAGTCATCATCGCACTTAGAAATCTGTTGACGAAGTTGATGTGACCGCCTTTTAGTCATCAGCACAAGCAGACATCTGTGGGTGATGCGCCTGTTAGTCATCAGCGTGTGTGGGCGTCTGTGGGCAACGTAAACAACTGAAGTCCTGATTTAAGCGTGTGTCAGTGTTTGTGGGCGAGATTGCCAGTAGGAGTGATATAATCGGCGATATGGGCGCTTCAAAGTCATTGACACTTATAACAGAATAGAACAGTCTAATTTACAGTTCTGTAGGAGTACCTATAACTGGTACTGATGGAAGTTGCCTCCATTAATGGAGAAGCAGGTAATAGGTTTACGGCACAAGATGATCCATGCTATTTAGCTCACTGACAGCATGGGGTGGGGGGGGGGGCAATGTTCCCAAGCAATGACGAAATGTTAAAACATAGTGCACCTAGAAATGTGCTTCATTTTGTCTCCACTAATTTGACGTGGTTCGGAAGGTCCAGCGAGACATCAGACAGGCCACTCGTACTACATAATCAGAGTGGCTGAAACCCCACTCATACTCGTATAGGTTCCCACTAGTTGGTGTGTGGGCAACCTGACTTTTGAATCTAGTTTATTAGCACCCGCCCGAGGGCTGGATAAAAACTAGAGTTCAGCGACGTGTGCTTAGTGACGAAGTGGTGCAAGTTCAGAGTTGATATACATTGGTGTAGATTGTCCAAGATGCGCTCTACGTAAAGGCTGTAGAATGACTACCCGCTCCGTCACTGTCTTTCTGACTGACTATTACGGCAGAGTGGGCCTCTTTTATAGGAGTTGACATCCAATCAGCGGCGACGTTGTAGCACTCAACCAATCCGCGCACAGTTCATAGCAAGCTAGCGTAAAACGATCATGTGTTTATGATGTCACGCTACCTCACTCATGCGTGATGCTGATTTTGCGAAGTTATCACAAATTTATCACTAATTTTAATATACTGATATCTCATCCACCCCTGGACCGATTTCAATTATGTTTACAGATTCGATTTTCCCAGCGAATCCTGGTCTTGATCGATACAAAGATGGAATAAATCGGGTCCGTATTAAAGAATTACGCGCAACATGGGCAACTATATATATATATATGTATGTATATATATATATATATATATATATATATATATATATATATATATATATATATATATATATATATATATATAGTTGCCCATGTTGCACGTAATTCTTTAATACGGACCCGATTTATTCCATCTTTATATATATAAGAAAGCTATCCCCCATACGTTAATACACACACAGTGTGCGTGAGCTATCTCGAATGATGCGCACACGCACTTAGCGCTTTTGCGGACTCTAATTATTTTAGTGTTCTCTCGGTTGGCTACACGCACACACCTATATACCACCGGGGATGTGGCTGGAGCATCTCAGATCGGGCCATTTCATACCCAGATAATCCAGGTCGGTCTGTACCCGACTGAGCGATCCGCGCTACACCAATGTAGAACAAGCCCAGTATACATCATAAATATTCTTCATTACCATTTGGGAACAAGGTCTACCTTGTTGATTGTTATTAGAGGCGACCACAGACACAGTTGCATTCAACAGCTCTCCTCCAGCAACGATCGATTCTAAGAAACATCCAATTCTATCAAGAAGATACACCCAAAAATCGTCACAGTCTATGGGGCTGGCACAAAAACTATATACAACATGAGAGGATGGCTGCTTACATGACTATTATTCGCTGATGTCAGACATGCACTTACAAAGGCCAGCCACCGATTGCCAGACAAGATGGATAGTGCAGATTTGATACTGCATAATATATAGAATATCCATACAGATTATTATATAATTATATTACTTAATTATAACTTATCTAAATCGCATGCCTAAACCAAAACTACAACTAGTATATATCGAATGTGATACACCTAACGATTCACTCATTGATTTCAAGTGATTCATTTCACCAAAGCATGCAAGACTACATGCCAGTCTGTCTCTTATATTGTAGTAGAACATGACCTTAGAGCTATCGAGGATGGCATAATCTAAACGTTTGCATCAGATGATGAGATTATTAACTGACTATAAGAATGTTTCCTGTGGGAAAGTACAATCGCTATGTCAGATCTCACAATCATATTGAAGATTTCCCGATCCTCGATCTTACTTATCCTTGGGCTCCTCCTTCCATGGTACAACCTTATATGTGGGGTTGCTGCGACAACCGGTTATACCAAGAAAGATGGAGCGTGACACTAGCTCGCCTCATAGGTAATGCGACCTAACGATATTTGTAATAGTGCCTGGGCCTGATCTGACTTCCTTCTTCAGAGTGATCGGTTCGACACCGTGTTTCTCCGTGTTCTCCAGAGTTAACAATAAGTACGACAAACTTTTGCCTTGCATTATAGCACAAGGTGATCGTTTTATTTGCTGCCTTTAACTGTACAATAACACTACAAAGTCGGTGACTTATACTGTCACCAGTTTACATATTTACACTACTTACTTAATTTAATGTTTCCTACTATTTCCCTAGCCAGCTCTTGCCTACTCCAATTTATTCAGCAAGAGCTTCTTCGATGCAAACCGCGGACCGGACCCCGATTAAAGTCAGAGTCCTCCTTATATACTCCTCTCAGTTTCTATCCTCCCTCCACTTTGGTTTCACATCGCCGGAGGTTGATCGGACGCTCATTGGATTACGACGTCATTTCGACCAATCACAACTCCGACACTCCCTCCTAAGGAGGGTGCCTTTTACCTAGCACTTGCGGTTTGGACTGGTACGGGAGTGATGGGATCTGTCATCTACCTAACCATATCTGGGATTCCTGTTGTATTAACATGCCATTTATGATTGATACTTGTTTGATAACAAGTTCTGATTGCGCACCTAATGCCTACAGGACGCTACAATGTCCATGTCCTGTCCCTTGCTTACCAGCCGAACCCCGCAGGATGCTAGAGTTAATTGGCACACGAGTTACCATTCATCAGAGCCAGCTTATCCTGTCACACGCTTCCGTGAGAACTCAGACCGCTTACGTAACTAACTAAGTCTGTCTGTCATATTTAATCCCCTGATTTATCTCACTTGGGTGCTAGCCATTATGACTCCGTTTCGTCGAAACTGTACCTGCACATCGGCTGACGTAACCAATGCCAGCCCCTGGTAATACCTCTAAATATAGACGGTGATCAGTGCTGGTAACATATCTAAATATAGCTGATGATATAGCTGGTAATACATCTAAATATAGCCGATGACATAGTGCATCTAAATATACACGGTGACATAGTCTATTATCTCCCCTGGTATTCCAAACCTGAATTTCACTCGGGACTTACTCGTACATATAAGACCTCCAGTGGGGTCATGACTTCCCACAAGACAATCCCATATCTACACATGCCCCTCAACCAAAGTTAATTAACCGTCTCTTAAGGCCTTTAAGAGAGTGATAATTAACACTTTATGTACCACCAACAACTCTAAACTACCCTATACCAGGTTCCTCCAGACTATGCCCTCACCCCAATGACATTATATCCAAATCCACAGTACACCTACATGTCCGGGTAATGGAATATCATGCACAAATGACCGTCCCCGGAAACATAGGAAAACAATCATAATCCTATACAAATATACAACATGTCCGGATAATGGAATATCATGCGCAAATGACCATCCCCGGAAACACATTAATAGCATCATTAACGTATCAACACAATATTTCGTAATACCATAATATCAGTATAATGTAAATTTACAGAACAAATACCATTACAAATCATGTTTCAATTGTTAACTGCGATAATCATAAAAGTCAAATCCTACCAAGAAGTGTGCCATACAGAACAGATAAAGTTCACTCCAAAATGTCACGGTGATGATTCCAAGCACCCCTCAAGGTCCACGTTAGGTTCACCAATGTCATTGTACAGCTCCACGTCTATCCAATCGTCAGCCGTCGGGTCGATCTCAGTCCTGGCAACAGCGTTAGGCGATGACCCGGCCAACCCCTCCACCATTACTGGCAGGGCTGCAGTTCCCCGCGGCCGTGGAGAACGAATAGGACGTGGCGCACTACTATGGGCCGCAGGTGGCTTGCACTTAATCCAAATCCACATGCGGTTCAAAATACCACATTTATACAATATAAATATCACCACAATCGCTACAACGGAGGAGCCCGTTGAATACGACACGAACGAGCGTACTCCAATGCCATCGACCATCACTGGGTCGATCGCGGATAACGGTGCTAGCGGCACGTACTTGGACTTTTGTAAATGGTTCCAAGGTTGCATCTTTAAATGATTTACAATCAGGCACTGGTTAAGAACTCCGGTGACATCCAAATGGGGCATCTCAATGGCCAGGCTAACCCGAGTGTACGTCCGACTGTAAGACGCTACAGGCTCGAATTGCCAGCCCTTCCCGCTATACCCACATTTACCAGACAGTAACGCATACACTCCATTACTCACCATACACCGGTCGGTCAGTCATCCGTCGCAGTGTATTTCCATTGTTTCACTGAATGTTTGCAACACAACGCCTATTTTCTTATTGGCAAATAATTTGCTCGCGGTTATGTTCGATTCCGATAGCTGAATCTTACACTCACTATCGGTGGTGTTCGTTAATATGCTTACTATGCAGGGCACGTGGGTCTTATCGACCCTTAGCTGACCCTGACATACCCTAGGCCCAGTACCGCGACACTCCGACGCTGTGAAGTACCACCCAGTCTTCGTATCGAGACCGATGCTGGTACGGGCTATCTCTATTTGCATGTAATAACCCCTTGTGGCCAATGGTTCGGGCCACGAATGTAAACCGTATTCTATGTAGCTACCATCGTCAATCAACGGTAAGGTCGCTACATAGTGTAACATATCGTCATCCTTCCACAACGGGTAAACTATCACATTTCGGTAGTACCACTGGTACGGACGTATCAAACGATTTCCCACACTGACCTGCTTAGACACCGAGGTCAGGTCGGCGGGACCGAATAGTTCCTCGGTCAGTCTTCCCAATTTCAGAGACGCCGTTTGTCTATGGAATTGTTCTGCCGTCTTTTGGTAGTCATAGACCACATACTCGGCTGAGTCTATTATATGCCCGAGGCGCACCAGGGCATACAGCTCGTTCTGCCATGTTTCTTGTATACGTAACAGTCGGCTCATGTTGCCGGTCACAGCGACCAGGCTATCCCCGAGTTCATTGATGCGGTCCGTGTTCATGCTAATACCATGGAACGCCAATTTCACGTGGGATGCTAACTTGTTAGCGAAATGTACTATCCTATTCACATTAGTCATCGCCCTCTTTACTACGTCCCGAATAGCATCTATATCCCCGGAAGTAGCAGTTCCGAACAACGATGAGGCAAGGTCACCCACGAAATTAAACAATCCCCGTGTCTGCCTTGTGTGTGTTCTATGCACCCTAGTTTGTTGAGTTTTTATAGCGATTTTCCTCACTCCGCGTATCCTATGTTGCAGTCCGAATATATCCTCCTTGCTTATGAAAGAAGTCATGCGACCTAAAGCCGCAACAAGGCCCGCCATTTGGGCTAATCATCCCAGAAATTCACCCGGTAAATACGGATGATCAATTGACACTATCACAGTCCATTCTGCCCTTATAACGGATACCGCTTCAGGTTTGGTTATCATCACGCCGTTTGGCAACCGATATACGCTAGTGTCCTCACATATTTTCGATACACTAGTTACGTTATTAACCAACGTCACTAACGCTGCTACTATCCCTAACTGAAAGAAATACATGATGCTACCCATCGCGATGCTTACTGGTACAGATCATTCCAGCCAGAGTTTTTACTACCACGATGTTTATGGTACAAGTTATTCCTCAGAGTGCTTGCTATCGGCGGCTACGCCGCCTTATAACTGCCTCTATACGATCGATGAAGTCAATGCGCCAATCCTGAGTCTCTTGCTGTCAGACTCGACGTCCGGTGCATGCCTGCGCTTGCGCAGAAAGTAGGGATGCGCTGGCAGCATTTCCATTGGCTCCTGCTCCGGTTCGGGTACCTCCTCCGATGTGTCCGTCATCCCAGTCTGAGGAGTCACGCGAGCCTCCATCGGTGACTCATGGTTTCGAGTTCTACTCGTACCCGGTTGACTGATGTTACTGTCAACCACCTTACCCACCTTGCTCACCCTTGGCTCCTCATCCGAAGCTGGTCGCTTCCTACGAGCCACCTTACTAGGGGTAGCCTTGGGGTCGGGTTCCGATCGTTTCTCGGACCCAGGGGTCATCATCACCCTTGGATGATGGCTATCTTTCGTGCCCTTTGCAGGGTTACGAACAGGGCGTGGCCGTACCTTGTCCCAGCACATTTCTGAGTCGACTACGCGTAACTTAGCTATATTCAGTACACGCACCTTCCCAGACCTTTGAAGGCGGACATGCGCCACAGGCCCGTTGATCTTAAAGATCTCATATTCGTGGTCACTGCGAGAGGTCAACTTCATCCGTTCCTCCGCCTTCACAACCACCGAATCACCCACCTTAAATAGACTAGCGTTTGCACGCTTGTCAATCTGCTCCCGGTGGACCTCACGAGCCTTAGCCGTTTCCATACGAGCACGATGTAGGGCATTGTTGAGACAGGTCAGCATCTCCCCAAGATCCTGCGACGCATCTATGGGAATAGCAAATGGAAGTCTGGCCCGCCGACCGTATGTCAGATAAAATGGCGTATAACCAGTAGTGGCATGACGAGTACTGCGGTAAGCCGTAAGTGCCACACCCAATTCGTCTTCCCACGTGTGAGAAGCATTGTTCACCCCCTTCTGGATCAATTCCTTAAGGGTTCGATTAAACCTCTCGGTACGCCCATTAGTTTGCGGGTGGTAGGGACTCGATCTCCTGTGATCGATACCATGCTCCCTGAATCTCTCTTCCAGAGATTTCGAGCAAAACTCTTTTCCCTGATCTGTTATCAATATCTCAGGGACACCATGACGGGCGACATACTCATTGAAGAATTTATCCTCAATGTTTTGAGACATCTTAGCCGGAATCAGATACGCTTCTGCCCACGCAGAACAGTGATCGATTATCGTCATGATATACACGTTACCTTTACTCAACTCCAACAGTGGACCGATCAAATCCATACCAATTATCTGACTCGGATAATTGGCCATGGGCATTTCACTGTACCGTGGTCGAGTAGTGACAGGTCTGTTGACCTGGCACGTCGTACACATCTCCAGCATACGTACCACGTCTTTTCTTAACGACGTCCACACAAATGAATCTCTTACCATACCGATGGTCTTTTGCAGACCCTGGTGACCGGCCCGCTCATGAGCCATCCGGAGCACTTTCTCACGGAACAGGGTAGGTAACAGGATTCTGGGGTACTCAGCGTCCAACGCTGAAGGCGTAATTAACGAATATAATATGCCGTTCTTGACCATATACTCCTCCGGTGTGTTCTTGAACAACCCCGGGTATTCCTTGGTCTGCTCGGCACACAACTCGCCGTAGGGAATGTCAAATACCTCTAGAGGGACATGCGGTAACGCGCCCTCATCCACATCCGGTATGACAAAATCGCCCGTATCTAAGGTGGCGATCTCCACCGGACGACGTAACCTGGACAACATGTCCGCTCGAATGTTCTTCGAGCCTTGGATGTATTCTATCTTACATCCATACTCGGCAATCAGCATCGCCCAGCGCTGCACCTTCGTGATTTTAACCTCTCCCACAAACAAACTCTTTAGGGGTTTGTGGTCAGTATACACGGTGAACTGCACACCAAATAGATAAGGCCTAAGCTTCTTTAATGCATATATCACAGCATAAGCTTCCTTCTCTATTACAGGCCAATTTAGCTAACTGTCCTTCAGGGTAGAGCTTACATACTGTATTACCCTCTCTATACCCTCCCCGTCTACCTGTACCAATATTGCACCTATTGCATAGCTAGATGCATCAGTATAAAGCTTATACGGAGCATTTAAATTCGGATAGGTGAGAACTGTCTCACTACACAGCAAGTTTTGCAATTTCTTAAACGCTTGCTGTTCCTCCTTACCCCATTCAAAACACTTATACTTCTTAATCAATTCTATCAAAGGCCTAGCGATTTTGGCATAGCCCTGCACACAACAGCGGTAATAACCTATAGCTCCAAGGAAACTTCTCACCTCACCCACATCGCGTGGGGGTGACATTTCTCTTATGACCTTGACCTTCTGAACCTGAGGAGCCACCCCTTGTGCCGAAACACGATACCCCAACAAGTCCACCGACTTACGGGCGAACTCGCATTTCTTTTTCTTAACCTGCAAATTGTATTCTTGAATCCTACGCATAACCTTACGCAAATGCTGTGCATGTTCAGCCGGGTTTCGGGAGTATACGACTACGTCATCGACAAAAACATGCAGATATTTTCCCACAAATTCTCTGAAAATATCGTTCATTGCCCTCTGAAATACGGCACCTGAGTTGCAAAATCCAAAAGGCATCCGAATCCATTCGAACAAACCTTCACTGCAGATGAACGCGGTCTTCTCTATGTCTTGGCTGTCCATCGGTATCTGCCAATAGCCAGACTTCAAGTCCATAGTCGAAAACATCGTTGCGCCGCGCATCGAGTCAAAAATGTCTGTTATATTTGGTAAGGGATAACTGTCTTTGCGACACACAGAATTCAACTTCCTGTAGTCGACACAAAATCTCGTGTCACCGTCCTTCTTAGGAACTAAAGTAATGGGCGACGCCCACGGGGATGACGACGGTCTTATGACACCTGCTGCCAGCATTTCGGCCACTTGGGTTTTGACCACATACTGCTTCACAAGCGGTAGACAGTAGGCTTTCTGCCTTATAGGAAACGCATCTCCTGTTGGTACCGTACATTTTACTTTGGGAACCAACCCTAGAGTACCGGGACGAGCCGTATCAAAGTTATCCGCAAAGTCCTCAAGTACTTTGTCGATAGCTTTATATCCGGTCGTTTCCTTACAGCTCTCATATACATAACTTGTTTGCTCCGTATAGGGATACTCAAAGGGATATAACTGACCAAACCATACTACTACTTTGGCCCGATAGTCAATCCTTGCATTTCCCAATTGCAAAGCATCCACCCCCAGCAAACATTCATGCCGCATTCTTGCTACTACCGTACTCGGAATAGGCCGGGCGTTCTTGAATTTTACCTGGGTTTCCCCCAAAAGTTCTATTGGGGAACCATTTACTGCCAAGAGCATCTTCGCTCTTTTCAATGGCCTAGCATTTAACATGCTACGCCATATATCCTTGTGAATCAAGGATGTACTAGCACCAGTATCCACTAAGGCATGCAAGTACTCACCCTGATCCATTGGACTGTTTATATCCACTGTTAGACGGATTAGAAACCGTTCGGTCGGTGATCTCACCAACGGTTTCCTCCATCGTCGTTTGACGGACTCCTCCATCCACTAACCACTTCCGCATAACTGTCCCGGCGGGAGGATGAATCCTGTCAGATACCGTATGAATAATGGCCCCGTTCATCCATCCCCTCCCCGGTAAGCACGAACCCATCACGATCTTCGTACTCGTTGTGATCGTGCAACTGATTGTTCAAGTCTTTTCGGATACTTCTCGAACAGTCACGTGGGGTGATATTTCGCTCCTGCAATCGTTGGTCTACTACGTCTATGTCCAGGTCGTCTGTATGCGGACGCCTGATAGCTCTGCAGGCTGTTGGACCCGGTTGTTTGGTCCAGGCGGGACCATTCTGTGGAGGACCTCTTACCGAATGTCCATACTGTGGGCAGTCTCTTACGTAATGACCATCTTTGCCGCATCCGAAACACTTCACAGTACTGACGTGAGTGGTCTTCTTGTCCATATAGGCCGTGAAACTGCTGTGGTATCTATCGCAGTCCTGAGCCATGTGCCCCTCCTTTCCGCAATTAAAACAAGTCATGGGCAGTGCCTGTCTCGTCTGCCTAGGTCACGGAGTAGGCTTCCTGCTGACGCTTACCCCGGTTTGCACAGCCTGCCAGCAGTCACTCTTGTAGTGACCGACCCTACCACAGTTGTAGGAGGTTATGTGCTGCAGGTTTCTACTGGCTGGAGTGGGTCTCGGCGAGGTTGCCGCACGTTGCTTGGCTGGCATTGCCATCCCCTTCTCGGGCTTTGCGGCCCTGGTCACCGGCTTCTGCGCTTCCTCTTTTATCTCCCGGACCAGACCACACAGCTGCTCTATCATCCGGCTCTGTTGAGAGATCTGCCTCTTCAACGTCTTTACTACGTTCCATATTTCCTTCTCTTCCTCCGGCTCCAACACATCCACCTCCATCCTTTCCTCGTTCCTGCCATCATCGATTTTCATCGCCCTTAGCAGGTCATTGGACATCTCTTCTTCCTCGGATATCTCCAAGGCCCTTGGAAGTGTGGTAGCCTTCTTTCGTATTATTCGCTTGCTTAATCCCCGGTCCGTTAATGCCCGGAGATATATCCCCAATATGGTGCGTCTGTTGTCATCATTCTCAACCGGGTATGCTCTACTGCTCGCTTCCTTATATTGTCTATTGAACGTGATGACGGTCTCGTTCCGCCATTGCCGGACACCCTCTAGGTCATACTTAACACATTCCCCCTCATTGGCGGACACAACATTTACGGCTATGTATTCTCTAAGCTCCTCATAGGTGACATCCTCATGGACCCGTCCCACCAAGAACCCGTCGATAGCTCGGGTCAGTTGTCCCCTGGCTGCTCTCGTTATCACATACGCAGGTATGCCCTCCAGCCACCCCTCGTTAGCTATCCACGCTCTCCTTGTTTCGTCTAGAAAGGTCCGTACCTCTTCGGGTACCACCCCATTACAGGGTTGGATGCGGTATATGTTGTTGCGGATCTCCCGGCGGTACACCCTCTCTGCTTCTTGACGATTGCTATTCTCCACTATCGCCCATGCCATCGCCACCCCCATGGTCTGCATCGCGGCTACAGTCTCGGGTCGCAACTGGGGTAGTAGCGGTATGTCCATGGGTGGCAATGCCGGATCAGCGGTTCTTTTAGCTGAGGTCGCCATTCCTACTCCTACTGGTAATGCAAACAGATGCTGATACGTTGAAGTCGGGGTTGCTCAGGGCACCTTATGTCCGTAGTCACTCTCACAACTGAACTATCGCGATACTCGCAGTGTTGAGTCATCTTCGTACTGTCCGACGACATGGCTGCATCCAGAAATACCCGCACCCAGTCCTCTACGTCTCCTAACACTATTGCAGCCGGTTTTTCGGTCTGGGCCATAGATTATGTACTCACTGTTCGCACTCTGGATCCTGGCAGGTGAAGCCACTGAAGATTTCCTGATCCTCGATCTTACTTATCCTTGGGCTCCTCCTTCCGTGGTACAACCTTGTATGTGGGGTTGCTGCGACAACCGGTTATACCAGGAAAGACGGAGCGTGACACTAGCTCGCCTCGTAGGTAATGCGACCTAATGATATTTGTAATAGTGCCTGGGCCTGATCTGACTTCCTTCTTCAGAGTGATCGGTTCAACACGGTGTTTCTCCGTGTTCTCCAGAGTTAACAATAAATACGACAAACTTTTGCCTTGTATTATAGCACAAGGTGATCGTTTTATTTGCTACCTTTAACTGTACAATAACACTACAAAGTCGGTGACTTATACTGTCACAAGTTTACGTATTTACACTACTTACTTAATTTAATGTTCCCTACTATTTCCCTAGCCAGCTCTTGTCTACTCCAATTTATTCAGCAAGAGCTTCTTTGATGCAAAGCACAGACCAGACCCCGATTAAAGTCAGAGTCCTCCTTATATACTCCTCTCAGTTTCTATCCTCCCTCCACTTTGGTTTCACATCGCCGGAGGTTGATCGGACGTTCATTGGATTACGACGTCATTCCGACCAATCACAACTCCGACCCTCCCTCCTAAGGAGGGTGCCTTTTACCTAGCACTTGCAGTTTGGACTGGTACGGGAGTGATGGGATCTGTCATCTACCTAACCATATCTAGGATTCCTGTTGTATTAACATGCCATTTATGATTGATACTTGTTTGATAACAAGTTCCGATTGCGCACCTAATGCCTACAGGACGCTACAATGTCCATGTCCTGTCCCTTGCTTACCAGCCGCACCCCGCAGGATGCTAGAGTTAATTGGCACACGAGTTACCATTCATCAGAGCCAGCTTATCCTGTCACATGCTTTCGTGAGAACTCAGACCGCTTACGTAACTAACTAAGTCTGTCTGTCATATTTAATCCCCTGATTTATCTCACTTGGGTGCTAGCCATTATGACTCCGTTTCGTCGAAACTGTACCTGCACATCGGCTGACGTAACCAATGCCAGCCCCTGGTAATACCTCTAAATATAGACGGTGATCAGTGCTGGTAACATATCTAAATATAGCCGATGACATAGCTGTAATACATCTAAATATAGCCGATAACATAGTGCATCTAAATATACACGGTGACATAGTCTATTAGCTCCCCTGGTATTCCAAACCTGAATTTCACTCGGGACTTACTCGTACATATAAGACCTCCAGTGGGGTCATGACTTCCCACAAGACAATCCCATATCTACAATATGATAGTGATAGTCGTCACAATAGGCTAACTTTGTAAATAAGTTTACAAGCTTGGGATGACATTGTGCACTTGCTGAGTTACTTGCCTTGTCGTTTATTGGTTCACATATTGCATCGCAAGATATGACGTGCGGATGAGTGCGTGTTGGCTGGAGTGTTGTATTGTGTTCCTCCTGGGTCTTCAGTTATGTGATTTTGAGTTCGATCCATTGACAACATTAGGAAGGGGTGCTAACTCTGATGCCTGATCTGTAAACGACGAGTAAGAAATTAAACCTGCTAGCTCTACGTTTTATATACTTGTGGTCCCATATTTTCAAAGGTAACCAGGCACTGGTTAATGGTTAAGCAGCCAATACTAATAAGATATTCCCCAATGTCAGCCCACGTTCCAGACTGTAACCAGTCCTATCTTATCGACTAGTTTGTGTCTACTATTTCATTCAAGCGTGAAGCTAACAGTGTAATGTGTACCATAACAATTTAATCATGCTTATCCTGATTGACGCACCATAGCAAAATATGATCGCACATAGCAAACTGGTGCCCGGTTCTGGAACCATCCTTCTCTTATTTCTCGAATGGTACAATCACATACTACACAACTCAATGGTACTATTTGTGAAAACATTATTTTCTATTTCACAAGTTCTTTTTCTATTCCAACAGCTATCATTTTTCACATAGCTTGTTTCCTTTCTCTTGGATAGTACCATCACAAACTACCTAGCTCGCCAGAACCACTCACTTCAAACATAGACTTTTAAATCAGGAGGCTATTTCGGTCCTCCTTCTGTATAGGAGCCGATACATACGCTTTCTTAAGTGACTCAAACTTGACAACAATCAAGAAGACTCTGGAAATTATGTATAGTGCCAAGAGATGCAATATTTTAAGAGTAGTGGTAAGCTGCTGTCGACTGGAGATACCTAAACACGTCCCATGTTATTAGAAGCTTCACAAGTATCCCATTGGTGGCTTTTAAGCCTGTTCCTTAAACTGACATGTGCACTTCTACACTGTTTGTTAATGTTCCACTGTTTGACTAAGTCAATGATACAGTGAATCAGCCCAACCTAGTCTGTATCCCTATTTGATCAAAATGGCATATCGTTTTATGAGCTCTCTTACTCAATATTGCAGCAACTCTAAAACTTGACATGGTAAAAACCTGCCCAGCAGTCTATGGTTCAATGGTTAGAAGAACAAGTCCAATCAATGGAGGAATCCGGTTTTAGCTATGCTCTGCCCATCCCTAGTTAAGCTCAACCCACGCTTCGTCAGTGTTGGTATCGAGCAATCTCCACACTCTCTGAATCTCAATTTCCAGAAAACTATACAAGTAAGAAGCAGTTGAATGTTTTAAAACTAATTTGGTATACCTTCAACTATTCAACAGCATGTTTATTATTATAATAATAAACATGCTGTTGAATAGTTGAAGGTATACCAAACACATGCATGCATTTTCCTAAGTACCCTTGAAAAATGGAATTCATTGCCCTCTGAAATATGGCACCTGATTTTTCTATACAACACGCATACGAAATCTGTGTTCTCAATACCGTGGCTGGAAATTGGTATATCCCAATACCAGGACTTCAAGTCCATTGTAGAAAATAGAGTTGCACCTTGAATACTGTCAAAAACGTCAGAGATATTCGGTAAAGAGTAGTTATCTCTAGGTACAGCTTCATTCTGACGGTGATAGTCTGTGCAGAAGCATGTGGTCCCATCTTTCTCAGGGTCCAGTGTGATAGACGATGCCCAAGGTGACAAACATGGCCTAATCACACCAGCTTCCAGAATTTCTTTAATTTGGTCCTTAACAATATGCGCTTTCATTAATGGAATTTTAAATGCACGTTGTCTAATACGATGACAATTAGTAGGGATCTTACATTCAACTAAGGGATTGCTACCTAATTCTTTGTGATGAGTGGTGTGAAAATTTCGTCATGGTCCCTGAGTACTTTGTTGATAACTTTGTACCCCGTCATTTCTGTGACACTGGCTTTAGCATAGTATTGGCTCTGGTGCCTAAGGGGACTATGTAATTTATAAGTCCTCCCATACCACTGCATTTCCCCTTTCTTATAATCTATCACCACTCCACCATCATGCAGTGTATCTGCCCCCAATTAACCCTGCATGACTCATTTTCCTTACACTTATGACAGATATTGGCATAGCCCGTTGAACTTGACCTCAGTTTGAGGTCAACTAGCAGATCTATAAAGACAGCCTAATTTCCAATGATGCACCATACAAGATGTGTAATACGTCGCCGCTGTCTGTAAAAGTCATCCTTCAAAGATGGTCCATGTTTGGCCATGTGCTAAGGATGCCAGAAGAGACACCAGCACAGAGGGCCTTGGAATCTGCCCTACTCGAAGCCAGCAAATACAAAGTCAGGAGAGGACGTCATTGCATAAATCTGCTAAGCGTGCTATGGGGTGACCTCGGAAAAGCAGGACTCGGTACACTCAAGTCAAGAATGGACCAGAGGAAGCTAAGGATTTTGGCTGAGGACAAGACACAGTGGGCAAAAGCGAAGAAGGACTGATTACAGCTGTAGGATGTTTCTACTACTACAGCCGCAGAAAACAGTAATCATACATAGCAGATCTATGTGTAACCCGTTTATGGCTCACAGTACCTGTGCTTTCCCTAGGGGTCTAGCGCCACCCCCTCCGAAACCAACCACCTCTCTTTTTGGGAGGGGCCCCCCCCCCCATCCAAGAGTCCCTCCCAGACCTAACCCAAGGGCCACCCTTCAATAATTTCTGGATCCGCCTTAGAAGATGAACACTAATGGAATGGAAATTCCATTAGAGACTTACAATGTTCGTCTTATTGTCTATTAGATATTGTTTCAGTATTAATCTTTAATAATGGGTTCCTTTTTTGTTTGAGTTTTCTGATGATTAGTGATGACAAACTGTAGTGGCGATTGGTCATTCAGCATCCCTCAAGCCCATGTGAATAACTAGTCATTTTAAGTTATTCATTGTATGGAATATGTACGATAAACCCTTATGTGCCTCCCTCTATTAAGGCGTTGGGCGGGGGTTGATGTGTCTTATTGTCTTTTTTGTCCACTATATATTGTTTCAGTGTTATTCTTAATAAAGAGTTGGGGTTTTTTATTTTGAGACTTTTCTGATGTTTTTGGAGTCCGATGGTTCATCACTGTATTACAGTTTAATATATCTTCTAGATGCTCTCAGATGGCACCACCTGCACTTCCACAGAGGTAAATATGGCCCTTCAGTTGGCTGTTAAATTATTCTATTTTTAGCTATTTAATTTCATTTTTTTGTTCATTCAGTTTTTTTATCCAGTCCTATTTTCGCAACTGAAACGGCTTAAAAATTGAGTGAACAAAAAAAACCGAAATTAAATGGCTAAAAAAGAATAATTTAACAGCCAACTGATGGTTCAGATTTACCTCTGGAAATGCAAGAGATGCCATTTGCGAGCATCTACATTTCAAAATTTTCCCGGAGCCCCCACCCCCACTCTTATGCTTTGCCCTTCGATTCCATCCAACTCCGCAAATATTCTTTGCACACCGCCCCTTGCCGTTGTCAGACGCTCAAATGCGAGTGTGTTGTCGCGCTATGTTCAAAACTGAAACGACCGCGCGCCTTGTTAACCAGCTGTCAATCATCGCGGCATGTCGAGAATGTGTGCTTCCATGTGCGCACATTTCGATGACGTCACAGGAAATCCGGATCAATCTTGTAACATTAACCGAGTACTCGGGTAGAGCACAAATTTGGATTCGTTACCACCGAGAATGGACATTCGTATCTCGCGAGATCTCCTTCGATACGAGATCGAGAAAAGTATCTCGTATGTATTGAGTAGCCATTGGTGTAGTGATTTCCACCAGAATATGGTGGTAGAGGGAATTTAAACTTAAACACGGGCGCTACTCTCTTCATACCAGACAATAGTATTTCACGTAAAACAAGTTAGTAGTTAACACAAAAATAGTCCCTCTCGTCGTAAAATTCAAAACTGTAACACATCTGTCGCACAAGAATTTGCTGACGTTGTGTGGATGTTGATATCACACAAACCACTGGGTGGATCGAGTCGATTGTAATGTCTGCATCAAGCTAGTGATACAGAGGTAAAGATGGTGCCAAAATCAACACAATCCACAGTGTTGCTTTTACTGTCCGCTACAGAGATAGATTGGGGCCCGATCTGTTTGGTCTCCGAAGTGGAGTCTGTGTAACAGTCTAGTCATTGTGATGGCGTAATAAGATGCCCGGTCAATACATTAGAGCTGTATATTAACAGTTAAACATGGTCTGTACGTGTGGTCCAGTGATCTATATTCACCTCTGCCACACAATACAGAATATGTGTAAAATCCGCATATTCCCCCGTCCTTTGGAGGTGACGGTAAGAAGCCTATAGCATCTCACATGGTGTTTGCGCCATGGGTTGGGGGGGGGGTTCTTATAAAGAAGCTCACATTGACGAAGCATTGGCAACTAGTGTGCTGGGTGGCATTTCGGTGGCGACTGCCGGTGGACAGTTGTCGCGTCTTGATGAGCTGTCACATCATTGCCAGACCCGGTGATGCTATTAAAACGGAGCAATTTATAGATGTATTATTGTATTTATTGTACTACTTTCAGGTAGAGATTGTCACCAATCAGCGTGATTAATTCCAATTGGGTCCATGCTATGTAGCTGATGGATCCAGAATTTCTCGCGTTCCTTACGGATAGACGTTGCTTCCGGTGAATCAGGATCGCGATGGAGCACTTCAATAATTATGTAGTTGACTGAAGTGGTGTTGTGGTTTGGGAGATTAAAGTGAATGGCTACTGGTGTATCTTTTTTGTTCTTAATGTCCCTTAAATGTTCTTTAATACGTATTTGGAATTCTCGTTTAGTGTGACCAATGTATCGTTTGGAACATATGTTACACGTGGTTAAATAAACAACATTTATGGTGTTACAAAATGTTTTTGTTTTGGTATGATAGTTAAGCCCAGTGTGTGAGCATTTGAATGTGCGTTTTTTGTCCATTTGTTGGCAGAATGCGCAGTTGTGTTTGTTGCATGGAATGACCGGGTTGGTGATGTTTCTGCCTTGAATGCTAAAAGGTTTTGCATCCGTGAATTTGGCCGTTATTAGCGTATCTTTGAAAGAAGGGTTCCTTCAGTGACCAAAAAGTGGCGATTCCTGGAATGTTGCCCTGTATTTATGGCTGCTCTGTAGTTGGTCCCAGTGGCGTAGGATGACATTTTTAGCTAGTTTGCTATGTGGGTGGAAATCCTTGATGTATGGGATGCGAGTTGAAATTTGTTTTTGTGTGTTGGGTGAGAGTAGATTATTCCTTGTTTTTTCAAGGGTTCTGTTGAGACAGTTTTCCAGATCTTTTTCTGTGTACCCGCGTATGATATAATAGTGTATCACGTCATGCGCATGTTTGAGGAGGTCTTCATTTCTGCTACAAATTCTCTTGATTCCTAGCAATTGGCCAAAGGGGTTGGCCTTTTCGGTAGAATCTGGATATGCTGAGGAGAAATGTAGGTAACCATGAGTGTCGGTAGGTTTATTGCTCCTCTGGAATGCAAGGTTTCTTCCTTGGATTCGTGTCTACGGACCGCATGTCAACAGAACTACTCAGCTCATCGTCTGCTATGCGGATTCTCTTGCGGCTCTGGATGTCGAAACCCACTTTGTCAATAACAGCATTATTCATCATGTCTACAATATACACATCCCAGTAAAAACCACTGTGACAAAGTGTCTACACATTTCCTCTGATGAGTATAACCCAAACATGGGTACGAAACGCCAGGAGTCTGGATCAAATATGGAAGGCCCATTAACAAATGGACCAATGCCTTGTTATAACCTTTTATTTAGAGATCTATCCCTTAAACCCAATGTATAAAACTATACAATTCGGGTACATAATAATCCCCAAACCGGGTACAATCGGGTACACGCACAATCGGGTACACCAACACATATTAAACAAACACTCAGGTACACCAAAACTCAGGTACACAAAATACACAGATTTTGACCAAATCGGGTACAAATACACACAAAGTCGGGTACAAAACCGACAATAACAATGGGATGTATCTACCTAATCCGGGTACATACACATAGGATCGGGTACAATCGAGTACAATCGGGTACAATATTACTATAAGAGGAGCACGCAAACAGTGCATCGGCATCCAGACTCAACGGACACTAACCGTTAGCGTCAGGACAAACCTAGCATCTTACAAGCTTTTCACAAAAATATCCAATTTATAGATGTAGTTTTTGCTATAAATATTTTCTTAAGTTTTTATCAGTAAAAGCGCTTGTTTGTGTGATGCGCTACCTATAGTTTGGTTATAGCAGGTGAACATGGTAATGCAGTCGGCAATACTGAACTTTTTTCCAGCATATTACCATCTAGCACTGCAAATACACACATAGCTATCCCTATATTGTCTATAAGGTGGTCCAAGAATACAGGTCACATATATATTTTTACAGTGACTATGTGTATGTAATTTTTAAAGTGGTCTAATAAGACAGGTATTACTGTCTGTTGTGACTAAGTGTATGTGATCTATGAGGCGGTCTAAAACGGCAGGTTTTACAGTCTATAGTTTCTAGTTTAAAGTGGTCCAATAAGACAGGGTTTCCTGACTATATTGACATAATGTATGTGATCCATAAGGTGGTTTGATAAGACAGGTTTTACTGCCTGTAATGACTAAGTGCATGTGATCGGTCAAATTAGTATGCAAAATTCGTAGGCATATTACACTGTAAAATATTGTGTGTTAGTGGAGTGTTCAAAGGGACAATTAAGGGTTATATACAGCACAGTATGAGTAGAATGTATGCTAAACATATTTACCCTTTGACATCATAGGTACTGGAGTCGGCAATTCTCATTATCTCATCTCATTACAATCATTACATTTCATTCATTATAACTATTTAAACTTTTAGGCAAAAATTTAATAATTTGACAGCCACACAAAGGTCCATCATTACCACCAGGAGTGCAGGAATTGGCGTCTGTGAGCTTCTAAATTGCAAAATTGTTCGAGAGAAGACGCCCAGACCCTCCTCACATTCAGACAATATTCTCCCTGTTCCCAGGGCCCCCGAATCTGTTCATGAAAATGTACGCAAAAACGAACGCACGCGTGCGTACAAGCAAACAAGCATGCACGCAAGCACGCATGACTGTCAGATAAATGTGTGTACAAAGATTTATTTCGACACAAACATTTTGCAAGGTAAATTACACAATTAGTATGATGTGTTAAAAGATATACTAAATTTGATTGTCAATTAACTTAATTAACTGATGGTCAACACACACAGGGGTTGTGACTGGTGTCCCTCAATGAAATGTTGTTTATGTATGGATCATTACCAAAGTGTGGGTATCCTAGTGTATTTTCAGTCATTTTGTTGTCAATATGCACCTTTAAGTTTTTTCGTTGTGTTAAAATTTGAGCAAAATCAGAACAGTGTTTTTTAATATTTTTAGATACAGGTTCCAACACGGGAGCACACACAAATATGCATGCACGCACGCACACACATACGCGCACATGATAAGCGCACATGATAAGCGTGTATACAACACGACCCTCTTCCCCTTGCACGGTGAGGGCAAAAACATGCACAACAGCCACTTCTACAGTTCAACAACATTTAAGCAAGAATCAACATTTGTAAATTTAGCTTTATTTCGAATACCATTAACCGGGATAGGAACAATTAAGCACAGGAGCATCTAACCAGGTTGGAAACCCAACAAATCCCATTCGTATATCTAACGAATTAATTTTATAAGACGCAATTACAGCTGAGGGATAAACTTATTTAATTTATTTACTGGACACATATGAGGTGAAGAAATGACATAAAACATTTAATTAAGATGCTGTCCTCAGCAATCTAAAAATAAAGACTTGGCTTCATGCTGAGAATTCATTTCTCGATCTCGTATCGAAGGAGATCTCGCGAGACACGAATGAAATCTCAGGTAAATATCGGCAGGTGAAATAGCGTTCAACTCATACTATAAGGCAGTAGCGAGTCCGTTATTAGGACTCGCTTACGTGAGATTTGGAATCGGTTTATCTACCTAATAGGATCGATAGAATATGGAAGTTTCCCTGCTTAGAGCCATACGATGTTGTTATTATCATATTCTGTGGATTTAGAAATGAAAACTTTCGTAAAAGGTAGGTTAACTGCTACAATTTCACACTGATATCAATGAGCAAATTAACAAGAAGCCGGTGTCGAATAACTGAACAGTGTATGCTGTCCTGTAAATCCCCGGCGAGGCGTGACCCAAATTTTGGGCTTTTTTCAAATCGCGATTTATGTTAGCCGCCATTTGTGATGTGGTTGGACTATCGGGATTTATGACCGGTTCGTAGTAAACCTGTCGACAGTTAATTTGCACGTAGCAATGCAGTGTCTTTAGAAACTCGCAGTTCCATTGCAAACTGTGCCGAATTCTGCCGTGATTCATTATTAGTGGAATAAGTGCCAGTATACTCGGCTAATGGTCGGTGCTAGCGTACTCTGAGTCTATTCGAAATACAACAGGCGCCGGTGAAATTCACCTGTCAATCACGTCTGAATGTCATTGTGACTGGCTTCCGTAAAGGAGGAATCCAGTTTTAGCTATGTCAAGCCCACCTATCTAAGCTCAACCAACGCTTTGACCGTGTTGGGATTGATCCCTGACTCAATTGCCAGAAAACTATACAGGTGAGGTAAGCTGTTAAATATTTTGAAACTAATTTTTAATAGGGCCCAGTCAAATTAGTTTTAAAATATTCACTAGCATGTTTATTATCGTGGGGTATCCATTTTTGTCTTTAGCCAGATGCGCACCTGGGTGTGATGTTCAGTATGAATTTTACCCAGTATGGTAATAGCGAACGAAGTGAACGTATATAGATAACATGTACGTATGTGCAATGAGGAAAAATCAACAGAACATGAGACAGGGAACTAGGCTAGAATACATATACCATGCAACAGAGAAAGCTTCATTTCCGGTCACAAGCTTTTTTGTTTCCGGTTTCGGCTTATGATATGGCTTTTGTGGTTTCTTCATGGGCCCCGTTGCATTATGGTATATCACTATATGGTTCTTCATTATGCGTATGTTCCCCTAGTTATTTTAGGTCAACCTCCTGCCATGCATTAATTCCCGTTTTTTCTAGTTTATTTCTGGATAAACATGATCTAAAAAATTCTAACGGGTAACATTTCATTATGACGTCATAGTTACTATGGACTTGTTTGCATTTCCCCAAATAGCGAAGAGCACCGCGATACGTCGGAACAAAGTTTATAACATTATTGGACTGGCGCAACTATTTAATGGTATATGCCCAGATAAAAGATGCAATAATGCTTGCGTATATATCACTGACAATGGGCAGGCTCATTGTTGTGAATATCGTGGACTGGATTTACCAGAATGCCCTCAACACATGATTAAAAATTAGCTTCGAATGTACTATACATGGGCATACGTATTTAGGACATTTCGACCATATACAAATTCGTCCTATTTATTTAAAGGCCCACCTTGACTATAAAAGGCACCAGATGGCGCTGGTGTCACATCTATCAAAATCTAACTACCTTTCACATCTAGGTAGCATATTTTTAAAAATAGGGTATAAAACCCTTACAGATTTCTTAGATATCACATTCTTGGTATAGCACTGGTACTGTCATATCGAAAAAATTGTTGGAAAATATTCATTTAAATGAGAATTAGCTCAAATAAACATGAGAGCTGAATAAAATTTGAATTTAGTGGGCGGAGCTAAAGCTGTGACATCATATTGCGGGAAAATGTTCTCTGAATGATTTATAAGTGTAAACAGTTGATAGCAGCCACATGTATTATCCTATATCATATCTGGAGAGAGAACATGCAGTAATAACTAAATAAACACATTATCTTGATAAGAAGTGGGGGTCTTATTGCCACCTATAACTGCAAATAAGGGTGGTGTAAGCTGTTAGGCAGCAACAGCCTTCAGCAACAGTGATTGTAAACTGTATATTAGCCTTTCTAATACCGGCTTTGTAACAATTAATCTTTTGATATCAGTGTGACAAGTGTTACAGAAAACTTGCTGCATTTGACAGTAACAGATATCCCCATTCCCATTTTCAAAATAACCACATTAAGAATACTACATGCATCACTATCTAATAAACCTTTCTAATACCTCAATACTGAGCTAAATGAATTGCTAGATAAATTGGCTTAATTGTTTGACTGCTGAATTCCTGTAGGCTACATTTTCAACAGGGTTTTACTCTGGATATATGCTGAATATTTCGGAAACAATTTGACTAACATAGCCACAAACCACTTTCAGTCAAGTTGTTTTCAAAATAGTCTGCAGTTATTGTCAGTTGAAATTATTGTCTGATGGCTTGTAGCAGTCAGCCAGTTTATGCCCAAATTAATTAAATAAATCTTTGAAGGAGTATGTGAATATAGTACACATGTGTATAGTGTTACTATGCAGAGGGTGGACTGTCCTACTCTATAGTAAACCAGTCATCTAGGTATAATATAGGCTGTGTACAGCGGCCAGGTGCTGAGCTGTCAGATGGTAGGCTATTTTACGCATGCGCCATACGCATCATCATAGAAGCTCCGCCTCATAGTGTATTAATTTCATCTCAACCCAGGGAGTGAGAGTTGCGGCTTTAAGCAACAGGCCTAAATGGTGTCTGCGTTCGCTTATAGGCAATGCCTATTTTCATATTAGTACAAATACAGAGGCTCTAGTTTCGGTGAACAACACAAGTTCTCAAGACATCATAATTTTGTAGACAAACACTGCGGTAATTATTGGTAACGTTTATTGCGTTTCCCCTCAAAATGCACATTAAAATGCTATGTGAGCACTAAATCAACTTTAGCATTGGAAAATGGCAGATTTTCTTATTACTTCTTATCATATGCCTTTAAATCATTGTATTTTAAACAAAAAAATGTGTTTCAAGTATTAGAGATTCTTCCCCGTCGTATGTTTCTATTTATGCCATGTGACCAATGACAAAATCGATACTGGACATGGTGGTTCTATCGTCAATAGCCTGGTGCCTCTTCTTAGCACATTTTATCAAAATCAATTAGTATATGCATAGTATTATTCAATAACTTATGCATATTTCCATTTAATGCTTCAGTCATTAAGCCATCACAACTAGCTCCAATCTGAGGAAACTTTCCACCACCCTCACCTGAGAAAAACAAGAAAATTACCATGAAACAGTTCCCCATTCTGACAACTTCAAACGTTCAGCATTTTTTGCTCCATATATTAGCTGTAGTATCCAGAAAGTCATTTGGGCGAGCCTGTATGCGATATCACCGAAACAGGATACCATTATTTTTGTTTGTTTTGATGTACGTCATCGCCTAATGGCGCCGTGTTTTGACATTTCATTTTGGGGTATTTTCTTCTAACTTGGCGCTGGGTAAGGGATAAAGTCACTAACAAATTAAGCCAATTTATTTTTTCATTTCTTTGGTGTTTATTAAATTATTGGCATTTCTTGCTTAGTCGCCCAGAAACTGGATACTGCGCGCTAAATAGTAAAGACATACAATTCGTATAACAACGCATAGTCCGTCATCAATTAAGCATTAATAATGACCTTATCTACGTCATTCATGATTATGACATCATCCTACATACACATCACATAGTTGATTATGATGTCAAATGACTGTCATGATTGATGGATAAACTGGATTAATCCATTGTAATGCATTATGTTGCTAATAACACGATTTCATTATTTGATCCTATCTCCAGGATGTGTCAGATTTAGGGAGCTTACTCACAGGCTATTGAAATTTAGGGCTGTAACGAACATTTGTTGGTTCGGAAAATCGCAAACCAAGTGAAGATGAACCATGGTATTTTTGTGGTTCGTGAACCATACATAAGCTAACCCTTTCACGGATGAATTTCCATATCTAATTTTAGGAAAACCGTACAGGAAAACTGAACAAGGGAGCAACAGCTTCCAGTCAAATTAATTCAAAAATTTAAGAGTAGGTTTTATATAATAAAGAATTGACTTTCTCCTTCGATCAATACTCACCATTCTGTTACTTCTGATATACAGCTGGCCCTGACAGCTGGCTCTAGGACAATAGACTTAGAAAGCTTTACCGACTCCTTGGAGCCGGGTACTCGCCTCCCAACTGCCGAGTACCCGTCTACCATAGAGCTCATTCTTGTTTGCATAGCAACAAGAGGAATACATGCTTTTGCAGTTGGAAAGATCTTGAGAAATTAAATCTAAGTCTTTTTGTCTGTGGTTATTGTGATAGCTAGTGCGTTTCTACAAGGATATTTGGATTAATATGGATACCGCCGAGGATAACCAGGTTGTATATTTTCTTATTATTCCATAGTTAAAAGACTTAGGTCTCTAAAAATTTGTCTGTCGCATGTTCCAATTTCTAACCCCTAAGAAGATGGGACGTGTGTTAACAACGAAATATGCCGGATGATCGCCTTTAAACCCAACAGGCGATCGGCAGATATGAAAATAGGTGTTTGCTACAGTATTTTTAACACAAATATCGGCTGACGTCGTTCTCCTTAAGATCCGAGTGGGTGACGTCACACCCGTGTTGCTCGGATGTTTATGTGAAGAAATTTTTTTCATTGATTCGCGCATCTTATGGTACCAGAAAACTTTGGAATTTTCAAGTTTTGCGTGTTATCACGATCTGTTTGCAATGATCGGTGGTTTCAAAATTCTTGATTAAGATGTGTGGTCTGCGGTTTTACCGTGTGCTACAGCAGTTTGGTACATTTTGTTGTTTCTTCACATATCGTTTTGGCTTTCGTTAGGAGTATAATTTATATTTATTGGTAAATATACCCCGAATGCTATGTGATATGATTCCTGGTTCCGTGATACATCCTTGAGGATCCGTGCAACCTTCCAAGAAGCAGAAGAAGCATAAAGGCGAAAGCTAAGCCTAGTGCGGCTGCTGCTTCGTCTGGCTTTTCTCAGCCGCTGCCTGCGAAGAAAGCCAGGAAGGTTGTGGAGGCCCCTACCCTCCCCAATGTTGCTCCTGATCGCCCTAGAGGCGGGAAGGGGAAGGGTAAGTCATCAAAGGGCGGAAAGAAGGGAGCGGATCGTACAGCGGTGCCAGTTAGACCAGCCGAGCCAAGACCAAAATGGTTCTCTCTCGTTAAGAGAGGGGGGGGGGGGTGGAGCGGACCGCGAGCCGGACAACCCCGTTAGGCGTCTATAGTGGGTGGAAGGCTCATGCGTTTCGTCGAGGCTTGGCGAGGTGTGACGTCAGACAGTCTGATACATGCCGGAGTGGTGGGACTTTCCACCACAGAATCTGTCTTTGGCACCTGTCTGGACACCCGTACCAAGGGAACCAGACAAGTTAGAAGCCATTCAAAACGAAGTGTCAGGTTTGCTTCTGAAGGGAGCAATAAAACCAGAACACTCCAGGCTTTTATTCAAATATGTTCCTTGTTCCCAAGAGCACAGGGGGATGGAGACCCGTGCTCAATCTCATGCCATTAAATTGGTTTATCCATACGCCTCGGTTCCAGATGGAAATGCCGAGGTTGGTAATGGCAGGATTGAGGAAGGGAATGTGGTGCGTGTCGATCGATCTGAAAGATGCATATTTCGAGGAGGACAGGGTCTACCCGTCAGAGCCCAGAGTGGTGTCTCTGTTAGCCATCCTCAAGAGTTTTCGTTTGGGAAACCACATTCAGGCGAGGCGGTTTCTTCAGATGCTGGCCATGATGGTCTCCGTGGAGCAGGTGATCCCGTACGCTGCTCTAATGCGAAGACCTATCCAGTTGTATCTGATGTCTCTGTGGAAACGGAGAACAGAACCCCTGTGCCAGTTTTGGAGCCAATAATGGTCGCATCTTGTATGGTGGAAAAAGCGTCAGACTCTCCTAGTAGGGATTTCGCTGCACCATACAGTCGGACAATTCGAAGGTTGTATCATACATAAATCGCCAAGGCGGGACCAAGTCACCCACACTGTGTATCAAAGTGTGGCATTTGATTCAATGGTGCAGGAGTTACTCGGTTGTTTTGACAGCAGCTTACATTCCTGGCCGATTGAACATTGTGGCGGATGCTTTGTCTCGCAGACAGAGAATTCTGCCAACAGAATGGTCCCTCAACCCTCCAGTTCTACAAAGGATCTTCGAGCATTGGGGCAAACCCCACGTGGACTTGTTCGCCACAAGGGAAAATGCTCATTCTCCTTCGATCAATACTCACCATTCTGTTACTTCTGATATACAGCTGGCCCTGACAGCGGCTCTAGGATTATAGACTTAGAAAGCTTTACCGACTCCTGGGAACCGGGTACCCGGCTCCCCACTGCCGAGTACCCGTTTACCATAGAGCTCATTCTTGTTTGCATAGCAACAAGTGCAATACATGCTTTTCGCATTACGGATTTTAGTGTTTTTTAAAAGAATCTAAGTCTTTAATCAGTGATAGTTTGTGTGTTCTGAAAGGATAACTAAGGACTATGGAGAATACCGCCCAAGACAACCAGGTTGTATTGTTCTTTATATCCATAGTTAAAAGACTTAGGTCTCTAAATTTCGTTGTGTCGCATGTTCCAATTTCTAACCCCATAGAATCTGGGACGTGTGCTAGCAACGATATATGCCAGACGATCGCCTTCTTTAAACCCCAACAGGCGATCGGCAGATATGAAAATAGGTGTTTGCTACGGTATTTCTAACACGAATATCGGCTGACGTCGTTCTCCGTAGAATCCGAGCGGGTGACGTCACACCCGGTCGCTCGGATGTTTATGTGAAGAAAAATTTTTTCATTAAATTCGCGTATCTTGTTCTGGGTGCTGCGTACTAAAAAATGGTACCGGAAACTTTAGAATGATCAAGTTTACGTGCGATCACGATCGGTTTGCAATGATCGGTGGTTTCAAAATTCTTGAGTAGATGCGTGGTCTGCGGTTTTACCGTGTGAGACAGCAGTTTGTTATACATTTTGTTGTTTTCTTCACATATCGTGCTGCGTTCGTTAGGAGTATAATTTATATTGATTAGTAAATATACCCTGAATGCTATGCGATATGATTCCTGGAGCCGTTACACATCCTGTAGGATCTATTATGGGTGTGTTGTGCCCGCCGCGTTCTTGTCGTCATAATCAATGCGATCGTTGTTGTAACGTGGCGGGGTGGGGTGCGGGAGGTTACGGTTAATTTATGAGTCAAAATATTTGAAAATTAATTGTCTGCCTTCCATCCGTGTCTCGTTCCGCTTGTTTATTGTAGGTTTGTGCTTATTTTATAGGCCAAGCCAGCCCCGCCATCATGTGACGACTGCCATAAGTTTGTCCGTGTAATGTTCAAGGACCATGTCTGTTTTAGGTGTGCCCTGTGTAATATAGATCATAGGTGTAATGTTTGTGCAGTGTGGTCCGTCGAAACGATGGTTAAGTTCCTTGCCCAGAAGGACTTGGCTGGGTCTGACGCGGGGTCAGGCGGTCCGAGAGGAAATCGTGGAGCGCCCGGTTCGGCCGGTGGGGGTGCTCCACGTCCCCAGCTGGAGGTGGCGGAGATGGCACCGCCGGCGTGGTTTGGTCCGGCTATGCAGGGTTTTCTGCATAGCGTTCTGCCCACGCTGGTGTCGTCCCTGCTACCAAAGGTTGGGGGGCAGTTTCTCCCCATGCCTGGTACGGATCCTGTCTTCGGACAGGATTCTGGACTGGTTACCGAGGGGGCCGTCTCGTACGGCCCCCTGGCGGGTCCGTCTGGCTTCGGCCAGACGGGTTCTGTCTCTCTGCGGCCACCTCCGGGTGGTCCAGTAGCGGTGGCCGGTCCGTCAGGTGTGGGAGCCGTCCGCCAGGACGGCTCCACGGTTTATTCGTCTAGTGACGGCTCTTCGGAGTCTGAAGACGATGAGGCCGAGGAGGAGAGGTTGCTGCGGCCCGTGAAGCCGCAGGTGGAGAATATGGAGGTTGATTCCGTCCTGGACGGAACCGGCCTCCATTTGTCTGGTTTGGCGCAAGCCAGGTCAGCGGCTCCGCCTGCGGCTGAGGCCAATCCGTTACCGTGCACCGGTTCCGCGCGGCTTGGTTTGTCACCAGCCGTCAGGGGAACCGGTGTGCCGGGCCAGGCGTGGTACTCACCTATCTCGCCTGGTCCGGCAGCCGGACATGGGGTGCCGTTGGCGCCCGTGGCCGGCTATGGTTCCGCGACGGTTACGGGTCCGTACGGTTTTCCGTGCGGACCTACCCCATGGACCGGAGTGTTTCATGGGGTGGCGGCGGAACCATGTGGTAGCGGAGTGCCTGGCATGTCAGCCGTGGCTCCTGGCCGGGAGGCCATGGCTGGCAGACCCGTAAGCATGTCAACGGGTGACGTGTTTGCGGGGGTATCTTCTTCGGAGTTAGACTGGTCTGATGCTCTGGCGTGGCTAGCCAGAGTTGACCCGTCTGTGGTTTCGGCCACGGCCGATGAAGATGCGCCCCGTCCGTCGGTTGCGTCGATTAGGACGGGGATTTTGCCCGCGGCCCGGATCCAGTCAGTGGGACTGGATCCACGGTTCATTGATTTGTTGGATGCTATTTATAGCAAACAACTAATGACCAAGGGTCAGCTCCCTGCGGCCTCCAGGGAGGTGCGGGCAAGGTGCCGTATTCCGCGGGGTGAATACGACAGGTATGGTGTAGTCCCGTCGGTCACGGAGGATGACCGATGGGTACTGGGCGTCCAAAGTGCCGGTTCGGGTGGTCCCGGTCCGGCACTAGTGGATAAGGCCCAGGTACACCAGGAAGAAGTCCTGGCCCTATGCGATGAGGGTGTGAGGGCAGCCATGAGCGCTGTCAATCACTCCTATCGTCTACTTCAGTCGGTGTGGGCTGAAGCGGGGGCAGGCCACCCTGTGCCACCTGTGGCGCTATCGTGCGTTAATGACGGCTTGGTGCTGTCAATGGACGCATTGGCAAGGGTGCAAGCGCGTGTGACGAAGTCCAGGAGGCAAATGGTCATTGACCATATGCGTCCGGCTACGGCAGTCAAGGAGCGTCTTCTTGGGACGCCCCTGACAGGGCCTAGCATCTTTGGTGGCCAAGCGCGGGCCATCTTAGAGGACACCGCCAGTATTGCGCAGAATCGGTTAGCGGTAAATCTACAGCTAGAGCTAGTGCGGCAAGCGCACGCACTAGGGGCTGTGGGTAAGCCGCTAACAGTACAGCCTTCAAAGAAACAGAAAAAGCATAAGGGCAAGGCGAAAGCCAGGCCTATTGCGACGTCTGTTTCGGCTGGGTTTTCGGAGCCGCCGCCGGCGAAGAAACCCAGGAAGGCTGTAGAGGCGCCTACCCTCCCCAATGTTGCTCCGGACCGCCCTAGAGGTGGTAAGGGGAAGGGTAAGGGTAAGGCCTCAAAGGGCGGACAGAAGGGGCCGAAGCGTACCTGAGGGTACGCAAGCTCCCTTCATATCCGCCTGGACCGCACCTGTGCGACAGGAACAGCGGTGCCAGTTATACCCGTCGTGCCTAGAACGAAATGGTTCTCACTCTCTCTCGTTAAGAAAGGGGGGGGGCGGACTGCGAGCCGGACAACCCCGTTAGACGTCGAGGCGTCTATGGTGGGTGGAAGGCTCATGCGTTTCGTCGAGGCTTGGCGAGGTGTGACGTCAGACAGTCTGGTCCTGGGATGGTTATCCCAGGGTTACATGCCGGAGTGGTGGGACTTTCCGCCACAAAATCTGTCTTTGGCACCAGTCTGGACACCCGTACCAAGGGAGCCAGACAAGTTAGAAGCCGTTCAAAAGGAAGTGTCGGGTTTGCTTCTGAAGGGAGCAATAAAACCAGCAAACCGGAACACTCCAGGCTTCTATTCAAACATGTTCCTTGTCCCCAAGAGCACGGGGGGGATGGAGACCCATACTCAATCTCAGGCCATTAAATTGGTTTATCCATACGCCTCGGTTCCAGATGGAAACACCGAGGTCGGTAATGGCGGGATTGAGGAAAGGAATGTGGTGTGTATCGATCGATCTGAAAGATGCATATTTCCACATTCCGATCAATCGGAGTTGGCACAGGTTTCTGAGATTTGCGTTTCAGAATCAAGTATGGGAGTTTACAGTTCTCCCGTTTGGCCTGTCGACAGCTCCGAGGGTTTTCACAAGAGTGGTCCTTGCGGTGACAGCGTTTCTCAGAAAAGAGAACGTGGCGCTACACACCTACATAGACGACTGGCTGCTCAAGGCAGACTCGGCAGCCAGGTTGAACGTGGATACTGCTCTGACTCTGAAGTTACTTTCAGATCTAGGCTGGTTAGTCAACGAGGAGAAATCCGAGTTGACACCCACTCAACATTTCGTTTATTTGGGGATGCGATTCGACCTCGAGGAGGGCAGGGTTTACCCGTCAGAGCCCAGAGTGGTGTCTCTGTTAGCCATCCTCGGGAGTTTTCGAGTGGGAAACCACATTCAGGCGAGGCGGTTCCTTCAGATGCTGGGCATGATGGTCTCCATGGAGCAGGTTATCCCGTACGCTGCTCTAATGCGAAGACCTATCCAGTTGTATCTGATGTCTCTGTGGAAACAGAGAACAGAACCCCTGTCAAAACTGGTGCCAGTTTTGGAGCCGATAATATCGCATCTTCTATGGTGGAAACAGCGTCAGAATCTCCTAATAGGGGTTTCGCTGCACCTACCCCACCCCCAGCTGTCCGTTTACACGGATGCATCGCTGGAAGGGTGGGGTGCCTGCCTGGGAGAACACCAGGTCTCGGGCACATGGACTCTCCCGGAGAGTCAGCTGCATATCAATCTGTTGGAAATGATGGCAGTGGAACTGGCGTTGGAAGAGTTCCTTCCGATGATCAGGGGCACGGTGATATTGATACGGTCGGACAATTCGACAGTAGTATCATATATAAATCGCCAAGGAGGGACCAGGTCGCCCACCCTGTGCATCAGGGTGTGGCACTTGATTCAATGGTGCAGGAATTACTCGGTTGTTTTGAAAGCAGCTCATATTCCTGGCCGATTGAACATTCTGGCGGATGCTTTGTCTCGCAGACAGAGAATCCTGCCAACAGAATGGTCCCTCAACCCTCCAGTTCTACGACGGATCTTCGAGCATTGGGGCAAACCCAACGTGGACTTGTTCGCCACAAAGGAAAATGCTCAAATCATGACATATGTCTCGCCGATTCCAGATCCAAATGCCGTCGATACAGACGCTCTGGCGATAAGCTGGAGAGGGATGCACGCTTACGCGTATCCACCCACCATTCTTCTACCGAAGGTATTGGTGAAGGTCAGGGAGGAACCGTGTCTGGTCCTGCTAATAGCGCCGTATTGGCCGAGCAGGGCGTCGTTCACGGATCTTCTAGATCTGCTGGTGGAAAATCCTGTGCAGTTGCCCGAGATTCCGAACATAATCTCCCAGGCCAAGGGACGCTTCCTACACGAGCGTCCCGAAATGTTCAGATTGACTGCGTGGATGTTGTCAAACAACGTTCCACGTCGGAAGGCTTTTCTCGACAGGCTGCTGATTTCATCGCGGCTGCGAGAAGGAGGTCAACCTTCAAGTCATATAACAACAAGGTTAACAGATTTGCAGACTGGTGTGAAGAAAAGGGTATTGATACCTTTCAATCCACTATTCAGCAAATAGCAGACTTTCTCTGTGAGCTGTTCTTTACAGGACTAGCTCCCGTCACAATTGCTGGATACAAGTCAGCTTTGGCATCAGTTATCCCTTGTCTAGCCAACAGGGATAGTCCAGAGGTGGCCCAGTTAAACGTGATGTTGAAGGGAATGAGCAATCTCCGACCGAGACAACCGGTAGTCATTCCAGCCTGGAGTCTATCTTTAGTGCTTAATGTACTGGCCAAGCACCCATTCGAACCGTTGCGTTCGGCTAGTCTAAAGCATTTGACTCTAAAGGCGGTTTTTCTATTGGCAGCTTCCTCAGCTAGAAGGCGCAGTGAGATCCATGCGCTTTCGGCAGAGAGGAACCGATTTATTGTTTCTGGAGAAGGTCTGCGTCTTCTGCCAAGAGCAGAATTTATGTCAAAGAACCAATCTTTGAGATATCCCGGCAAACCGATCATTATACCGAAGTTAACCAGGTTTGATCGTGATGCCAGTGTCTGGTGCCCGGTCCGTGCTTTGACTAAGTACAAGAAACGGACTGACTCGTTACGGTCGAACGATAGACATCTGTGGATCTGCCATAAAAAGCCTTATGGCGCCGCATCCATGGATACTATCTCTCGTTGGGTGGTCGAATGCATTCAGACTACTCATGAGATGGCGACTGGGCACCAGGTGCAGGGCGTAAGGGCACACGATGTTAGAGGAATAGCCCCCTCGACCGCCCTTTACAATGGTGTTCCGTTAGAGGACATCATGGCCGTTGCACAATGGCACTGTGAGTCCTCATTTACGGATTACTATATGAGGGATGTGTCAGACTCAGCCAATCCACTCGCTTTAGCTGTTTTGAAACGATAGTTAGTGACCACACTGCTTTTCCCCTTTTTTCACTTTGGTAAGAAAAGAACCTAAAGCAGGCATGGTCAAGCGAGAGGATGTCAACCAGATTGTGTCACTGATGGCCGAACCGGTGTATGGTTGTAGGCGGTACGTCTGAAGTCCTGTTATCATAAGGTAATTCAACAAGTGAGAGTTTTTTGTATTATGTATATGTATCATGTTCATTCATCTTATATATTCATGCTCATTCCCAGGCTAATACAAACGATATGCAGGGAGTAGTTAACCCTCTTGGCATATTGGTGTTTCAGGCGAGATACATGTTCGTTAGTTCTCTCCCTTTTCTTAGGAGGAAAAAGGGGGGGGGCTGTGACGCGAATGTGATTCGGTTCCGTGAACTTGACGGTCCTTTTAGGTCTCCGTTAGTCAAGTTTGAAGTCTAAAATCTTTCTCCAAGGGGCAAAATTAGCATGTATGGCTTGCCCCTTCCCACCAGGTTACTGATCAAATCTGGTGTATATCAGAAGTAACAGAATGGTGAGTATTGATCGAAGGAGAATGCAGGAAATGTCAATTTCCCTTTCTCCGAGATCTAACAATACTCACCATTCTGTTACGGACCCAGCCTCCCAGCCCCACGGAGGCAAGCCATAGTTTTCTCTTGTTTGGTGGCTATGCAAACAATATGAGCTCTATGGTAAACGGGTACTCGGCAGTGGGGAGCCGGGTACCCGGTTCCCAGGAGTCGGTAAAGCTTTCTAAGTCTATAATCCTAGAGCCGCTGTCAGGGCCAGCTGTATATCAGAAGTAACAGAATGGTGAGTATTGTTAGATCTCGGAGAAAGGGAAATTGACATTTCCTGCAATCTTCTTCGGAGTTAGATTGGTCTGATGCTCTGGCGTGGCTAGCCAGAGTTGACCCGTATGTGGTTTCGGCCACGGCCGATGAAGATGCGCCCCGTCCGTCGGTTGCGTCGATTAGGACGGGGATCCACGGTTCATTGATTTGTTGGATGCTATTTATAGTAAACAACTAATGACCAAGGGTCAGCTCCCTGCGGCCTCCAGGGAGGTGCGGGCAAGGTGCCGTATTCCGCGGGGTGAATACGACAGGTATGGTGTAGTCCCGTCGGTCACGGAGGATGACCGATGGGTACTGGGCGTCCAGAGTGCAGGGTCGGGTGGTCCCGGTCCGGCACTAGTGGATAAGGCCCAGGTACACCAGGAAGAAGTCCTGGCCCTATGCGATGAGGGTGTGAGGGCAGCCATGAGCGCTGTCAATCACTCCTATCGTCTACTTCAGTCGGTGTGGGCTGAAGCGGGGGCAGGCCACCTGTGGCGCTATCGTGCGTTAATGACGGCTTGGTGCTGTCAATGGACGCATTGGCAAGGGTGCAAGCGCGTGTGACGAAGTCCAGGAGGCAAATGGTCATTGACCATATGCGTCCGGCTACGGCAGTCAGGGAGCGTCTTCTTGGGATGCCCCTGACAGGGCCTAGCATCTTTGGTGGCCAAGCGCGGGCCATCTTAGAGGACACCGCCAGTATTGCGCAGAATCGGTTAGCGGTAAATCTCCAGCTAGAGCTGGTGCGGCAAGCGCACGCACTAGGTGCTGTGGGCAAGCCGCTAACCGGACAGCCTTCAAAGAAACAGAAAAAGCATAAGGGCAAGGCGAAAGCCAGGCCTATTGCGACGTCTGTTTCGGCTGGGTTCTCGGAGCCGCCGCCGGCGAAGAAACCCAGGAAGGCTGTAGAGGCGCCTACCCTCCCCAATGTTGCTCCTGACCGCCCTAGAGGTGGTAAGGGGAAGGGTAAGGGTAAGGCCTCAAAGGGCGGACAGAAGGGGCCGAAGCGTACCTGAGGGTACGCAAGCTCCCTTCATATCCGCCTGGACCGCACCTGTGCGACAGGAACAGCGGTGCCAGTTATACCCGTCGTACCTAGAACGAAATGGTTCTCACTCTCTCTCGTTAAGAAAGGGGGGGGGGGGCCGGACTGCGAGCCGGACAACCCCGTTAGACGTCGAGGCGTCTATGGTGGGTGGAAGGCTCATGCGTTTCGTCGAGGTTTGGCGAGGTGTGACGTCAGACAGTCTGGTCCTGGGATGGTTATCCCAGGGTTACATGCCGGAGTGGTGGGACTTTCCGCCACAAAATCTGTCTTTGGCACCAGTCTGGACACCCGTACCAAGGGAGCCAGACAAGTTAGAAGCCGTTCAAAAGGAAGTGTCGGGTTTGCTTCTGAAGGGAGCAATAAAACCAGCAAACCGGAACACTCCAGGCTTCTATTCAAACATGTTCCTTGTCCCCAAGAGCACGGGGGGATGGAGACCCATACTCAATCTCAGGCCATTAAATTGGTTTATCCATACGCCTCGGTTCCAGATGGAAACACCGAGGTCGGTAATGGCGGGATTGAGGAAAGGAATGTGGTGTGTATCGATCGATCTGAAAGATGCATATTTCCACATTCCGATCAATCGGAGTTGGCACAGGTTTCTGAGATTTGCGTTTCAGAATCAAGTATGGGAGTTTACAGTTCTCCCGTTTGGCCTGTCGACAGCTCAGAGGGTTTTCACAAGAGTGGTCCTTGCGGTGACAGCGTTTCTCAGAAAAGAGAACGTGGCGCTACACACCTACATAGACGACTGGCTGCTCAAGGCAGACTCGGCAGCCAGGTTGAACGTGGATACTGCTCTGACTCTGAAGTTACTTTCAGATCTAGGCTGGATAGTCAACGAGGAGAAATCCGAGTTGACACCCACTCAACATTTCGTTTGGTGCCAGTTTTGGAGCCGATAATATCGCATCTTCTATGGTGGAAACAGCGTCAGAATCTCCTAATAGGGGTTTCGCTGCACCTACCCCACCCCCAGCTGTCCGTTTACACGGATGCATCGCTGGAAGGGTGGGGTGCCTGCCTGGGAGAACACCAGGTCTCGGGCACATGGACTCTCCCGGAGAGTCAGCTGCATATCAATCTGTTGGAAATGATGGCAGTGGAACTGGCGTTGGAAGAGTTACTTCCGATGATCAGGGGCAAGGTGATATTGATACGGTCGGACAATTCGACAGTAGTATCATATATAAATCGCCAAGGAGGGACCAGGTCGCCCACCCTGTGCATCAGGGTGTGGCACTTGATTCAATGGTGCAGGAATTACTCGGTTGTTTTGAAAGCAGCTCATATTCCTGGCCGATTGAACATTCTGGCGGATGCTTTGTCTCGCAGACAGAGAATCCTGCCAACAGAATGGTCCGTCAACCCTCCAGTTCTGCGACGGATCTTCGAGCATTGGGGCAAACCCAACGTGGACTTGTTCGCCACAAAGGAAAATGCTCAAATCATGACATATGTCTCGCCGATTCCAGATCCAAATGCCGTCGATACAGACGCTCTGGCGATAAGCTGGAGAGGGATGCACGCGTACGCGTATCCACCCACCATTCTTCTTCCGAAGGTATTGGTGAAGGTCAGGGAGGAGCCGTGTCTGGTCCTGCTAATAGCGCCGTATTGGCCGAGCAGGGCGTGGTTCACGGATCTTCTGTATCTGCTGGTGGAAAATCCTGTGCAGTTGCCCGAGATTCCGAACATAATCTCCCAGGCCAAGGGACGCTTCCTACACGAGCGTCCCGAAATGTTCAAATTGACTGCGTGGATGTTGTCAAACAACGTTCCACGTCGGAAGGCTTTTCTCGACAGGCTGCTGATTTCATCGCGGCTGCGAGAAGGAGGTCAACCTTCAAGTCATATAACAACAAGGTTAACAGATTTGCAGACTGGTGTGAAGAAAAGGGTATTGATACCTTTCAATCCACTATTCAGCAAATAGCAGACTTTCTCTGTGAGCTGTTCTTTACAGGACTAGCTCCCGTCACAATTGCTGGATACAAGTCAGCTTTGGCATCAGTTATCCCTTGTCTAGCCAACAGGGATAGTCCAGAGGTGGCCCAGTTAAACGTGATGTTGAAGGGAATGAGCAATCTCCGCCCGAGACAACCGGTAGTCATTCCAGCCTGGAGTCTATCTTTAGTGCTTAATGTACTGGCCAAGCACCCATTCGAACCGTTGCGTTCGGCTAGTCTAAAGCATTTGACTCTAAAGGCGGTCTTTCTATTGGCAGCTTCCTCAGCTAGAAGGCGCAGTGAGATCCATGCGCTTTCGGCAGAGAGGAACCGATTTATTGTTTCTGGAGAAGGTCTGCGTCTTCTGCCAAGAGCAGAATTTATGTCAAAGAACCAATCTTTGAGATATCCCGGCAAACCAATCATTATACCGAAGTTAACCAGGTTTGATCGTGATGCCAGTGTCTGGTGCCCGGTCCGTGCTTTGACTAAGTACAAGAAACGGACTGACTCGTTACGGTCGAACGATAGACATCTGTGGATCTGCCATAAAAAGCCTTATGGCGCCGCATCCATGGATACTATCTCTCGTTGGGTGGTCGAATGCATTCAGACTACTCATGAGATGGCGACTGGGCACCAGGTGCAGGGCGTAAGGGCACACGATGTTAGAGGAATAGCCGCCTCGACCGCCCTTTACAATGGTGTTCCGTTAGAGGACATCATGGCCGTTGCACAATGGCACTGTGAGTCCTCATTTACGGATTACTATATGAGGGATGTGTCAGACTCAGCCAATCCACTCGCTTTAGCTGTTTTGAAACAATAGTTAGTGACCACACTGCTTTTCCCCTTTTTTCACTTTGGTAAGAAAAGAACCTAAAGCAGGCATGGTCAAGCGAGAGGATGTCAACCGGATTGTGTCACTGATGGCCGAACCGGTGAATGGTTGTAGGCGGTACGTCTGAAGTCCTGTTATCATAAGGTAATTCAACAAGTGAGAGTTTTTTGTATTATGTATATGTATCATGTTCATTCATCTTATATATTCATGCTCATTCCCAGGCTAATACAAGCGATATGCAGGGAGTAGTTAACCCTCTTGGCATATTGGTGTTTCAGGCGAGATACATGTTCGTTAGTTCTCTCCCTTTTCTTAGGAGGAAAAAGGGGGGGGGGGCTGTGACGCGAATGTGATTCGGTTCCGTGAACTTGACGGTCCTTTTAGGTCTCCATTAGTCAAGTTTGAAGTCTAAAATCTTTCTCCAAGGGGCAAAATTAGCATGTATGGCTTGCCCCTTCCCACCAGGTTACTGATCAAATCTGGTGTATATCAGAAGTAACAGAATGGTGAGTATTGATCGAAGGAGAATGCAGGAAATGTCAATTTCCCTTTCTCCGAGATCTAACAGAATGGTGAGTATTGATCGAAGGAGAATGCAGGAAATGTCAATTTCCCTTTCTCCGAGATCTAACAATACTCACCATTCTGTTACGGACCCAGCCTCCCAGCGCCACGGAGGCAAGCCATAGTTTTCTCTTGTTTGGTGGCTATGCAAACAATATGAGCTCTATGGTAAACGGGTACTCGGCAGTGGGGAGCCGGGTACCCGGTTCCCAGGAGTCGGTAAAGCTTTCTAAGTCTATAATCCTAGAGCCGCTGTCAGGGCCAGCTGTATATCAGAAGTAACAGAATGGTGAGTGTTGTTAGATCTCGGAGAAAGGGAAATTGACATTTCCTGCAAATCATGACTTATGTCTTGCCGATTCCAGATCCAAATGCCGTCGATACAGACGCTCTGGCGATAAGCTGGAGGGGGATGCACGCTTACGCGTACCCACCAACCATTCTTCTGCCGAAGGTATTGGTGAAGATCAGAGAGGAACCGTGCCTGTGCCTGCTAATAGCGCCGTATTGGCCCAGCAGGGCGTGGTTCACGGATCTTCTAGATCTGCTGGTGGAAAACCCAGTGCAGTTACCCAAGATTCCGAACATAATCTCCCAGGCCAAGGGACGCTTCCTACACGAGCGTCCCGAAGTGTTCAAATTGACTGCGTGGATGTTATCAAACAACGTTCCACGTCGGAAGGTTTTTCTCGACAAGCTGCTGATTTCATCGCGGCTGCGAGAAGGAGGTCAACCTTCAAGTCATATAACAACACGGTTAACAGATTTGCAGACTGGTGTGAAGAAAAGGGGATTGATACCTTTCATTCCACTATTCAGCAAATAGCAGACTTTCTCTGTGAGCTGTTCTTTTCAGGACTAGCTCCCGTCACAATTGCTGGATACAAGTCATCTTTGACATCAGTTATCCCTTGTCTAGCCAACAGGGATAGTCCAGAGGTGGCCCAGTTAAATGTGATGGTGGAGGGAATGAGCAATCTCCGACCGAGACAACCGGTTGTCATTCCAGCCTGGAGTCTATCTTTGGTGCTTAATGTACTGGCCAAGCACCCTTTCGAACCGTTGCATTCGGCTAGTCTAAAGTATTTGACTCTAAAGGCGGTCTTTCTATTGGCAGCTTCCTCAGCTAGAAGGCGCAGTGAGATCCATGCACTTTCAGCAGAGAGGGACCGATTTATTGTCTCCGGAGAGGGTCTGCGTCTTCTGCCAAGAGCAGAGTTTGTCAAAAAAATCAATCTTTGAGATATCCCGGCAAACCGATCATTATACCGAAACTAACAAGGTTTGATCGTGATGCCAGTGTCTGGTGCCTGGTCCGTGCTTTGACTAAGTACAGAAAACGGACAGACTCGTAACGGTCGACCGATAGACATCTGTGGATCTGCCATAAGAAGCCATATGACGCCGCATCCATGGATACTCTCTCGTTGGGTAGTAGAATGCATTCAGACTACCAACGAGATTGCGGCCGTTGCACAATGGCACTGTGAGTCCTCTTTCACGGATTACTATGAGGGACATGTCAGACTCTGCCAATCCACTCGCTTTAGCTGTTTTGAAACGATAGCCTAGTGGCAACACTTCTCATCTCCTTTTGATAACTTTGAAAAGCAAAAGTAGTTAGAACAGACATGGTCAAGCGAGAGGAATTCAACCGTATTGGACACGTTTGGTCGAAAGTGTGTTGGTTGATGGCGCCACGTCTGGAATCCGTAATTCATGAGGTAATTCAAGTTTGACAGTTTTTTGTATTATGTTTATATATCATGATCATTCGTCATATATATTCATGCTCATTCCCAGGCTTATATGTATAAAGCGCTGTTAACCCTCTTCGCACATTTGTGTTTTCAGGCGAGATGCATGTTCATGAGTTCTCCCTTTTTTAGGAGAAAGGTGGAGGGAGCGGTGATGCGAATGTGATTCAGTCCCAAAGCTTGTTGGTCCTTGTAGGTCTCCGTATGTCAAGTTTAGGTCTAAGTTCTTTCTCCAGGGGCAAAAGAGGCTTTGTATGGCTTTCCCCTTCCCACCAGGTTACCGACTAAATCTGGTGTTATCAATGAGTAATGTAATGGTAAGTATTGATCGAAGGAGAATGAAGGAAATTTCAATTTCCCCGTCTCCGAGATCTAACAATACTTACCATTACATTACTGACCCTGCCTCCCAGCCCCACGGAGGCAAGCCATGGGTTATTCACTTGTTTGGTAGCTATGCAAACAATGAGTGTCTCTGGCAGGCGGGTACCCAGTTGTTGGGAACCGGGTACCCGGTTCCAGGAGCTGGTAAAGCTTTCTAAATCTAGATTCCTAGAGCCAGCTATCAGGATAACTGTATTATCAGTGAGTGATGTAATGAATGGTAAGTATTGTTAGATCTCGGAGAAAGGGAAATTGAAATTTCCTTCATTCTGTGCAACTTCACATTCGTGTTCTCTCTTAGCTTTCCTGACTTCCCACTTCTTTTGGTTTCAATGTTTGGCATATGTTTTATATGGATCTCATCTCAGGTTTCTCTGAAGTTCTGAGTGGCTTCTTGTTTTAGCCGTAGTTTTAATCTAATGCAGTCATTCCTCCATGTCCATGAGCCTGTTTGTGGTTTTCTCTGTGGTGTTCTATGGCCTGTGCCTTTCCATGGTATGCATGTCTGTACTGAGTAGGATTTTCGTCCTAATAACTGTCCAGGTCTGCTCTGTGTTCTTCCCTTTCACACGCACCTTACCAGCCCGAACTCCCCGACTGTCCATTTCCAGAAAACTATACAGGTATGCTGTGGAATCTTTTGAAACTAATTTGACTGGATGCTGTAAACTGCTGCTGCTGCCCAAAATCTTCAACAGCATGTTTATTAAGTAGTAAAGACATACAATTCGTACAACAAGGCTTAGTCATCAATTAAGCATTCATGATGAACTTTAGTAGCTACCTCATTTATGATGTAATTGATTATGACATCATCCTACATGTTATAGTTGATTATGATGTCATATGATTGATGTATAAACTGGAATCCTCCATTATGAACCTCGATTTGCTTAGTCTTTTTAGGGTAAATGTTGTTTTACCTCTAGTCAGGCGCTTATCATATAGGTTGATAAGATTTACTCAACTATGGTAATGTAATCATTCTCAGGCATGTTTCACTTGGCTGTCTGAACCCTTATCCGTGGACCACACTAGCCGCAGTAGCTTACATTGTATAAACTGCTCTGATAAACTTGTTTACCATGCTAATCAAATGTAGATAGTAATTTCACTTATATACTACTGCCTGTTGTAAATACCTTGTTTGAAGCCAGATGTAATTCTGCCCTTTCACTGATGGAATCCTGTAATCTCAATTTCAACTTTTCAAGACAAATCTACAGGAGACCTGTCAATTATTTACAAAAATACATTAACTGGAAACCGGTTTTTCCAGCACAGGTTATAACCAAGTTGTGTATGTGATCTGGTTTTATAGCTAAGAGTCAGGATTTGACATGCTTGCAAATTGCAATTTTTACATTAATTGTAATGATGAAGGTCTATTTGCTGGTTAGGAAAAGGTTATTTTGAAAACTACTGGTCACTGAAATGACTGGTTGTGGCTCTGTTATTGAGCCAGTCATTCCAGTGGTAAAGTTTTAAAAAGTCTCGGCTTGTAAATGGATCTTTTTCTAGACCCATGACAATGTCCACTTTGGGATGTTTCGCCCATTAAACATATTAGCCTTTTAACCGTCTGACTTAGTTTTTAACCGCAAAATGGGTATACATTTTATGGACCCTACAGACATGCATCAACCCAAGTTCGTGAAAAGATTGCTCCATTAGAATTAATGGAAAATCCACTTACTCGTGGGTTTTAACCTCTGACCCCAAAATGAGCATACATCTTCGGGACCACATGGGAAAGTTGCCACCCAAGTTTGGAGACGATTGCACCAATAATTTGCTTTTAAAGTTATCCTGAAGCAATAAGACTTCGAAATATTTAGAAAAATTCAGTGATGACCATCTTCTTCAGAGACACCATTTTAGTGTGATCTCTGTATCCACCATTATTTGTGATGCTATTGTGCAATGCTCAATATAAAACCATTCCCCTAATGATAATTTTAGTCATTGTACATTCGCCTCCAAGGTTTATAGCGGAGTTACCTCACCTCATCAGATAGCATATTGTAAGAATGTAGTAGTTCAATTCTAATTGTGTATCTCCTATGGTGAGGGGAAACATCCTGGGTGCTCGGCTGGATATTTCTTTAACAATTTGACACAACTTCCCTTTAAATTGATAGTGAAATAATCGACAGAAAATGCAAGCATCACTTTCTATCTAATGTTTTGAAAATGATTTCACGGAAAAGCTTTGCAACAACTGTCAACTAAATTGTTTTCAAAAATAATCATCAGGACTTTCAATGTAGAAGCACTTTTTGAAGATATCTGTTTTTGAATTTGGGAGGAAATTTACAACAGAAATGATTGGCAAGGCTTTGAAAAGTAGTCTTCTCTTGCCTTGCAAATTGACATTCCTCACTACCACTGCATAGGCCAGATGATCATTAACCCCTTAATCCTTAAGTCACTCAAAAGCGGCTTATGTACTGGTCCAGAGAAATGTCCCTTTTGCTGAGCAAGTGGACTATTTTTGAAAATCTATCACTGGTATGACTGGCTCGATAAATGAGCCAGTCATTCCAGTGATAAATTTTCAAAAAAAATCTTGATCTGCAAATGGATATTTTCACTGAGAAAATTTAATTTTCTTGAACAAATTTGAGGGTTAAAGGGTTGAAAGTCAGTTGCCAGTAAGGCGAATTTGTCAGTTGCAAAAATTGTTTACATTTATTATTGCAGGATAACCATCATCCAAACGCTCTGAAACAAGTTGATGATTCTAGTACAACCGGCACCGATTCTCGAACCGGAACTGGAAGTAGTAAGAAATCATCACCACAAAAAAGTCCACGTAAAGGATTGCGTTTGTTGAACCTCAGCAAGATGGTGTTTGTGCGTGTTGTTCTGCTGGATGGGACAAATTTTGAGCAGGAAATTGATGTAAGTCTTAGAAATAATTTGTGGTTGTGCAATAGTTAATACAAATAATTAATTAATTTATAATTGATAATTTTAAATTTAATTGTTTAGTTGTTTTAAATTTGTTTAATTGACATTGTGTGCTTCCCTAGCCTAAATAGTAGTACTTGGTGTCATTAAGTAGGGCTGTAACAATTCACTGATATATCGGTGAATCGCGATACGCATGCTCAGGATACACATATCGTATCGTGACCTGTCGTATCGATACACACGCGGTACAAGAAAATATGCCTATGGTGTCCTTCATGCGTTAACATTGTCAGGTAAGCTATAGCTAAAGTTATGCACAAGGGCACCATTACAGGGGTTGAAATGTTTATAAATTTGTACCTGTCCCAGGTGACAGGTAGTTGTTTTTTTTGTACCCGTCACCAAATATTTGTACTTGTACAAGCAGTGTACATTTCTAATATAAAACAATAACACGCAAGTAAAAAGCTTAACCAGCTCTAAGGCATTTAGTAAATAGCTTGACTCTTAACTTGTACGCTTTAAACTGACAATCTACTGCAAATACGATTTACTGGAAATAAGAGTTACTACGCACCAGTTTTCCTGACATATAGTCCTGTTTTCTCGGTCGCTCCAAAGCAATAAACCTCTTAAATATCGGGTGGTATTGCTGTCGGAACCTTCCAGTAATAATATATTTGGTCATGTAACCTGTCAAAGTGGGCGCTAAGATATTGGTTTACTGAGTTTAAAAGCGGCACAGTGACTAGATTTTTCATTCGTTATAGCCATGAATATTAATCGCAAGAGTCGCACAGAGATTGGTTGAAATAAATCATGTGATTAATTCGTTATGAATGACATCAAGGCACATGATCAAAATTTTACTACAATAGTAATTGGATGTCCCGCGAGCCAATCAGAAACTACGAGTGCGCATTATCGATTATTATTAACTACGACTGCGGTCGCGCGAGATATTTCTCATTACGGGTGAATTAACAGACTAGGCTGATTCGTGACATAATTTTTATTGTTGAAATTAGTAACCGGGATCGCGCCGTTCTGTAAGAATGGAATGTTTACGTTACCGGACAGCTGTACCGGAGCTGATAAGGCAATGTACTGGGCATTGACAGATAGAAATTGCGCTAGAAAAATATTTTTTCCAAAAAATACCGGGTTGCCCAGGAGAGCAACCGATATACGAGATTGACTTGCCCGCCATATTTTTCACTTTCCCCGTTAAGTTCATCATCATCATCATCATATTCTCGGGACATAAGCCACCAGAATACCACTAAAAATAGTCTATGTCAAATCGCGCAACTCGGCATGCTTCGCTGCGCTGGATGTTTATAAAAACCAAATGTGAAAACAACTGAATGAGAACACTGGGAAGATTCGCGGGACTAATATTTCCAGTAAAACGTCAGAGAAAACTGCAAAATAGATCTATCACACTCAACTGTGGACGTTTCTCTAGCTTCCTTTTATCTTCATTGTAACTGTTTTTCATAATACGTACCTGTCGCCAGCGACAGGTAGATATTTGTTCTACCTATCTCTAACAAAAATTGCCTGTCACCGGCAGGTAGACAGGCAACATTTTTTACCCCTGCATTTTCACTAAATTTCATCTGAATATGTTAATTATTTGTTTATCTTCACTGAGAGGCAGAGAGTGGCGTAAAATGGATAGATTGAGATGAAACTTAGTGAAAAAATAACGTATCGTATCGTGTATTGTTTTGTATCATGACCAGGGTATCATGATACATATCGTATCGTGGTAAAATGTATCGTTACAGCCCTATCATTAAGGCTCAGAGCATTACATTTTGGTAAATTACCTAAATCTGTCAGGCTGGCCATATACATGTCTTAGAAGTTAGGTTAACACCTTCAACAATGCTGTAATATTTCATATGGTAACCTGTTCCAGGTTGCCTTATAGCTCTTTAACCATTTAACACTCGTATCAGTCAAAAACGGCTTCTGCACTGGTCTTGAGATATGTCTATTTACAGACCAAGAGAAGACTATTTTTGAAAATTTACCACTGCAATGACTGGCTCGATAACCGAGCGCATCATTCCGTTGGTATATTTTCAAAAATTTCTCTTGGTCTGCAAATGGACAATTTCAATGAGAAAATTTAAATTTTCTTGAACAAATTTGAGGGTTAAAGGCGTAAAGGAAACCTATGGTAACCTAACGATTAGAAACCTCATTGATGACCTTACTAAAATCAACAACTAAGGTAACCCATTTTGTAACATTCCTTAAATCTGAATTAAGTCAAACCTCATGGAGACACATTTAAACAGGCCTCCATAACAGCACATGCCTGTATATTCTTTATGATATAAAATTCATTCTGTTGGATATTTTGAAATTAATTTGACAGGAAGCCATTGCTGCCTAGTAACAGCTTCCAGTCAACTTAATTTTCAAAATATTGTTCCTGTATGGTTGCCTTGAATATGAGATGTGTAGGATTCATCACTGAAAGGGTTATTGTACATGTAAATATTTAATCAGTTAGCATACTTGATTTGAACACCATTCAGGCATATCGTGTTATTATTGTGATTTATTAATGAGGCTGCCACGTCCAAGCGTATGAATGCATGCATTATTTTAAAAACATTCACAACATAGCGTGTCATAGATGTTCTGGCTGAATGCTCGACACACACTATTATTAAATCATGTTAATTAACACCTCTCTCCAAATACCAAGATTAGTTTCAAGAAATAAGATGTCAACTTCATAATCAATTACGTCTTGAATGATGTAGATAGGTTTGTCAGGGACGCTTAATTGATGGCGGACTTAGTGTTGTACAAATTGTATATCTTTACTGTTTATTAGCTTATGGCGTGGCGATCATCCGTCCGTCCATCCGTCCGTCATCCGTCAACTTTCCTTTAAACGAGTTCTTCTCAAGAACCACTGGGCTGATTTCAATTATATTTGGCAGGAAGCATCCTTAGGGCCTAGGGATCCAAGTTTGTTCGAACAAAGCCGATCGGCCAATTTGCATCTTGAATTTTGGCCGATTATTAGAAATGTCTTTAAAAATCTCCGAAACCGGTTAAGGGATTGAAGCAAACCTCATGAAATATGATCTAGGGCAAGAGCTGAACAAAGTTTGTTCAAGGGAACTTGATTGATCCAATGGTTCGGCGGCCATCTTGGTTGACCTAGTTTTAGCGAAAATGACTTCTCCAGAACCGCTGAAGGGATCAGGCGTGGGCCAATAAAAATATAGCGACCGTCCGTTGTGTGTCCGTCCATTGTCTGTCCGTCCAACTTTTCCTTTAAGCGACTTCTCAAGAACCACTGGGCCGAATTCAATTATCTTTGGCAGGAAGCGTCCTTAGGGCATAGGGATCCAAGTTTGTTCAAACGAAGCCATCTTGGATTCCGGCCGAGTTTAGGAAATGTCTTAAAAAATCTCCGAAACCACCAGGAGAATTGATGCAAAACTCATGAAATATAATCTAAGGCAAGAGCTGAACCAAGTTTGTTCAAGGGAACTTGATTGGTCAAATGGTTTAGTGGCCATCTTGGTTGACCTAGTTTTAGCGAAAACGACTTCTGCAGAACTGCTGAACGGGTCGGGTCGAAATGACAAAGGAGTAAGGGCCATTAAAGTTTGTTCAAGAGAATTTGAACTGTCAAAAAACATGGCCGCCATGGGCCAATCAAAATATAGCGTGTTTGGTGGCCATATTGAATTTTTTTATTTGATGGATTTTGAGGCTGAAATTGGTTTTATGTGTTTTTTGGTATTCTGATCTCAAATTTGTAATTTTCGAAAGGGTCGGATAAACGGTTTTGCGGCCATCTTGGATCATTTTCCCGCCATAATGTCCCATTTTAAAGCAATGGGAAACTTAAAATATCTTCTTCTCGAGAACTACTGGACAATTTCAATTATATTTGGCAGGAAGCATCCTTAGGGCATAGGGATTCAAGTTTGTTTAAACAAAGTCAATCGGTCAATTGGGCCGGCGGGCATCTTGGGTTTTGGCAGATTTTAGGAAACGTCTTAAAAATCTCTGAAACCATTTGAGGGATCAATTCAGAACTCATGAAATATCATCTATGGCAAACCCTGAACCAAATTTGTTCACTTGTAAACTTGATTGGCCGAATCATTCTGTGACCATCTTGGATGACCTAGTTTTCGAGAAAACAACTTCTCCAAAACTGCTGAAGTGATCGGACTGAAATTTGGGAGATGATATTGATGATGGACCATTAAAAGCAATGGGAAATTTAAAATGTGTTCTTCTCATGCCATCTTGGATTTTTGTCAATTTTTAGCTCACCTGGAGGCAAGTGAGCTTATGCCGTGGCGACTGGCCGTCGTCCATCAACTTTTCCTTTAAACGACTTCTCAAGAACCTCTGGGCCGATTTCAATTATATTTCACATCCTTAGGGCATAGGGATCCAAGTTTGTTCGAATGAACCTGATCGGCCAATTTGGCTGGCGGCCATCTTGGATTTAGGCCGATTTTTAGAAACGTCTTTAAAAGTCTCAGAAACCACTTGGAGGATTGATGCAAACCTCATGATATATGATTTAGGGCAAGTGCTAAACCAAGTTTGTTCAAGGGAACTTGATTGGTCAAATGGTTCGGCAGCCATCTTGGTTGACCTAGTTGTAGGGAAAATGACTTCTCCAGAACCGCTGAAGTGATCGGGCCGAAATTTGCCAGATAGGATTAGGGCCTAAGGGCCATTAAAGTTTGTTCAAGAGAAGTTGATCCGTCAAAAAAACATGGCCGCCGTGGGCCAATCAAAATGTAGCGTGTTTGGCGGCTATATTGGATCTTTTTTATTTGATGGATTTTCAGGCCGAGGTTTTTATATCTTTTGCGTATTCTTATCTCAAATTTGTAATTTTCGAAACGGTCGGATAAACGGTTTGGCGGTCTTGGATGATTTTCCAGCCAAAAGCGCCTATACAAAAGCAATGGGAAATTTAAAATGTGTTCTCGAGAACTACAGATTTCAAATATATTTGGCAGGAAGCATCCTTACAGCTTAGCGATTCCTGTTTGTTCTATTGCTACCGATCGGCCAATTTGGCCAACGGCCATCTTGGATTTCGGCGAAACCGTTTGAGGGATCGATTCAGACCTCATGAAATATGATCTATGGCAAGAGCTGAACCACCTTTGTTCAAGGGAACGTGATTGCCCAAATAGTTCAGCGGCCATCTTGGATGACCTCATTTTCGCAAAAATGACTTCTTCCCCAGAACCACTGAAGCGATCATGCCGAAATTTGTGATATTTGATTGAGGACTAAGGGCCATTAAAGTTGGTTCGGATGTTGATCCATCAAAAGACATGGCCACCATGGGCCAATCAAAATGTAGCATATTTGATGGATTTTGAGGCCAAAATTGGCTTTATATATGTTTTTGCGTATTGTGATTTCAAATTTGCCATTTTCGAGACTTGGATAAACGGTTTACTGGCCATCTTGGCTCATTTACCTGCTAAAATCTCCCATACTTAAAGCAATTGGAAATTTCAAATGTGTTCTCGCAAACCACTCGCCAGATTTTAAGCATATTTGACAGGAGGCATCCTTAGGAAAACAGGAAGCATCCTTAGGGAATAGGGATACAAAGTTGTTCAAAGGGAGATAATCGGCAAATTTGGCCCGCAGCCATCTTGGATTTTGGCTGACTTTTAGAAACGTCTTTAAAAATCTTCTCTGAAACTGCTTGGGGGGATCGATGCAGATCTTATGAAATATGATCATGGGGAAGAGCTGAACCAAGTTTGTTCGAGGGAACTTAATTTTGCAAAAATTACTTCTCCAAATCCGCTGAATGGATCGGGCCAAAATTGGTTGATATAATTAGGGCCGAAACGCCATTAAAATTTGTCTATGGAAAGTTGATATGTAAAAAAAAAATATGTCTGCCATGAATCGATCAAAATATAACATTTTTGGCAGACGTCTTGTATTCTCCACAAATTTCTGAGAAAAACATAAAAAGACTTAATTGTTAACCACTGGGCCAATTTTAATAAAACTTGGCTAAACTTTCTTCACAGAAATTTGATTGGTAAATTTTTACAGTGGTCATCTCATTTTGTTTGGTTGTGCCAGTCGTGAATAATTCCAGATGAGCGACACAGGCCCCTTGGGCCTCTTGTTAAACAAGCTGGTGAATACTTTGACATTAATTTGCCTGGGCGTGTGGCAGCAACAGCACCCGTCAAATTAGTTTTAAAATATTCTACAACTTAGCTGTATAATATTTCTGGAAATTGTTAGTCCGGGAGTTCAGAGATCGATCGGGCCCAACAAGGGCAACGTGTGGGTGGAGCTTAGCTAGAGATGGGTGGGGCATAGCTAAAACTGGATCCGTCCATTGTATGATCCGATACCAAAACTAACACAGAAACATGTTAGTTTGTACAATTTTGAACACGATATAATAAATGTTCTGATGAATATTATTGGATTGGAAGACATTGCTGCAATCCAATTATGTTCAAAATATTTATAGTCTTTTATTTTATTTTTCATATTAAGTTATATCTGAGCTGTAGTGATTAACCCTTTAATGGTCATACCGGTCGAAACTGGCCTTTGCTATAGTGTTGTGGAATGTCCATTTACAAGCCAAGAGAATAGAATTTTAAAACTTTACGACTGGAATGACTTGGCTTGTAAATGGACATTCAATAAGCAAATATTTAGATTTTTAAAATAAAATATGACCATTAAATGGTTAAGTTAATGCTGAGTATAGTAACCCTTTAGTAGTCAAGATTTGTAAAGAAAATAGAAAATGTTGCTCAGTGAACTGGGGCTGTGCGGTTTTGGTAAAAACAACCAGTGATGGTGTTGGCCATGAAACCGGTTTAAACGGATATCCAGTTTATTGGCTGGAAATATTTTCAGTTTTCGTGGAAAAAAAAAAATTGGCAATACCACAAAAATAGAATGTTTTAGCCGTAGACTTAATTCTGTAGCCATAGTATCTGATGCAATTTTAGAGGATATAGTGAAACCATTACTTAAATTGCTTTAAAACATTAGATTTTGTGCCTTTAAATTTATCTCAATGTCATTTCGAGTTCTTGAGCAGTGTCAGTCATATATTATATTCCTAGACAATAAGCAATTCGTATACTCCCTCTAGGATACCGAGTAGAGAGATACATTGCCAAATTTAGTGTGGCTTTCACCAGCCAATTCAAGCGGTTCGTGGAGTGGAAAGTACAAATGTGTGTTATTTGATGACTTCAAACTACAGTTAGAAAATTTGTAGAACATTCGCTAAAAATACTACTTGATAATTAGTCATTTCACGTCTTGGAAACGACGAGCCGGTGATAAATTCTGAAAGATGGCGGGCCTAATTAGACTGTTACACAGACTCCATTTCGGAAACCAGTCGGATGAGAAGCATTATGCCAATGTATATAGAGACTAGTTCCCATTTAGACATGCTTAGGTCGAATTTAGTTATAGACGTAATACTGTCACGTGGTACAAATCTGCCTATGGTATACGCGTGCACATGTGTAGTAAATCGGATTTATTGATCCAATTAATCGGATATGTATAATCAAACTCAGCCGTATTAGACTATTTACTAGCATACATTTTCAGCGAAAAAGGAAGTCAAGACGTATTTTAATATAGATCATAAGCTTGATTTGCAAGGACTGTATAAGTTGTAAGCTGTAAAAGTTGTTTTCCGGCAGTAATGTATATCGACCCGCATCGAGTGTTAATTTTATCGTCCAACGTACATTGAGACAGCTCATGATTTTTCATGAGAAATTGATCTTGATCGCCAGAGCGATTAGACAAATTCGATCTCAACTTACGTTGGCAGGTTAGATCACTTCCCCGTTTAGAGTCCCGAGTGCGCGTTCAGAATTCATAATAGACATAGGTATCAGAAACCCTAGATCGCTTAAGATACGCTTTCAAGCGTGTCTCATAGAAGTTAATAAAACCCTAGCAGATTACAATTTCTGAATGTACTTAGCAATACGATCTTACCATATTTTTGCGATATACAAATGAAAAAGAGCCCTCTTCCCCAGTTTATTTAGCAGATTTTATATAATAAGTAGGCATATGGCTTCAATTTTGTGCAATACAAACATACTATTAAAAAAGATATATTGCCAAAACCGTTTTTTCATAAATATGTGGTTTTGCGGTTATGAGATAATAACACCGGGTTTCGAACTGTCACATTTACAAAAACCGGTGACGTTTCCAATACTGGTATACCGCACAGCCCTACAGTGAACATGATGAATGTCCACATTTGCATCCCAGGTCAAGATTATTTTAGAAAATTTACTGTTAAAATGATTGGCTAAGTTATGGAGCCAGTTGTCTCCTGGCATGCAAAATGACATTCCTCCGTTTTTTCAAGACCACTGCAATTGACCCTTGGCCATTACCCCTTTCAGTGATGAATTCCCCATATCTCATTTTCAAGGCAATGTGCAGAAAATTTGTATAGGTATTTCTATGCAACATCCTGTAAAATGAATAAATATGTAATAATCATATAAGATTTTCAGGTGTCCCATGGCATGGGATCCACTGCTACAACTTTTGATGGTCCCAAATTGCATCTTTGGTACCATTAGGTCTAAGGAGAAACCCTAGTGTAAAATGTAAAGTACCTTCTTTGAAGACAGGATATTTCCTTTCCAAAAAAACCTCACTTGAGTGAGACCATCGTTTTTCCGATGTTTTATACTGTAAATTATTGTTTTTCTTGTAAGGAGTTTGACTGAATATCTGTTTGTATGTATGCACTACTAAATAATGCCTGATTAACACATGGAAGGAGGACAATTCTGCATGATTGCTTTCTACAATAAAGCGTTCTGCAGCGGCATTCTCACAATCAGCACCTGTCATGCCAGTTATCATGGACATACTGCATACTTATTATGTCATTGTTCTCCACAACCTCAATGTTCAAGACTATTCTGACACTAATTTGACGGGTAATCATGGTAATGGTAGACCTGTGTTTGTGGCCATAGCAGTATCATGTTACAAATTAGGTTTTGAATATTCACTGACACCAGTTACATGTATAGCTTGAAATTAAGATATTGGAATTTTAGGTATGGTAGGGTTTACTAGTGTCTGCTACAATAGTGTTGCATCTGAATATTAAAGTTTAACTCCAAAAATACACATTTTTGTTTCTTTAACCCTTTAACCCTCGAATTTGATCAAGAAAATTTCAAGTTGCTCATTGAAATTGTCTATTTGCAGACCTAGAAAGGACTATTTTTGAAAATTTACCACTGGAATGACTGGCTCGGTTATCGAGCCAGTCATTCCAGTGGTAAATTTTCAAAAATAATCTCTTGGTCTGCAAATAGACATTACTAGAGACCATTGCAAAAGCTGTTTTTAGCTGATATGAGTGTTAAATGGTTAAAAGTGACACGGAATGTCTTAGAGAATACCATCTTTGACATTTTAGCACTGACATGACTTAGGTAATTGTCTCGTTAACCGAGAACAGCCATTTCAGTGGTAGGGTTTAAAAAATAATCACTTGACCAATGGACATTTTTCAAGACCACAGATCAGTATTGGCCGGTTTGATCAATAATGGGTTAATGGATGAATCCAGTTTTAGATATGCCCCGCCCATCTCTAAGCTCCGCCCACACTTTGCCCCTTGTTGGGATCAATAGATCGCTGCACTATCTGAATCTCAATTTCCAGAAAACTATACAGGTAAGCTGTTGAATATGTTGAAAGTATGACAGCAACAGCGCCCAGTCAAATTAGTTTCAAAATATTCAACAGATAGTTTATTAAATAGCAAAGACATACAATTCCTACAACTTGACGAACTGTTAAGCATTTGTGACAGACTAAATCATGTCATTCATGAGGTAATTGATTATGACGTCAACCTACATGTCATGTAGTTGATTATGATGTCATGTGATTGATCAATAATAAAGTGGATTCATAAATTATACTAAACTGATGATGATTGAGACTTAATTCCTTATATTGATGATTTTGCTAATTGCAGAAGAATGCTGATGCTGTTGTACTGTTTGATAAAGTCTGTGAACACTTGAACCTGCTTGAGAAGTCTTACTTCTGTCTGTCTTATAGAGATCATACAGATATAAAGGTAAGACATAGCAAGCCTGGAAATAAGGTGCGTGTCAAGGACATTGTCAGGCATCAAACTATCAAATGTCAGGCACAGGTCTTGCCAGTTCTTAACATTTTGTCAGGTACAGATTTAAACGGTCCCAGTAATTGCAGTGTGCAACAAAAGAGTCTGCATACAAGTGTTGACAAAGCCATAAAATATTCATCTACCTAAGGTATATCACGATCATTATGACACATGATTAGTTGTTTTTTAACATGTTTCTAATAAGTTCAAGTAAAGAATACTGTTAAGTAGAATAGTGTTGACAGGCAGCAAATTCTGAATGTCCGGTACTAAGTAGCTGGTGCCTGACAAAGTGTTGGACACTGTTGAAAAAGTTATTTCCAGGGCTGTATAGCAACAAACGGTAGTAGAGCGATTTTAGTAAAAGCAAAGCCAGGGACTGACCTAGGCATCTGAAATCATTAGCCAGTAATTTAACCTATTGGGATTTTATTAGCCAACCATTATTCTAACAAATAAATTGTCAGGTGGCTAGGTCTGTCCCTGAGAACCACTGATGGTGTTGACCATTAAATCAGTCTTGAATGGTAGGTATCCAGTTTACTGGATTGATAAATGTTTACTTAGTCTGCGTTGAAAATTTTTTTTCACAATACCACGAAATTCGAACATCTTTTAGCGGTAGACATGGTAGCCTTAGATCTGTAGCTATTGTATCCAATGCAAGCTATAGAGGATATGTTGAAATCATTGCTTAACCCTTTAATGGTCAGGCCATGTCCATTTTGCAGACCATGTGAGGAGCATTTTTGAAACTTTACCACTGGAATAACTGGCTCGATAATCTAGCCAGTTATTCAAGCGGTAAATTAAAAAAAAATTATCTCTTGGCGTGTAAAATAGACATTTTCTAAGAGGAAATTGAATTTTCTTGACCAAATTTGACCATTAAATGGTTTTAAATGTTTTCAAGAATTAGATTTTGCGCTTAGTTTAAAAAATGTATTGTCCGACATGAAATCATTTCAGTGTTTTCTAACGTCGTAATCGGTAATCTGGCATTCCAAGTTCGTATACCATTTAAGTTATGGATCTGCAAGATTCGTAGGCAATTGATATAGTGATATTTAGTCATTTCTTTCTTGGAAATGATGAGCTGATGATAAATTCTGAATAATGCCGGACCTGATTACACAGGTAACACAGAGATCACTGCAAACGCTGATTTTGGCCAACTTTGACCATTACATTTTTTCAAGGAAATTAAAATTTTCTCACGGAAAATGTCAATTAGCAGACCAACAGAAAACTATTTTTGAAAATTTACCACTAGAATAACTAGCTCGATAACTGAGCCAGTCATTCCAGTGGTAAATTTCCAAAAATAGTCTTATTGGTCTGCAAATTGACATTTTCCTTGAGAAAATTTAATTTTCCTATATATGATCTAGGGATTAAAGGGTTAAGAGACCACCCATAAGTGTGTATAGTGTGTATGTGTCTGGTACATAAAGGTGGTCTTACTTTATCAAAGCTTGATATGAATTCTTAGAGTAGAGCCCTTAAGATAACATGTTTCCAAAACAAAAACAGATATATGCTAGGTAGCCGGGTTTCCCATGGCATCTAAATTCCAGGGGGGGGGGGTGATCAGGGACCTGACACCCTGAAATCCAGTGGTCCGAAAGCTGAAATCTGCATTTGAACCCCATATTTTCAGATTGAGGCACAGATCTTAGCTTTGGTACCCCCAGATTTCAGGGTGTGGTATCCCTGGGGACCCCAGATTTTAGATGCCATGGGAAACACTGCTACAGGGTACTAGCATATATCTGTATATATGAGAAGCACTGCATTTGAACCCCATATTTTCAGATTGAGACCCTCAATTGAGGGATTGAGATTCTCATCCATACCAAAATTAGACAGTATCGTAGACACACAGCTATAAATTAAGGGGCTAGGTGGGTGGTGGTGGGAGGGTGTGTCTGTTTTGGACATACTAGATTTTGTGCAAAAACATATCAAACTATTTAATAATTAATAATCATAGAAAATAATCCGGGGTGAGGGTGGTCCCTTGAGACCCTCTGCCACTACCTTTTGGGGGTTTCCTAGCTACATTTTGGGGAACCTTATGTGAATCCCTGTTAGTAGAGTTTGAACATGATGTAAGAACAGTATCTTTTTGGGGGGAGGGGGGGGGGGGGGGGGGGTTGGAAACAAGATAAGTTATTTCTGAGTTGTAGTATAGCTGGTTTGTGTAAGATGTAGCTTAAATTTCTGTTTCCATTATATAATAATAGTGTATTTATTTATCTCCCTCAACCTCTTCTAGTCCTAAACAGTTTTGATGAAAAACATGCATGTACACTATCTATGTATATAAAAGCAGACAGCCGAGCAGGTGAAATATAAATACATTTGCCATTCTATAATGATTGCTTGTGAAAATTGTTGGCACTCAATAAGCGGGTGTGTTGGATGGTGGCCAATAGCGACTGTTATCCACTTCATATGTAGGTGTGATTGAAAGTGAAGGAGGTTTGTGGTGGGTTGGGAGACTAACTTAGCATATGATCACCTTATGTATTTGTGTTGATTATGCAGACTGTTCCACTTGACCCGGTCATAGAAAAGAATGTACTAATGCTTCAAGTGACATGTGTGCATTTTTCCTCTTATCCATTATCGATAGTACGATGTACTGTATGGAATTTACGCCCTATCATACAGCAATGCATATTTGAGTACTTATTCTATTGCTACATAACCCTGAGATCCATTAACCCGTATAAGTTGGATGTCAATATCCAATTTTTTTACCACGGCAATAGCAAAGAAACTGATGTACTGTTTTCAACAATTTGGTGGACGATGTTGCTGTCTATGACAGCACCATCTTCCACCAAATTTGTTGAAAAATTAACACCAATTCATCTTTTAATTTAATTTGAAATTTTAAAATTTTAACATTTGAGTGCTAAGGGTTAATCGCAAATTGCAATTATTAGCACATCTGTCCATCAACTTATTTCTTTGAACAACTTCTCACGAATCAGTGAGCTGATCTCAAGCAAATTTGTCAAGCAGTATCTTTAGGTCATAGAGATTGATGATTGGCCAGGTAGGATGGTGGTCATCCTGATTCTGAACTTTTTTGCCTTTAGAAGTCACTTTAGACATGTTAAAAATAAGTTCCATAGCCAACTGACCAATTGACATTAAACAGACTTGAGAAAGTTCTACTTGAAGTTTTGCAAATTACATACTCCTTGGGACGTTAGGGACCATTCAGATTTCCTCAACAGAAGTTGATACATGAAAAAGTCAGGGTTAGAAATGGATGAAAAGATCTAGTTGCCCTTATAATGTTAAGCTAAATGAAAAAGAAAATTAGAATCACTATATTTTTTGTCCTGTAAATTCCGAAGAATGTCCAAAAACTGAAACAGCATTAAGCATATTGGTTACTGATTCTAATAATTAAGTAAATAAATGATTTAAAAGGAAAAAAATTAGTCAGTGTATTAAGAACACAGTATAATATTAGTCTGAGTATTTATCATGGTTGCCCTGTGTACCATTAACAGTCAAAGCTTAGTTGCCCTTTTGAAATTCAGGTTGCATCATGCAAATGGACATTTCTATCCCTGGAAAGCATGTCGTCGATTATGCCAGTGAATATTTTTATATTTGCTTTGATGGGTGCTCAAAATTTGAATGAAATTTTCAAATCAGATTGATCGATTGATTAATTTGAATGACATCGCCGATATTCAAAACGTTACACCACCTGTGTCTTTCTAATTCTTTCACCTACTGTTGACAACCGTCCCTTCAAAAGACACATGGTGTACAGTTTTGCTTAACTCTTTCAACACTCATATCAGCCAAAAACGGCCTCTGCAGTGGTTTAACCATCGTGAGAAATGTCCATTTGCAAACCGAGAGGAGACCATTCTTGAAAATTTACCACTGGTATGACTGGCTCGATAACCGAGCCAGTCATTCCAGTGGTAAATTTTCCAAAATGGTGTTTTCTCGGTCTGCAAATGGACATTTTCTATGAGAAAATTTAGATTTTCTTGTACAACTTCGAGGGTTAAAGTGTTAATGTTGGCATTGCTCTCTGTTCAATCATTGTAGAGTATGATAGCAGAGATGCCAACACCTACACTTTGGATGTAGCTAAGCATCTACACCTTTAACACCTATGCTCCTCTGCTACACCCTACACCCTTGCTACAAATACATTCAAACCAATGATCATCCAAAGGACATCCAATTAAAAAAAGATTTTCTTGAGGAGCATTCTTTCAGAGACCCCCTAGAGGGACTTTATCCTTTCGACTCTCATTCATGATGCGTGCGTCTGCAGGGCACCATATGCTTGGATTCTATACATTAATATCTGGATCGCTACTCTTTTTGGTGTGCCGTGGGGAGGTGGTGAGTGTTGGCGTCTGGAGTATGGATGATATGTGAAAAGCATTGGATAAGCATCTACTATACGTAATACGCAATACAGAATATTGTGCTCTAAGAGACTATATATGGAACATGATTGAAACCAAGACATTGCTGACACAATGGTGTCTTTCCTGGTTTTAGCCGAATATCTACACATAACGCGGCAGCCAGTGAAGGACCAAGCCTATTAAAATGATGACTGTCATGTCCTAAAACTGAATATCTCGTAACATTTGAGGCAGCGAAAAATAGCTTTAAGTCGCTAACACCACTTTTTTCATGTGGTAATTTCTGCCTTTTGACTGTATACTGTCCCTTGCTGATGAGACGGTCAGACACTTGGTGTGTTAGGACTCTTGCTAAAATTTGGAAGTGTTATGGAATTGACAGACAGTGAAAGTACAATTTAAAGTAATCTACAAATTAATATCTTGAATAAGGATATGTAATTCTGTTGTAAATTAATGTATTTTACTGGGCTATTTGTAAAAGTTTGCTAAACTTTATAATTAATATAGATCTCCGATGTCTAAAAATAAATAAGACTGAGTAATGACAATAGTCATCGGTGATGTGAAGATATATGCAACAGTCACCACATTTTGACATCACCACCACTCCTGTCTCTTACCAGTTTCCTAATCTGTGCACATTTTTCTCTTCTGTAATAAGATAACTTCAGAGGATACATGCAGTCATGCATGCTCGTAACGAAATTAACCATTTTCAGTCTGAATTTAAAAAGTAAATTTCAACAACGCTCCGGTGACCATCTGGATATATTGAAAATAATTTTCAGTAAGGCATGGCTTCCTTAAGCAGACCTGGCCTTCAGTCAGTCAGATTGTTGTCAAAATATTCAGCCGAAGATTAGTGACTATATCAGATAGGTTGAAATGGGTTTAATATGAAAATCATTAGAGGAAGCCGCAGACTGAGTGACATTACTCCAAGCAAGTGACTGCAATCAGGGCCCATTGATTCACTGATTCCATTAACCCCTCAAACTCTTGCAATTGTACCAATTTCAAGACAACTAAGTAGAAAAATAACTATTGTTAAATATTTTGAAACTAATTTAACTGGAACCTGTCTGTACCTGCCCATGGCAGCAACAGGTCCCAGTTAAATTGTTTCAAAATATTCAGCAGACTGTTCCCTACATCATAATAATTCATGAATTTGTCGTGGTTTGGAGGGTTAAGCAGTTTGATCGAGCAGACTTGATCATCGTTATACACTCAATTTTAAATCCAGAATCTATAGATCTTGATTGTTGTCTAAATGAATTTAGCTGTCTGATCAGTTGAGTATTTATGCATTCAGACCATAGCCAGGAGCTATACGAATATATATATGCATTCAATCTAATATATATTTAACCCTTAATGGTCAAATTTGGTCAATAAAATTTTAATATTTTGTTATTGAATGTCCATTTACAGGCGGAGAGAATACAATTTTTGAACATTTTTCCCTGGAATGACTGGCTCAGTTATCGAGCCAGTCATTCCGGTAGTAAATTTTCAAAAATAGTGTTCTCTCAGCCTGTAAATGAACATTCCACAAGACCATAGCAGAGACCGGTTTTGACCGACCAGTGTGAACATTAAAGGGTTAATATTGCGGCCTCTATGCATTCAATCTTTACCCAAGAGCTATGGCGTTATTAATATATTGAGCTCTATGCATTCAATCTGTACCCAATAGCTATGACGTTATTGATACATTTATTGAGCTGTCAAATTTGATTCAAAATATTCAACACCTTAAATTTTGTATAGTTATTCTGAAATTGAGATTCTATGAATTCATGGCTCAGTGCTATAATTCATTCAAGTGCAAGGTGGTTGGAGCTTAGATAGAAATTGGCGGGGTATTTATCTAGAAATGGACCTTTCCAGTTTATCCATCAATTATATTATGTCATAATCAACTACGTGACGTGTAGGATGATGTCATAATCAATGACGTCATGAGTGACGTAGATAATTTCATCACGAATGCTTAATTGATGACAGACTAAGCGTTGTTGTATGAATTGTATGTCTTTACTATTTAATAAACATTCTGTTGAATATTTTGAAACTAATTAAACTAATTAAACCATAGGCAGTAAAAGCACCCAGTCAAATTTGTTTCAATATATTCAACAGCTTACCCGTATAGTTTTTTGGAAATTGATAGTCAGGGAGCTCAGAGATCTATCGATAACAACACGGGCGAAGTGTGGGTGGATCTTAGTTAGAGATGGGTAGAGCACAGCTAAAACTAGATTTTTCCATTGTGCATGTCTCAGTAGTCAATCAGTCTACCTGAACCTGAATATAGTGCTCAGTTCTCCACAAATCAATTTAAATGCCAACTTTATAATGAATGTTAGAATTATTCTGGTTGGTTATCACAGTATGTGTGGATGTATTTATGGCTGTTGATAAGCATTACTCTGCAGGGGTGGGAAAATTAGGAAGGAAGAGACCACCATCACTTGAAATACACTCATCAATAATTATATAGATCCTGGACAGATTAGCCACATTTAACCCTTTAAGCCTTAAATTTGTTCAAGAAGGTAAAAAAATTTCTCAAAGAAAATGTCCATTTGCAGACCAAGAGGTTATCTTTGAAAATTTAGCACTGGAATGACTGGCTTGGTTATCGAGCCAGTCATTCCAGTGATAAATTTTCATAAATAGTCTTCTTGGTCTGCAAATGGCCATTTCTCAAGACCACTACAGAGGCCATTTTTTGCCAGGTTTGAGTGTTAAAGGGTTAATATGGAATAGAGCACCTACATGCAGTAAGGATTATTACAGGTAGTAGCTTAAACTACAAAGGTACTAACTCTATTGATAGTCAAAGTTAAATGTGTGTGTACAGTAAATGTATGGCAGCAGTTAATGGCTCTGTAATGGTAAATGTGTACATGAATAATAGAAAATATCATTTCTACAGTCTAACCCTTTAACACTCAAGATGGCCAAAAACGCCTTCTGCATTGTTCTTGAAAAATTTCCATTGACAGACCAAGAAATGATTATTATTGAAAATTTTGTATTCGCAGAAATCTTTGTTTTCATAAAACAATTATTAAACAATGAAAATCCCCAAGAATGACCTAATCTCTGAATGAGGTCATATTTAGAAATCTGAGCTCTTAAAAACAAGCGGAAGAGCGTATATTTGAACCCCCTGTCCACACAGATATCACTTAGATCATGTAATGTGTTCCCATTGTATCATGTATGAAGCACGCTGATTTTAGAGGACTGTAAAGGTCAAGATGACATTCTCATTTATCAAGCAATTACATGGAGTCCGTAATTGGTCATTGCACTCCAAGCATGCTCATTATCACTTTGGTCAGTAGTGGTCACTGTCCTGGATACCCAGTACCCACTGCTTCAAAGAATATTAACCCTTTTAACTGTCTCGCCGCTGCAAGCCACCAGACTTGTTGCATATTTTAAAAACAGTTTGGCTTGAAAGGCCAAGTGAGCTTATGCCATGGCGACTGTCCGTCGTCTATAGTTTTTGTCTCGCCTGCAAAGCAGAAGGCGAGACCTATATGTCACCTTTTCCAACGCCGACGCCGACGGCATCAACAATGTGAAGTTTTTGCTTTTAGTGTTTATAATAATATTTCAGGATCAGTTAAACCTATTGTGACTAAACTTGGCTATATGGTTGCCTATACTGTTAGGAAGTGGCATGATGATACTGAGGCCACAAGGGCAAAGGTCAAGGTCACTGTGACCTTGATAAAAAAACCCAGTTTTTTCAATGTTACGTTTTTTGCGTTTAGCAAAACATCTCGACTCATCTTTCAGTATTGGTTAATCCTATTGGAACTAACCATGGATACATTGTTACCTATTATGTTAGGAAGTGGCATGCTAACACTGAAGTCACAACGTCGAAGGTCAAGGTCATTCTGACATCTACAAAACTTTGTTATTTTTCAATGTTATGTTTTTAGGCTTAGCAAACCATATCATGTTATATTTCGGGATTGCTTAACCCGAATGGAACACAACTTGGCTACATGGTTGCTTATACCAAGAGAATACAGGATGGTGACATGGAGGTCACCAGGTCAATGGTCATGGCTATTCTAATATTGCTATTTGACTTCTGCTTTTTCAACCTTAAGTTTTTCTATTCAGCAAATCATTTATATTTCAGGATTGGTTAATCCTATAGGAACTCAGCTTGAATACATGGTTATTACTACATTACAACCTACCGCCTTGCATTACTATTGCTCTTTCCTTTTCTGAAGGGAAGCGTAGTAGGATGAAATTTTTACAGCCAATGTTTGCTGTGCTTTGTGGTTACAGAGTGACTGAAGGCTTCTTCAGGAATCTCCATACTCTCTCCAATGATGAGGTCCATAGCAATTCGCTTGAATGCTATATCTCGGAATGAGGCAGGAAGAGGGTTAATACATAACCCAGAGCCAATGAGTGAGTCATAAGGCATAATGACAATCTCATTGGCTGACAGCCGTCACATGACTTTGTTGTAGCAACCAAGTCTTTATTCCTTTTCCTACTAGTGAAGGAAGGGGTAGTGAAAAATTTTATAGCCAGTTTTAAAAAAGTTTTAAACTTTTCAATGCTGCTGTGGGATTATTTCAAGCGTTCAAAGGATCAACAAGATGTCAGACAAAAAGAAAAGACGTTCTAAGATAAGTGGTTGTAGGTCTTTTTGATATATATTGTGTTTATTAATCATTTCTATTTTCATGGTAGGCGTGTTACCAGTTTTGGTTTTTTATGCCCAGAGTGTTTTAGACATAGTTGGTGTCTATAATTGCTTCTTCCTTACAGTAGCTTGTTTAAGTTACCTATGTACATGCTTGGTTAGCATTTGAGCATGAAATCCATGGTATCTCATTAACATACTCTCTTAAAGAAAAACCAATATTAAATAATTTAGAGACTGGTTTGGTCTCTTGTTTAATGGGTTCAGCGCTGTCTGATCCCTTTTTATCTTCGGGACTTTACCCTATCAAATCTTTCTCTGTTACGATTCAGATTTGAAAAAGTCTCCGAAGAAGATTAAAGTCAAGTCTAAAGAAAAGGAGATTGCTCTTCATTCTATTAGATGTCCTAACACCAGCTGCCATAGATTCATTAAGACAGATCATTCTGGCCATGTGTGCCTTAAATGCACTTCGTGCTCTATCAATTCAACCTGTCTTATTTGCAGCTCATGGTCCCAGGCTACTAGACTTGCCTTTTTCAAACCAAACACACCTGATCACTCTAAAGGGAATTCTTCTCCTTTAGGGTCTGCGATTAAAATAAAGGCCAAACCCGAGCCCTCACTTGATTCATCCATCTTTGAAAGGATTGTATTATCAATGGAATGCCTGCAGAAACAAGTGAGCAATATAGATGCGTCGATTGATAGCAGAATTAATAAAATGATCCTGGACCAGTTACCTTCCAACGTTTCATTTCCTGATATTGTTGAAGGGGAAACGTCGGAACTGACTGTTCCTAGGAAACGCTTATTAAAGTCCAAGAGTGTTTTACGTCTTACTGATCTTCACTGTTTCAGGGGTTCAAAATCATCAATGACAGGAAAGAACAAAAGTACGAAAAAGCCTCTGGTTTCGCCTCATTCATCGCTTCAGAAGCCAGTCATTTCTACTCAAGCACCTACAGTCAACATTCCGCATCCTGCGCCTATGAGGACCAAGTCAGGTTCATCCTTTCTCGGGTCCGAACGGGTTGTAAGTCAGTCCGGCTCTCCATCAATCAACATTCCACAGCCTGCGCCCTGAGCGGGTTGTAAGTCGCTCCGGGTCTTCATATCCTATCACTACTACTTCTTCACTGGCAAATTCTACTGTTTCTTCAGCTAGTCTTCCGGGCCCGGGTTTTCTCCCGGATCTGGGGATGGACTGGTCTAGGTTACCGATTTCTTCCTTGGGGCCCGACCCGGAATTCGATCCGGGTTCGGCCTCTGGGGAAACTTCGGGAGTACTGTTGGTATCGTTTCCGGGTCCGGGTTTTGTCCCGGACCCGGGTCGGGAAGCCGGCCAACTTAAGTTACCGATTTCTTCTTAGGGTCCGGCTCCGGCTTCTAAGGATTCTTCGGGTTCTATTTTCCTCTAGTCTATCTCTTTCAGGCGTGTCAGAATTAAAATTTAAAATTTAAAAAAAAAAATTTCTCTCGGTTCTCCCGCTCCGGGTCTGGCCAGAATCGGGACTGGTCATTCCGGCGTGTCAATTAAATTTGAAAATTTCTCCCAGTTTTTGCCGCTCCGGCTGCGGCCTAGTCGGTACCGGTAGTTCTGGCGTGTCTAATTAGAATTAATATTGCTTCTAATTTTGGTCAATCCTCATATGACTTTCAAATGGTTCCCCAGTTTTGGGGCCTAGTTGGGCTCCGGAGCCGGGTTAGTTCTAAATTTCTTAGTCATCCTCTATTTAACTGTCAAATGATTTCTGAACGGTCGGTGGGTTCTCTGGGATTCTATTAGTATAGTAAAGTTTATTTGCTTTTTATGCCAATTGGCGGATTTGCATACATTTACAGTCAGGTTTACAATGTCAACAAAATAGAAATATACAAACATACGCATTATTAAAATCAATCAATAACACTGATGCCATCACGTTCACTGTTTGCATCATGTTGTTCAGTTTTGCATGATCACGTGACTTGTATTTTAAATTATCCTAATGATATTTATTAGTAATCCCAGAGAGGGTTCGGGGTCGCATCTGGGATTATTAGATCCATTCCCGGGTTCCCTAGGTCTGTATGGATCTTACCTTCTCCTGGTAGTTTACTGTCTATTTCTTAGCTTTTTCTTACGATTCTAATTTCTGATTCCATCCTCCTGCACATTTTCTGATCTGTCAGTTTATTACGCAATTCTAATTAGCTTTGTTTTGGTCATTTTTTCGCCCCGAGTTAGAGGCGCAGTTCTATTCGGGTCGTTCATCTTTTCGTATAGTACTCCTTTTCCCTTCTAAGTTGGCGGGTTGGCATACTTTCATGACGTTAGGAGAATTTACCGATCATGCTATATTTTTATCGTGAATATTTCATTCTTTTAAGACTAATTTCCCCATTTATCACCCCTTTTTAGTGTATAATATTCATTACCTAAAGTTAGATTAGATTTGCGCTCTTGGTGTTTTGTGATTTCTTTATTATAAGTTTCTTTCCCGTATTTCGCTATTCTTAACTGTCCCAGTTCTGATCGGTGAAACACGTAGACCTATTTATTCGGCAGTCTATTCGTCCTAGTCTCATTTCGTCACGGTGACATTATCACTTTTTTCTCTTCTATATACCCATTTTTCAAAAAAATTTCGTGTTCTTTAGCTAAAACATGTTATTTAGAGTCATGTTCGTTCCCAACATTGCTGGATTGGTGATTTTGGGCCCGAAATTTATCCTTTTCAATCCCTATTTATCTACTACCTGTAACTTTCAGAATTGTCATCACCGTGTATATAGGTCGTTGTCAATTTGTTCCGTATATATTTCGTTCCCCTTTTGTTTACATGGAGTAATTCTTTTGGATATTATTCGTTCTTAACCTAGATCAGTTCTATTTTAGCTAATTCTTTCTGACTATAGCGGGATTCGCTCCCCTCCCATAAGTTTCTATGGGATTTCTATTTGCCACTTAATCTGATAAATCACTATAAATAGTTTTTCTTTTTTCAATATGTACAACTTTTAATTAGTATGGATAATTAGAATACAGATATAACGCTTTTAACCAAGAAATATCGTTTTCTCTCGACTCAGCAGCCATTACTGTCCAATAGTATACCGGGACAGATCTGATATTTGCTATGTTCTAGCCAGTAGATTAATCTTTCTTTTTTTCTCTAGCCAAATAGTATATATTTTAGCCACATCTTTCTTTAATTTCACTTAGGATCATGTTTGCAGTCAGTCCTCATCAATTAATAGCCTGCTTTAATTTCACAGTCCAGATTCAATACGGTCTTTCTATATAAAATATGTATTGATTATTTGAACTTCATATGTTTAAAAGTTGTTTTTTGGGCATATTGTTTTAATATGTTCAACAACGTAAACATGAATTTTTGTTTTGCATTTTGTTACACTGGAATTGTTCAGGATTCAACCAATCAAGAAAGTTAAATTATTTTTATTCTTTAGCCAATGATTTTTCCAATTCTGCCCTTGGTTAATCAGACTTCGTTCTTACTAGGATTTGGCTGATTGGCTGGTGGTTAGATTGGTCCCTAATATAAATTAATGCTTGGAAGTCTCTGTCTGATCTCATTGTAATATCCTAATTTATGTATCAGACTCATTAACACTTTGATCTAATTCTGAGATAACTCAAGAAATCTTAACTATCTTATATCCTATCTTTTATCAGCCTAGCCCTAATAGGAATTTTAGACTTTTAGCTTTTATTCTTCATTTATATCTTTCTTTATTCAGTTATTAGGTATCATACAAGTATGACTTCCGTGGGTAGGCTTCTTATTCTCTTGGTTATTAGATCTTCTTGTTTTATTCTTTATCTAGTCCTCTGAGATCCCTTATTACGCGGTTGATCAGTTCTTATCCTCATGGACACATCACTGTTGTCTAGTTCTTCAATCATGGGGGTGGGACCAGTTTGGTGTCTGTTTCCAGGAGTCCTTGATAATTCTTCACTGGGGTAGATCCCTCGGTATTTCTTTCCGCTATTTACGATTGATTTATAATCATCCTTATTGGTGGTCTTTCCATTTTTGTCTCGTTCGTTGCAAGGGTTGGTATACATGATATCGTATTATGGAAAGGTTCCTCTGATTCGTGTTTTACCCACCTGGGGGTCTCTTTCGTCCTCTCTCATGGGAAGTTAGCCTCCATCCATTCCAAATGTTCAAACACTGATATTCACTATTCAATCTCGGATGGTAGGCAAATTAGTGTCGGCTAGGTCCTTACAGAATAGTAGACCTCATGGTTCCAGTAGAGGTGATGCCTTGGGTTCCTTTGATGAGAACACCTTTCCAGTTTTATCTTAAGGCCCAATGGAATCAATCTCTAGATTCTCTGTTTCATCGGATCCTCATCAAGTTTCTATCATGGTTCATTGCCAGTTTTGATTAGATAGTCAATCCCTTTTGTTAGGGGTTCCTCTCCATTCTTCAACTCTTCAGGCTATATTTTTCACAGATACATCTCTGAAAGGATGGGGAGTCTTTTGGAATTCCATAAAGATTCAGGAATCTGGTTCCTCCTAGAATCTTCTTACCACGTCAATCTTTTAGAACTGTGGACTGTTTCATTCCCTAGCTTGTTGGGAACCCATGGTTCTCGGTATGTCAATGCTCATCAGGTCAGTCAATTTCACAGTAGTCTTGTTCATCTATCATCAAAAGGGGTTGGGGGGCGCATTCCAGGCCGGTTTCCCTGGGTCGAGAGATCATGATCATTCTCTATTGGTGCCGGTCTCGCTACATTTCTTTCAAGCATTTCATTCCCAGGCAAACTGATTTTCTGGCTGACCCATTATCTCGCCCTTCATAGATACCAGAAATAGTGGGAATTGTAAGAAGCTTTAGTCCAGTCATTTTTCCTCAGTTCCTCTCGCCCCCATATAGATCTGTCTGCTTCTCTCAAGAACAGAAAAGATATCCACTTTCCTATCTCCTTTCCCGGAATCTCTGGCTCTCAGTAGTCTCTCTAACTGAATCTTGGGACATCATATTCTCCTACGCTTTTCCCCCCTACGATTCTCATTTCTCTGGATCTCAGAATGATCAGGCAACATCCCTGCATAGTCCTGTTATTAGCCCAGTTTTGCAGACTAAATCCTGGTTTCCGGATCTCCTAGACCTTGTAGATCTCCCTCTGCTACTCCCTGTCTCCCACGATCCATTTTCCCAAAACATAGGCAGGATTCTCCATCAGAACCTGGAAATATTTCGCCTGTCAGTCCGGAAACTGTCTAGTTTCCCTCGCCTTCGTCAATCTTTTCAGTCAGATCTCAAGAACTATTAAAAAAAAAAAGTTTCTCAGGTCTTCCACTCGAGACATCTATAAAGCTAAATTTGAATATTTCAAAGAATGGTGTGCAGACCATTTATCTTACCTTCTGAGGCCTCTGTAGCTCAGGTCACTGAGTTTCTGTCTTCCTCTTTGATCAGAGGAAGGATTCAGCTAATATTATTAGATCCTATCTTTTTGGTCTGAATTCCTTCGTCGAGTGTCTAATCGATCCTTCAGTCCAAATTCAGAAACATTTTGCTATCTCAGTAAAGGTTTGAGTACTTCTCGTCCTCCGTTTAAGAGACACATTCCTTCCTGGAACCTTTAGTTTATATCACAGGTTCTAGCGGGGATACATTTCGAAACTGGTTTCTGTGTGCTTGATACATCTTACACTAGAAACAGTTTCTTCTAGCAGTAGCATCTGCTATCCATGGCTCTGAAATCCATGCTCTTTCAGCTGAATTGGTTAGATTTCAAGTGACGGGTCATAGCCTTATTCTCTATCCCAGGGCAGAATTCTTGTTCAAGACTCAGTTTAACTCTTGAGTCAACCTTTGATAATTCATAGACTTTCTTCTTTGTTGCCAGATGATTCTGTATGGTTCCCAGTCAAGCCCCTTAATATGTATAAACTTCGTACTGATTCTAAACGATCCGACATTAGACATCTTTGGGTTACATTTGCAGACGGTCTAAATCATCCTGTCTCCTTAATCACTATTTCCCGTTGGATCGTGGACATACTATTAAAATTCGCTATGAACTAGCTTCTCCAGGAGATAATCCTCTGGTGGGAGTCAAGGCTCATTGTGTTAAGGGCCTTTCTCCATCTTGCTCTCTCTCTTTTTAATGGATCTTCATTAGATTACATCATGTTAGTTGCTAACTGGAAGTCAGAGTACACCTTTATTAACCTCTATATTATAGATTTTAGTCCCTCTTCCTTTTTCTATAAAAAGATTCATACGGTAACTTCAGGGACCATGACTCGTATTCCTCATTCATCATCTTCTCTTACTTCTTCTTCTTCATTCTCTTTAGTCTCTAGTTGGGGTTAGTGGGAATTCATTACTTAATTCTCATGTGTGTATTTCACCCCTTTTTTCATATCATCTCTCTCATCACCCCTATTATTCATCTCTTTCTTCCATGTTCATCTCTTTCTTGCTTCCAGGGGTCATTTATGACCTTCTTTATTGTCTTCTCGTTAGGCCATCCATAAAAAAAATCTGTTTCCTGCAAACCGGGTGGGAGGAATAAATGTCAGTAGGGAGGGAGGAAATTTTTTTTATTTTTTAATATTTTTTTTCCTTTTCAGACTTATGATATAGTTTGAATTAAAATAAGACATAGATATGCTCAATAAACCATAACTTTTTATTCACAATACTAGTGATCGAAAAATTCCAGAAAACTTGTTGCTGCAGGATATTTAGTTATTCTTTTATTTAATATAGTTTTAACCGGCGACGATTGTGGTTTTTGCAGTTTTTGGTAACGCAAACTGTAGTTGGAGAAATATCTTTAGTTTCCATCGTCATCGACTTTGCAGATTACAATTCATATCTCTCGCTGTATCCGCCGTGAAGAACTAATGTAAACAGGGTGTACCACATTAAGCAGAGTATATATTGTTTTTCGCTCGTGATTGGATAGTTTTCATGTGCACTACCGTAGTGGCCAATAGAAACGCAGTAGCGGTATGTATAGAGGAAGTGTTCCAAGCGCAATAACATTTGTAATGACGTATATTTCCTTGACGTAGTGTCACAAATAATCTGATTGGTTCTGATCGGATGTGCCCATCAGGGAATCAAAATTTATCAATGAAATATTACTACCAGTAGTAGAATCATAGGCTGTTACCGATTGGGAATTACAAACGCTGTTTAAAACACAAAAACGGGTCGGATCACGGAATACTGTATTTCGCTTAATAATAGCCTAGGCTTCTATTAGGACAAGAAATGTTCAATTTCCAACCAAACATCTCTGAGAAAGGGGGTGGACTTATATTACAGAGTTTTCCCAAAAAAGTTCTAAAATTGATACCACGGAAATTCAACGTATTTTCTCCCGTGAAAATTCCCACCTCCTACATTTAATGTATACCTCAAAACATCACGGGGGAAGTGAAATTATTTGATTTGAGCGCCTAAATATTGCGTATCCTTCAATAAAGCTCGTTTATTACATCAAAATTAATCCACAATTTGATATAAAATGGCGTCGCGAAAAAATACAAATCACGTGATTCGCCTCCAATTGAAGAGTTTATTTTAGAGCGAGTACTCGGATATAAATATTCTGGAATCGGGGACTTGGAACTCGGGAATATCTATATATTATCATTGCGCGATAGGAACTGAGTATTATCCTGATCTTAAAAAAACGGGTACCCGTTTGATAAACCCCCGTTAGCGTATGATATCTCTCGAGAACATGGTGCCTCCCATCTCAAGAACCGCTGGCTCGCCAACTTAAGAAGCCGGCTATATTGTCGTTCATAATAATTAAATTTTGATCATTTAATGTTGATCAGCGTTACAAAATTGATGCACATTTTCTCCCGTGCTTGGTGTTTGGTACATAAATTTGTTCTTAAAATATATTTATAAGGAAGGTATTTAATCACACCAAGACTGTTTTACGCGCATTTTGACAACAAAAGTGTGGAGTAAACTTTATTATATCTTGAACATACATGGCCTACTACTAGTATTAATCTAATAGGCGGTCGAGATTTACAAATCCGAGGCCTGTATTGACTTCTAGAGGGGCCGGGAATGTATCAGGGCAGAGATCGGTCTGAAGTAGACACACCCTCTGACACGATTGTTATTATACACGCTATTCTTACAAATTTGCTCTTAAGAAAAATTTTCCTAACAGTTTATAAGTATATAAAGTTTCTAAGTTTATAAATACAATTATTTTGCCCTATAAACAAACCGATACCTTACTGTCAATTCCGATCACGAGTAATAGGTGCCAGTTGGGGTACGTTTAGATCGGCTCTCTCGTGCTGGAGTAGTGCCAAAATATCAATGGTTTTACTCGGGTAGGTACTTTCGCCAATAGGAGGACCGTCTTGAGTACCTTGACTGAGTAGCTATCAACGTGACGGCCTAAATTTTCCCTTAAGGAAACGCGCATTATGATCACGTGAGCTAGACAGTCATTTATTTCCAATGCAAATTGGAGATTTTATTTAAATTGTATGCAAACAGGAAATGGTTTAGCGATATATAGCATCTATGTTAGCGATTTTGAGGCAAAATATATTGAAAGGTATGTCTCTTTTCGTATCTCATAGTAGAGATGCATTAAAAATGTTTTTTTAAATTCCTAACAATGCGATTTTCACAAGCTAACAGTGTCATGGAAATATCACACATTGGGGTGGGGGGGGAAATTATTTTGTTGCCGGCTGGGTCATACAGGCCAAAAAGTTCACCCGGACGGTTTACCGGAAACAAAAACTATTTTTATTTTGGCTTTATTCTTTAATTTCATCTCCTTCAAGATGCTTGATAGAGCAATTCTTAGAAATTGCTTTCTCTTAGTATCTTCCTTACTCGTTATTTCTAACTTCGTATTCTTTCTCTAGTTTTACATCAATTTTGCCCAAAAATTCGCCTCTGGATTTTGTGCAATGTTGAAATCTGTATTTGAGCAATAGTAATGCAGGGAGGTAGGTTGTAATGTAGTAATAACGACCAGACGACTCAGAGGGTCTGGTCTTATGTTTTACTAATTACATATACCTATATATACATTTTTTTTTTTTGGGGGTGGGGGGTGCTTAAGGCTTCATTCTTTGGTCATATCTTGTTAGAATAGTTATATTCAGTATAAGATATTCACTATATCGCTCAGCCTTAGAGTATACCCGGATATGTCAGCTTTCGACATATTTGGGTATTTATTAAAGCTTGTTTAGTCATATAATATTAAGAATTTAGGTAAATACTTAAGTTTCAGCTTTAGTTGGATTCAGAGTCGAGTAGTGATAGGATCATCTACCTCTTCTGAATCTGCACAAAGCTGGATTATATGACTGGATTCGTCAAGGAATGAAGACTTGATTGCTACAACAAAGTCATGTGATGGCTGTCAGCCAATGAGATTGTCATTATGCCTTATGACTCACTCATTGGCTCTGGGTTATGTATTAACCCTCTTCCTGCCTCATTCTGAGATATAGCATTCAAGCGAATTGCTATGGATCTCATCATTGGAGTGAGTATGGAGATTCCTGAAGAAGCCTTCAGTCACTCTGTAACCACAAAGCACAGCAAACATTGGCTGTAAAAATTTCATCCTACTACGCTTCCCTTCACAGAAGGAAAGAGCAATAGTAATGCAAGGAGGTAGGTATATGTAATTAGTAAAACATAAGACCAGACCCTCCGGGTCGTTGCCTATGATGTTAGGAAGCAGCATGATAACACGGAGGTCACAAGGTCGAATGTCAATGCCACTGACAAACAGGAGACAGGCGAGACATTAGGTTTGCACTCCGTCTGTCCGTCCGTCTGTCGCAGTTGGTTTTCCGCACTTTTTCGCAGTCTTTCAAGGTATTCAAATGAGAATTGGCATTGCTTTGTTATGAGAAGTTACAAACCAAGTTCAAGTTTCAGGTGTATGCGTCAATTTTTGATGAAGTTATGCCCCCTTTCGACTTAAGAAATACGAAAAATATCAGCTTTCCGCACTTTATTTTTGCACTCCTTCAAGATATTTAAGCAAAAATCGGTTGATCGCGTTAGTATAAGGAGTAACAGAGCAAGTACGGATTTTAAACATTTTCGTAAATTTTTCATGGGGTCTTATGCAATACAAAAGATATTAGTTTTCTGCACTTTTTTTCGCAGTCTTTCAAGATATTATACTGAGAATTGCTACATTGCTTTGTTATGAGAAGTTACAGACCAAGTTCGAGTTTCAGGAATATGCGTGAATTTTTGATGTACTTATGCCCCCTTTCGACATGAAATACGAAAAATATTAGTTTTCCGCCGTTTTTCTCACAGTCTCAAGATATTCAACTGAGAATTGGTACATTACTTTATTATGAGAAATTACAGATCAAGTTCGAGTTTCAGGTGTTTGCGTCATTTTTTTAAATGGAGTTATGTCCCCTTTCGACTTTTGAAATACAAACATCAGCTTTCAAGACTTTCCTTCTCCTTCACCATATATAACTGAAACTTGGTTTATGTTATGAGAGGTTACAGATTAAGTTCGAGTTTCAGCTGCTTCTGACAATTTTTAATGAAATTTTTGACTGTCAATCTCTAAAGATTTGTATCACCAGGTAGGGGACATTTATTGCAAAGCATTACTTACAGAATGCTTGTTTTTATGATAGTTTGCATTTATTAATTGGCATCTATTGTCTATTCGTATTTGCCATATCCTCATGTTTGCGTTATTGCAATAAAGAATGTGAATCCGTTGTGTGTCCATTACCTGCCGTGCGTCGTCAACTTTTTATTTTAACGACTTCTCAAGATCCACTAGGCGGATTTCAACCGAATTTAGCAGAAAGCATCCTTCGAGCACATGGATATCCAAGTTTGTTCAAAGGAAGCCGATCAGCTCATTTGGCCAGTTTCCATCTTAGATTTTGGCAACTTTAAAAAAAAAATCATAGTGCAAGAGTTGAACCAAAGAAGTTCAAAAGAACTTCATTGACCAAATGATTTTATATAGGTTTTTGGGTATGCAAGTTTTAAATTTGCACTTTCGAAATTGTCGGATAAATGCTTTGATGGGAATCTTGGATCTTTTTCCTGCCAAAATATATCATACTAAAACAATAGGAAATTTTAACTGTCGTCTCAAGACCCACTGGGCCTATTCCAATTATATTTGGCAGGAAGCATCCTTAGGCCATCCTTAAATAATAGATTAGTTGTCCTCTCCAAAATGACCCTAAATAAAACCGGCTCAATTATATAAGTTTGTTGAGAGATTTAATTGACTCCATTCGTCAAAATGGGCTCATATAACCTTTAGAAACTGTTTGTTTTTATAGTTTCTTGTTTCAAAGACAAAACATGAAGTTTTGTTCTTTAAATTAAATTTTATAATGTTATTTCAGCAGATAAAAAAAAGAATTTTCCTGCCTACCCTACTCCAACCATCAGAGTCTGGAGAGGACAACCAAAAATCTTTTAAGGATGGCCTTAAGGCATAGAGATTCAAGTTTGTTTAAAAACGAGTCAAGCGCCCATCTTGGATTTTGCCCAATTTTTTTAACTTCTCTTTGAAACGACCATTCTAGTTTGTTCAATGGAAGTTAGTATGCTAGAATACACGGCTGCTATCGACCAATCAGATTTCCCTCATTTTGGCGGTCAGATTAAATTTTTTGTATTTGGTGGATTTTGAAGCTGAACTTGGTTTTGTTTATGTTTTGTGGTATGAGTTCAAATTTTCCACTCTGGAAACTGTTAATAAGCGGGTTGGCGGCTATCTTATGTCGCATCCGTATTGCAATTCTGGCCAAAACCTTTAAGTTTCTACTTATATAATTATAGCCAATGTCCTTTCTAGTTGAAATGCCTATGATCCAAGTGAGTGATACAATCCTCTTCGGCCTGTTGTTCAAAATATTCAGCCGATCAAGAGATATAACGCGTGGAATAAATCATCTGCAAAAACACAGCTGTCAGATTGTTCAAAATTTTTTAGGAAAGGTAATATTCTTTGTGAAAAGTAGACCCTCAATTATCGAGCCAGGCATCCCAGTCTCAGTTTCCAAAATAATCTTCTTGGCTTGAAAGTGGACATTCATCAACACTACTAGAGATTAGAGAAGCTTGTTTTGGCTGTCTTGTGTATTAAAGGGTCACATACAGGCCATTTTTCTGCACTTCATACTATAATTGGTCAGTTAATATTGAGGCCAGCTTAACATGTACTGCGATCAGAGAGAAATGTAAAGTAGACCTTGACAAAAAATGTGGAGGATAGAAAATATTGCTAATTTGAAAATGTCAATCGATAATGTCTGACATTTATGGAATGGATTTGACATTTTATTACTGTTAACATATATTGTCCCATTTCATGCTAAATGTTGTATGGTGTATTTACTTGGTGTCATGCTTGATTGGTTATTTTGAAAACAGCTGGTCTATATGTTGTCGCTGCAATTCTAAAGGCACAAATAACTCCAGTCAAAGTGTTTTGTAATGCCACTAGATGTTCAACTTTAATATACATGTACATAGATCCCTTAACCCGATAACCCTTGAATTTGTTCAAGAAAATTTCAGTTATTTTCTAGAAAATGTCCATTTGCAGATGATGAGAAGACTATTTTTTTAATTTATCACTGGAATGACTAACTCGCTTATCGAGCCAATCATTCCAGTGGTAATTTTTCGAAAATAGTCTTCTCATCGTCTGCAAATGGACATTTCTCGTGACCACTGCAGAAGCCTTTTTGGCTGATATGAGTGTTAAAAGGCTAAGTTTCTCTACAAGCTAGCTACAACTACACTGTTAGGCCATGCGCTGCACTACTGTAGGCCATGTTCTACATGGCTGGTTTTAAAGGTATTTTTCTAAGCGGAGTTATTTTTTGAATGCGAGAAAGCCTGTATATGCCAGACTGACATTGAAATATGTCTTCTGTTGTGCTTGTGATAAGAATTGATATCAATTTTCTAACACTGGAGAGAGAGAGAGAGAGAGAGCAAAGTGTCACTGCATGACTCATTTTACACCGGTTCAAATTTTACTGGTTAACAGTCACAGTTGAGTAACCAGCAAGCAAATTATTGCCATATTCAAGTTTTCTACACTTCCATAAATGGCTGCAGGTATTTGTTAACCCTCTTAATCAGCTAAATTCAGGTATTCTTTCAAGTTTAAAGCGACTATAGATGTAAACTATTGAATATTTTGAAATTAATTTAACTGAAACTTGTTGCTGCCTCGCAACTAGTGAGCAACAGTTAGTTTTTAGTTAAATTGTTTTGAAGCTATTCAACAGATTATTTATCATTTCTAGTCTGTAGTTGCAAAAGCTTTTTGACTCACAGCCAATAATGATATAATGCAGAAAAAACCTGTGAAGAAAGGGAACCCAAGGGTCCAGGCAGGTGGTCTTTTTACAGAGGCTCAAATGAACTGTTTTACTGGTTTTGTGTGTCTGTAAAACCCACATTTATATAGTGGCACTGGCAATCTTGTGGAGGAGGTTTGTCTCTACTGAAAACTACTTTTATCTCTTGGCCCGAGCCACCAGAATTTTTTATATGCTCGTTTGAAAAACAGGTCATGTTATGTCATGGCGCGTGACCTATTACCAAATCTGTGTTCGGGCCATATGATCCATAGCCCAAAAAGTGTTGTATGTCTACATTTGAATTTTTTTTCTCAGTGGATATATTTGGTGGAGACGAAGTGTCATGATTTCGTTTCGTCAATATTTGAGTTAAACCCCACCTCTGAAAGGTCCAAAATGCGCCAAAAATTTCTTGTCCAGGCCAGATCTCAAAACGTTTTGAATCTAAATTGCCCCCATGGATCTTTTGTCCTGTGGACATATTAGGAGGATACTAAGTGGCAAGTGTCATAATTTAGTTTCTGCGAGATCTGTCCATATTTGCCAGAGTTATCTGCCCTGAAAAGCTTAAAATTAATTTTTAAAACTGGCCACTTGCTGCCGCCTAAGCGGCACGCCCTTGTTTGCTATTTAATAAGTAGTTTAGGGTACTCTTGAAACTGAATGTTTATTAAATTTTTAATTCATCAGATGGAAAAGGATTTGAGATTTTTTTGACTGAGCTGTGTTACTTAGACCATGACATCACCTAACAAGTGATATATACACCTGTGCAAAAGTTAAGCACCACCCTATTTTTACGCACATGCGAGGGTATATTCATGTGCTATGAAGAAAGCAATAGCATAAACATTTATGTACCCATCCATCTTAGTGCAAGAGGTAATAATGCAACTAGAGGAATGCTGATTATGATGGTGGGGAAACACTGTATGTTTTTGTTTGAACTTGAAAACGAGGCCTGAATATGGTTACGTTGACACAACTGACAACTATTGCCCTACAGTTGACACACGTGGCTAGATTGTCATTAATGGTGTCTGAAAACGAAGTTTAACATCTGTGCACGAGTTTGAGACTGTCATTATTAATACCGGGTATATCCACCTTGTGCCTGGATGATGGCCTGGACACGACGTCTCATGCTGGTCACCAACCGACTGATACGCCATTGTTGTATTCGTTGCCATTCAAGATGGAGTGCGTCTGTTAATTCCTGTAGGTTCTGCACAGGAGGATCCCTCCTCACCATGTTTCCCAGAATGTCCCAGATATGCTCAATAGGGTTCATGTCAGGGCTCCTTGCTGGCCATGGTAGGGTTTCGATGGCATTCTGGCGGGGGTATTCATGCACAGCTCTAGCACGATGTGGTCGGGCGTTGTCATCCATGAATATAGGGTGGGTTCCAGGTGCATGATTTACAAAATGAGGGACCACAACTCTATCCAGTATGGAATCTTGATATCTTTGTCCATTTAGTGTTCCAGGTACAGTCAACAGATCCAGCTTACAATCAAATGAGATGCACCCCCATATCATAACGGAACCTCCACCAACTGGAACTTCTTCCATGATGTTACGTTGGTCGTACGCCGTGTGTCTGGACCTCCATACACGAGTTCGACCATCTGTGGCATGAAGCAGGAACCGACTTTCATCGGACCAGTGTACCCGTCTCCACGATCTCATGTTCCAGTGTCTTCTTTCGTTGCACCACATCAGACGCTCCTCTTTGTGGTGTGCAGTGAGGAGAGGACGTCTGACAGGTCTCCTAGCTTTCATGCCAGCAGCATACAGTCTCCTTTTGACGGTAGACATTGACACTCTATTGCGCGTTTCCCATTGCTGGCTGAGCACTCTGCTGTTGGTGAATGGAGATCTCCTAACAAGGCGTACTAGGGCTCGATCATCACGGGCAGTAGTCTTCTTCGGTATTCCAGATCTAGGCCTGTCGTTCACCTCGTTAGTTTGCCCATGTTTTGCAATCAAACGACTGATTACAGTATGGTTAATGTTCAGCTGTCTGCCAATCTCTCTGCATGACATACCAGTGGTATGCATGCCTATGATTTGCCATTTCACACGATCACTTAACCTTCGTCTTGCCATAGCGGTTCACAATCAAGAGCTAATTCTCTCTGTACAAATAAACCACGGTCATGAACACAAAATTCCTAATCTTGTCGCCTAAATCTGTATGTAATGTTCTACACCTCAAACTGGACTTTTACATAACTGAACACCTGTGCTGTTTCCCGCCACGCACGGACATCAAGCGGCGTGAAGTCATGCATGCATGTGCATTTCGTACTTGGAATTATGTCAGCTAAAGCGGGGACAAAAAGTATGGCAGCCTAGTTGTACCATCATGTTTCTACGTTCTATTGTTTTGCTGGTGCTTAACTTTTGCACAGGTGTATATTTCATTGTGCTGTCAGATGATACATGAGTGTCACATGGGGGATCCCTTATGCGTTAGAAATAGAAATACCTAGAAAGTTTTCAAATATCAAGCCAGCAAGCATCAGAATTGACATACATTTAACTACATACATGCCTGCTAAACTTATGTAAACTACATATTCCATGGGGTTTTAACTCTGGATATGATGAATATTTTGAAAATAATTTGACTGAAAGTTGTTGGTGGCTGAGCCATTAAAATATTCAGCAGGTCCAGAGTTATTGCCTATTGAAATTATCGTCTGATTGCTAGCAGCAGTCAGACAGTTAACCCTTACCTTTCAGATGTCAGTGTTTTTCTGTGTCAATAGCAACGTAATTGGTGTACACTTTTCAACAATTTTGTTGGATGAAGTTGCTGTCTATGACAGCAACATCTTCCACCAAATTTGTTGAAAAATAAACACCAGTTTATCTTTTAATTTAATTTCAAAATTAAAAATTTTGACAGAGTGGTAAGGGTTAACTAATAATAATTATAGCCGAATGACTGTAATGTGTGTATCTGTACATATAAATCATATGGTTTATATAAAAGCCCCTCGCATTCCAGAGTGCAGAACACATACTGTACAGCTTAGAGATAAAAATGTGCAGCGCTTTTGAAAATATAGACCTCTATTAAATTAAATTGAACAAGAAAATAGCCTAGCAATCCTATATTGTCAATGTAGTTAAGGATGTTGTAACAAGCGTGGGTGCTGAGAAGCTTATACATGGTGTGTGTTTGTTGAGTGTATGTGCAGAGAATTGAGCGTTTTTAGTAATTGTGTGTGGTGTGGGGGTTTGGGAGATGAGGGGCATTTAATTGTCACCTGAAATGTCTGTTTGCAGATCCAAAGAACACAGTTTCAGAGAGTTGTGCATCTTGAATGACTGGCTCGATATCGATAACTGAGCCAGCAGCAAATTTTGAAAATAATGTTTTGGTCTGCAAATTGACATTTTCTGTGAGAAGATTTAAGTTTTCTTCGCTGAATTTAACTTTTAACGTGTAAGAAGCCATTACTTACTTGGCATTGAAAGTAGCACGATATTATTACTGTATTACAACATTAAATAAATATTTTAATGGCTGGATAACTTTAAATGAAAAAAATTTAAATTTAAATATTTGATTTACTAACTACTCTTAACTACCAGTTGAGTTTAACCCTTTCACTGTCAAATCCCTGAAAAAGTATATTCTTTGCAGTATAAAACTTATACTGTTGGATATTTTGAAATCAATTTGGCTGGAAGCGTCATTGCTGCCGAAGGCAGCTCAATGACTTGCAGTCAAATTAATTTCAAAATATTCAACAATTTTCTTGTATGATAGCATTGAAAATGAGATTGGAAATTCATCGGTGAAAACTAATGGTTAAGCTAGATTGCAGTTTAAAGCAGTAGGAGGAGCGGAGGTAGGTGGGTTTGGGGTGGGGTGGAGCAATGCATGTGTTATTATATCATCTCAGTTCATAATAACCAGCCTGTTCCTGATAGCAATGACATACAGGTAGACTAGCCCTTTAACACTCATATCAGCCCAAAACGGCTTTCACAGTAGTCTTGAGAAATGTCAATTTGCAGACCAAGTGAAGACTAATTTAATAAATTGACCACTGGAATGACTGGCTCGATAACCGAGCCAGTCATTCGAGTGCTAAATTTTCAAAAATAGTCTTCTCTTGGCCTGAAAATAGGCATTTTCTAAGAGAAAATTAAAAATTTTGTGCACAAATTCGAGGGGTAAAATGTTAGTCTGAGTGTTGATTAATTATAGGCTGTAAGCTGATTAATTATTCTGTCATGACTTGCTAAACACTACAGGCAGTTGTATAATATAAGTCTACATTATTTCAATCAAATTTTATATACATGTTATATAATATTTTTATGAAGTTTTAGTTAAATAATCTCTGATTATAATGATGAATTGATGATAGTAGTTTGTGAGCATGCATGTGTATGCATGGAATCTTGTGTCCTAGATCTGTGCCTGTGGATCGCTATCATGACTGTACAGTGTCTAAATTCTAATAACATTACTGGTCAAGAAATGTGACTAGTCCATTTGCAGGCCAAGATACGGCCATTTGAAAGGGTTTTCACAGGAATGACTACATGTTATTGGAGCTCAATTCACCTTTCCAGAGTACCCACCCATCATATGACGTCATAATGAACTGTGTGAAGTGTAGAATGACATCATAATGAATGATGTCATGAATGATGTTGATAAGTACGTCACGAACGCATATTTGAAGACGGTCTATGCATTGTACAAATTGTTTGCTTTTACTATTTAATAAATATTCTGTTGAATATTTTGAAACTAATTTAACTGGGCGCTGTTGCTGCAATAGGCAGCAACAGCACCCAGTCAAATTAGTTACAAAATATTCAACAGCTTCCCTATATAGTTTTCGGGAAGTTGATGGCTAGGGCATTCGGGGATCGATCAATCCTAACACGACGAGGTGTGGGTGGAGCTTAGCTAGTGATGGGCGCGGCATAGCTAAAAATGGAAAGGTCCATTATCAAGACTGATTCTAGTGGTCAATTTTCAAGAAGAATCTTTTTGGTCTGCATATCAGAGGATGGTTTTGGCTGACCACAAGCTTGAGCATTAAATCATGTTTTGTCCCTGTTTACTACTACTTAGTGGAATGTATTGTCCGAGGTCAATACCCCCCTGTCTTCTCTGACAGCAGTCTGCTGCCTGTCTAGACTCTGTCACAGTTTACATTCCATAGTTTCTTCCCAGACAAAGAAAATGATTTTCATGTAGGAGACTTTATAGCTTATAGCTAAGCATAATAAGTCAAAGATGGGGAATCCATTTTTCTGTTATGTTAATTGTATTTTATACTAGGTTTTCCTCCCAAAATACTCAAATGCTCTTGTTGAATATATTTCATACTCGCTTAGCAGGGACCACTCTATCCACTAGCCAATTAGGCAAATGCTAAGTAAAACTGAAATCTAGTTAATGAATGCGTAGAGTTGGCTAAATCATTGGCTAAAGCTAGGATTCCATTAGCGCGTATTGCGTATCCGTATCCGAATTTTTTTTGCTACAATTACAAATAGATAGGATGATTCCATATGTCTGTATGCGTATGCGAAACCTGTCCATATCCGAATCTGATCGCTACATGTAGCGATTTCATTCAGATACGGACAGCCTTCGGATGTGGGATTCCATTTTGTAAATGACATTATTGTGTCATTCATGGGCTTTCCCCAAATCGACCAAATGTTCCAAAATAAAAGATTCATAGTAAGTATGCTGGAATGTGAAAGGCTGATAGAATTATTTAGAAAATAGTCAATGCTTCTTTGATGCCAACAATCCAGACCATAAAAACGGCAATTACAAACACAGATCAGACACACAGCCGATGGTGGTGTGCAGGGGGTGGTAGTGGTGGTGATGGTAGTGGTAGTAGTAGTAGTACACATGATTGTCCTAGAATTGAATAAATTCACTGCTTTTGGATACGCATATGTATAAATGGAATCACTCATTCGGATACGCTTAATTATTAAAATTTATTTAATTTTCTTGATTGGCTGACTCCTAATTCCAGCATTACGGTTTCAAAGCTAAAATTCCTGTTCACGTTGTTGAATATTTTGAAACTAATATGACTGAAAAGTCATGTTGCCGTAAAAAAAATTCCTGTTTACATTGTTGAATATTTTTGAAACTAATATGACTGACAGCTCTTGCTGCCTAAGGCAGCAACAGTTTTCAGTCATATTAGTTTCAAAATATTCAACAATGTAAACAGGAATTTTTTACGGCAACACCAGTTTTCAGTCATATTAGTTTCAAAATATTCAACACATTCCTTATATATTAAGATCCTATTGTATCTGGACTGTGAAATTGATAATATTAACTGATGATGACTGACTGCGAACATGTTCATAAGTATTGAAGTAAAGATGTGGCTAAAATATTTACTATTTGCCTAACAAAAATGGAATTTTGGCTATTCTATTGGCTAGAACATTGCAAAATCCAGATTTGTCCCTGCTTAGGTGAGACATATCACACTGTAGTATGCTTGTATTTCTAAATTGCTAGGTTCCTATGATTGGTGTTGATTTTCATATCAGTGCTCCTGTTGGTCTCTGGAGGACCCTGTGCTTTCAAGTGTTTGTCCTTGAACTTATAGTGTAATTTCTGAAATGATTCTATTTTGTCTTCTTCACTTGGCTTGTGGCATACCAGAGTAACACATGTTGCAACAATCATTTGATTGGAGAATTGATTATTTTCATTTAATTAATAATACAACATAAATTTAATGTTTTCTAGTGTTCAATGTGCTAGCAACTTTCACTGCTTGCTACACATAAGTCTGTTTTGCATGAATATAAACTATCAATTCCTAAAAGTGAGTGTAAGAGCATTAGCCCTAAATAATGATCTGTAAATTTGGTCAAGTACATTTCAAATTTCCCATAGAAAGTATTTAAGCCTATCCTTAAATAAGTTTGGGTGGCCTCTCTACTGACCCTAAATAAAACTTGCTGACTCCAAATCTTTTTTTGTAGTTTCCTGCGAAGAATTTTTAAAATTTTCTAATGTACGTTCATTGGGAGATTTAATTGACTCCGTTCGTCAAAATGGGCTCATTACTTTTAGAAACTTTGCTATATAGATTCTGTTTCAAGTTAACATAAAAACCATCAAGTTTTGTTCTTTAAATTCAATTTTGTAATGTCATATTTCAGCCGGTAAAAAAAAAGAGTTTCCCTACCTACCTCCCTACCTACCTACCAACCAACCTACCTACCTACCTACCTACCTACCTTACTCAAACCATCATGGTCTGGAGACGACAACCAAAAAATCTTAAGAATGACCTAATTGCAGACCAAGAGAAAATAATTGTTGAGATCTTACCACTGGAATGATATTCCTCATTCCAGTGGTAAACTTTCAAAAATAGTCTTATTGGTCTGCAAACGGATGTTTATCACCTTATGAAAAGCAAACTACAGGAGCTCTTTTGTCTGGATTGATCATTGAGCTCTATTGCGACAGTTTCAGGGCTGGTAGATATTAGTAAAAAGGACAAGGCCTTTGCCTTAACCTTTAACACTTAAATTTGTTCAAGAAAATTTTCTCATAGAAAATGCCCATTTGCAGACCAGGAGAAGACTATTCTTGAAAATTTACCGCTTGAATGATTGACTCGGTTATTGAGCCAGTCATTCTAGTGGTAAAATTTTTAAAAATAGTCTTTGTCAGCAAATGGACATTTATCAAGACCACTGCAGAAACTGCTTTAGGCTGATATAAGTGTTAAAGGGTTAATGGCTTTTATAATGTTAGGGGCACTAAGGGGGTGTCTTAGGCCATCAAGGTAGATGAGGAAGGGCATGAAGGCAGCATTTGGACTTTCTCATGCAATCAGGATCAAGAAGCCATTATTCCCCTTCTACAGTACTACAAATATTACAGTCAGAGTATGTTCAGTGTTGCTAGATCTACATTTGGATGATTCTATACATTAACTTTGGATACTTTATAAATTAGCCGTCTGTATGATGGGCAGGCACCAAGGCAACAGAGGAGGAGGACATGTAAGGTAGTCGTTGCCTTAAAAAGAATAGAGGGGCCCCAAGGCAAGAGTCATGGGGCAACCAAGGCAATTGCTTTGGCTCCCGCAGTATATGCAGCAAAATGATTTTTAATGATCTTTGTTTTCGTAGATCTTTATCCCTGACTTTGCAAGTGTGGGGGTAATGTTTTTGTTTCCATCTATGTGTACATGCATTCACACTCATTCTGCACATCCATGTGTGCGTATATCCATGCTTGCATTTTTCCCAGTAGCATTAACAAATAACAATAAATCCTTCATACATTGATTGCGAGATTAGTTAGTAACATTGATAGTGAATCGTATTGGCATTGAATCCCTAGCCACACGATATTGGTATAACATTTGTGTTTGGCGTTATGTTATTGCCTGTTTGGCTTGTATATTGTAATTACTTAATAACGAAGCGTCTAACATATATATATGTTCATCAATATGGAAGATGCCCCTGCCCCTTGACAAGCAATACTCGATGACGTGATATAATGATGATCTGATCGTATTTTCCAGAATGTTCATGTTAACAAATTCTCATTCATGCGCAATATTAATAGTCATGTCTATCGGGTAGATATTCTGTATTAACGCTTTAACGCTCAAATCGGCCAAAACTGCTTCTCCACTGATCTTAAGAAATGTTCATTTGCAGACCAAGAGAAGACAATTTTTGAAAATTTACCACTGAAATGACTGGCTCGATAACCAAGCCAGTCATTCCAGTGATACAATTTCTATGCGGAATTGGAAACATTCTTGAACAAATTCTAGTATTCATGGGTTAAACTCATCCATTGATTTTAGTCTCTGAGCTTCATATAGTCGAGGCCGCTACTTCATATTTCATTGCACAGACTAGATCTGGATTCTGTGAGTGGCATTTTCATTATTAGCTTAATTCCCTGGTGGCCAAACTGTAGCATCATTAATGTGACAAGCATCCTGTACTAGGCCTGAAAGATGTTTCCCTCTGGTAATATGCAGCTTCTGACTACTTTTGAAGTGTTTATATACAGGGTTGATTTATAGTGCTACATAAACCTGCTTATTACAGACAATTTGATATCAGGATTATTTAACTCATGATTTTTGACTCGACCCTACAAAGTAAAACAAGCTGTTGTGATACCCTGCACATCGTTCGGTGTCGGCGGCATTCAATTTGCATTTAGCTCAACTTTTCTGTTTATATCTCATGTTTGGTTAATCATGGACCCAAACATGGTCCCATGCTTTCTTATAATGACACGCCATTACACAATGATGTTGGGGTAAAAAAGTGAAGGTCACTGTGAACCTGGTCAAACCTTTTTCCAACTGTATCATTTTCTGTTTAGCTCAATTTTTCTGTTTATCTCTCATATTTGGTTAATCATATTGGACCAAAACTTGGAGACATACCTCTTTACACGGCATCACACAATGATGTTGGGGTCAAAAGGTCAAGGTCACTGATATGCATGTCGACCGTCTCGTTCGTCGTTCCTCCGTCAACTTTTGTTTAAAAATGCTACTCATTAACCGCTTGACAGATTTCAACTTACTATGGCTGGAATGACCCTATAGAGGTAGGTGTCAGAAATTATATACAGAATTTAGATTGGTCAATTTTTTGGTGAAAATCCGAAATTTTGTGAAAAATTTACGGGAAATTGTCAAAACGCTACTCCCCATTAAAGGTGGATAGTCACACTAAATGCTTGAAAATTAAATTATCTAAATTTTAGAGGCTTAAACTTTGGGCCTAGATATAAAGAAACGAAATAAATCTTAACATATGATGCTTTAATTCCATATAAATTAATATAATTTTTTGAGTTGTGAAATTGAATATTCAATTTCACAACTAAAAGAATTATATTAATTTATATGGAATGAAATCATAATATGTTAATTTTTATTTCATTTCAATACATCTAGCCACATAATTTAAGCCTCTAAATGTATTCAATTTAACAATTTTATTTTCAAGCATTTAGTGTGAATATGCATCTTTAACCACTTGGCGGACTTCAACTTACTTTGTCTGGAAGGACTCTATGGGTCTAGACTTCAGAGCCGGTATACAGAACTTTGATTCGTTAATTCTTTTGTTGAAAACCTTAGATTTTATGAAAAATGTATCGGAAATTGCTCTTGACAGATTTCAACCTACTTTGTCCCCGGTGAAGGTTCCTATGGGGCTAGGCTTTAGAAATTATATAGAATTCTGATTGGTCAAGATTATCGGCGAAACCTTAGATTTTATGGAAAATTTACTGGAAATTGTCAAAACGCTACTCTTCATCAACCACATGACAGATTTCAATATACTGTGGCTGGAAAGGATCCTATGGGGGCTAGGCTTGTGAACTTGTATGCAAAATTTTAATTAGTCAATTTTGTGGGTGAAAGTCTTAGATTTTATGAAAAATTTACCGGAAATTGTCAAAACGCTACTCATCATTAACCGCTTGACAGATTTTAACTGTAGTTGACTGGACAGACCCTATCGCGGTAGACTCCCAAACATCTGTTAAGAATTTTAACGGGTCGATTTATTTTGTGAAAATCAAATCTTAGGAAAATTTGCCCGGAAATTGTCAAACATGCATCTCCTCCACAGCCGCTTTGGTAGATTGTATCCCAATTTGGCTAGAAGGATACTATGGTAGTAGGCTCTAGAACCATTATTCAGAATTTTAGTTGGTTGATTTTTTTGGTGGCCATTTGGAATTTTTCTAAATATGGCCAAAAGAATCCTATAATCATTGGCTCTAGAACTTGCGATCAGAATTTTGATTCATCAAATTTATGGGGTAAAAATCTTACATTTTATTACAAATTTACTGGAAATAGTCAAATTGCTTCTCCTCCTTACTACTCGAGCAATTTCAACCAAACTTGGCTAAAATGATCCTGAATTTCCATTCAGAATTTTGATTGGTAGATTTTTTCCTGTGAAATTTTTTTTCTATCTTTAATGTAGCGAATCATGTATATTTAAATGCAAATGCTTCAAAAGCTAATGGTCCAGGTGAGCGTCACAGGTCCTTGGGCCTTTCGTTTTGTTATATTTTGCTGAATTCATAAAATTCTGCATTATGAAATTCAGCTTTTCAATGACGTTAAATACCAACCAATACCAGAATTTTTGTCTCCTGTAATTATATATGGACCCTTGGACAGTGACATCCCAGTCACATCTTGTCATAGTCACAGCTGTTGACAATTAGTTTGTTTAACTTGATGACTAGAAACACATTTGAATAAATTGTCAAAGCTGACATTGGATATAGAAAATATATTAATGTACATTTAGTTTGTAATAATATGGATACCCTTTAATGGTCAAGCCTGCCAAAACCAGCCTCTGCAGTAGTGTTGTGGAATGTCCCTCTGCAGGTAAAGAAGAGTATTTTTGAAAATTTACCACTGGAATGGCTGGCTCAATAATCGAGCCAGTCATTCCCATGGTAAGTTTTCAAAAATATACTTCCCTTTACCTGTAGATGGACATTCAATAAGGAAATATTTTTATTTTCTTCAAAATTTGACTGGTAAAGTGTTAACAGATTTGATGTTTATAATTATATGTCCACAACCTCTGCTTCTATATCATTAGTGAAACTGAATATCAATGATCTGTAAATATATTACTCTAATAATTTAGTATAATATGTGGATTTTATTATTTATTTAAAATTTAGTCTTAACCCTTAAATTCGTCCAAGAAAATTTTAATTTTCTCATTGAAAATATCCATTTGCAGAACAAGCGATTATTTTTTAAAATAATAGATTTTCCACATGGATGACTGGCTTGGTCCATTAACTCCAGTGGTAAAGTTTAAAAAAAAATTGTTTTGTGGTATGCGGTTGAACACTTCCCAAGACTAGTGTAGCAGCGGCAAATTTCTGGCTAGTTTTATTGTTAAATGTTTAATAGGTGTATTCAGGCATTTATCTTAAGGCAATATGGGCACGCATAATTATAGGCATTTATAGAGACGAGTAAATATGTATGCAATGTTTTCATTACTAAGGAAAATGTATCCACATAATTATCAAACAAATTCCTAATGTGTTGTTTGCTTCCATTATTCTGACCTTTTGCATTAGACAATAGGAAATGGGTGACGGTGGGTTTTTTTAGAGATGGTGTTGTTGACAGCTGCAGCTGTCTACAGAAACCTCTTCATATTTCTTCTTTTCACCATCTCCCATTCTATGTATCCATTTTGATACTACTATACAGAAGAAGACTTAATAGTTATAATCAGAATACATGCAATTAAACCTAGGAATGTTAAATTTTGTGTCACTCATGCTTAGGACAAACAAAATAATATAAGTTTCCGATACATGCCCCCCAAAGGTTCCGGTAGGTAAGGGATTTCTTCGTTGTTGGTGTTGAGCTTTCCTTTACCATGCTTTTACTAAATATGTAGCAAATTTAGATAGACAATATGATAAAAACATTGAAAATTCAATAAATCCAGCAGTCCAAATTTTCTGGGTAGAAGAAATATTGAGGTAGCAACATTTTGAAGAAGGTACAGCGCAGCTATTGTAGGTAGGGATCTGGAAACATACATATATTTCTTAGACCGTATACACTTAATTTGTCACTAAAACGTACAATTCCTTTCCAATGCAAACACCTGTGAAGATTTACATCAAATTTGGTTCATAACTTTGTGTATATAGTCTATATACCACATGATAAGAGCTATGCCCTGCAAGAGGAGTGCCAGTATTCACTATCTAGAGCTAATCTCGCTAGAAATATTTAACATTTGTCAAAATTCCCGCATTATACCTTGTATGTCATCAGAGAGAGAGTTTTTATTTTTAGATTATAGCCATAGATTTAGGATATATATTGGCTAGATCGCTCATTCGCATACGCTCACTATGGGGGCTGGCGGACTGACTGACTGCCATCTGACACAGACAATTAGGTGTGTATATAGCCTTCAAAAGTAAGTAAATCTTTTATTGGTAATTGGAATAGAAATTCTGCTTAAATAGCATGCAAAATACGGAACTACAAAACTACTGTAAAAAAGAAATTATGGAAATATGGTAATACGGAGAGGCATTAAGAATTACAGAAATGTGTTAAATCCTAACTCATACATTGCTGAACTTCCACATATTTCTGTACATATAAATATATGATAACTTCTATTCATTCTGGAAACTGCTGCCGTAAGCCGTTCCTGCACACGTGTAGACACCCTTCAGCATTATTGCTAACATAATCTACACAAATCTTTCTTGTACTGGCCGTGAAACAACTAGGCCTTTGAAACTAGCAAGATAATGGTTAAAGCGAGTTTTTCAATATCTCAGTTTCCTCGAAACCTGACACCGTTTGGTATAGAAGACCTCAAAAATAAATTAAGATGTTTTCAAAACAAGGTAGAATTTATCTTTTTCTTTGTTAATATAGTAACTTATATACATGTATGAGCTGTACTGTAAAACCACTGAATCGATGGTATAGAACATCTAAAAAATAAAGTAACATGTTTGCAAAACAAGACAGAATTTCTGTTTATATTTTGTGGGTATATTAACTTATTCATGAGCTGTAAAACGTAGCCTAAGCGTTCGAATCACTGGTAATAAGTGAGCACATATTTTAGCAAGAGCGGTCAAATATTGTAGGTAAGCTGATAAATATTTTGAAACTAATTTGACTTGGTGCTGTTGCTGCCGTAAGCAGCAACAGCACCATGTCAAATTAGTTTCTAACTATTAAACAGCATGTTTATTAAATAGCAAAGACATACAATTCTTACAACATGTTAGACTGTAAAGAGTTAAATACTGGCCAAATACAAGCATTTATGACGGTATGGTTATGATGTCAGCATGCATGTCACTTAGTTGGTTATGACATCATATGACGTTATATAATCGATTGATAAACTTGCAAAGGTCCATTGAAGATGGACTATGCGTTGTTGTAAGAATTGCATGTCTACTATTTAATACATATTCTGTTGAATATTTTGAAACTAATTTCACTGGGCGCCGTTGCTGCCATAGGCAGCAACAGCACCCAGTTAAATTAGTTTCAAAATATTCAATGGGTTACCTGTATAGATTTCAGGAAATTGATAGTTAGGGCAACCAGGGATTGATCGATCCAAGCACTGCGAAGTGTGGGTGGAGCTTAGCTACAGGTGGGCGGGGCCTAGCTAAAACTGGAAAGGTCCATTGCCTATAGGCGCTGCCATTTTGCGCAAGGGATTGTGAGCAATGTCAAATTGCATTCCAGGAAGGGACAGTTTTTGATAATTTACCACTAGAATGACTCTCGAGACAGTCATTCCAGATTCCAGTGGCAAATCTGCAAAAACAGCCTTCTCTTGGCCTGCAAATTGACGTTCAATATCTAAATATTTTAACAATATTTACCAAATTTAGACAGTAAATGTTTAATATATTATGACGACAATACCAGGTACTGTGTCTGTTTCATTTCTCCCTTATGTATTATAACATAAAACACTAGGCTGAACATTTGAGATAGTCCATACATTTCCATTGTTATGTCTCGTAGGGTGTCTGGTCAATGATTTTAATATAGTGGACACATTTTACTAGTGATGATATGTGCAGTAAATTTTCACAGTAAAACATGTATAATAATATTGTAGAGAATGAAAAAGTACACAAAATTTGCAAAAAATAATGTATGTATGACTTTCATTAGTAATTTATTGTCCTTAATCCTTCACTGGGAAAGGAGCTATGCATGCAATTTTTTAGCACTATGGATAGATAACTGATGTTCTGAATTTCCAGTAAAAACAGTTGTCAATAACATTGTAGCAGGTGGTTTAGATGCGGAAATCAACAGAAAGGGTATGAATGTGCTAAGTTAGTAATGCCTGCAATGTGTTCTCTCAAAAAATTCCACCCATATGGTTAGATATGCATTTGAATATGCTAATGAGGTATTGAGTTAAAAAATGTTTTCCATGAAGTAATCTAATTCGTTGTACACAATTTCATACTGAAAATTAGCTGAAATTTTAACCAATTCACATTCTTCACTGCCCTATTGTCTGTAGGTTATGCTCGGCTCCAGATTTTCATCCACATGTACTGAGTTTGATTATGCTAGCTATATAAAAAGATTTCTAAATGAAGTAATTTCATAGTGTGCAAATACATACTGAAAACTTGTGAAAATTGTATCTGATTCATGCTTTTCAGTGCCCTTCTGTCTGTAATATATTCGGCCCCAGTATTTCAGACACATAATATTGCCAATTCAAAAGAAATTCTACAGCGAAGTAATTTGTCAGATCCACGGTTTTCAGTATGCTACTGTCTGCAATAGATTCTGTCCCAGAATTCCACTGATGTGTTTAGATAGGTATATGAATGCACTTTTAAAATGTCAAGTTTAAAAATAGTCTACCATAAAGTAATCTCGCAATGTGTAATTTAGTTGCGTCCAACAGTTATCTGGTCAATAATTTACTATTTTAAGTACCAATATCTGCATAATCTGTTTGCACTGCTTTCGAACATCTTTCAAATAATTTCATAGTATGTAGTTATATAATCAACATATGCCACGATTGTAAGATAGTTGGTTCACATTCATCACATTCACCACATTCTGATAGCTGTTGATATGTCCTGGCATATTGCATGTAATAGCTTCGACCCCAAAATGACAGCCATATGTTTACATATGTATATGAATACGTTAATGAAGTATTGAGTTTAAAGATTTATACCATGAAGTAATATCATAGTACACAATTTAATCTAAAAGCTCCTAAGGCAACTCTAGACAAATTCGATGCCTGCCACCGCAAACACCTATGCACCATCACTGGACACTGATGGCCAAACAGCATAATTTCCACAGATGCACTATGCAAGATGTGGAATACGTCACCGCTGTCTGTAAAAGTCGCCCAGCAAAGATGATCCATGTTTGGCCATGTGCTAAGGATGCCAAAAGAGACACGAGCACAGAGAGCCGTCGAATTCACCCTTCTCGGAGCCAGCAAATACAAAGCCAGGAGATGATGCCACTGCATAAATCTGCTAAGCGTGCTACGAGGTGACCTCAGAAAGAAGGACTCGGTACACCCAAGTCAAAAATGGAATTGAGGAAGCTAAGGACCTCGGCTGAGGACAAGACACATTGGGCAAAAGCGAAGAACTGATTGCAGCTGTATGATGTTTCTGCTACTACAGCCACAGAATACAGTAATCATACATAATAGATTATGTGTGAAATCACACCGATCTGTGCTGTACCCAAAATATTAATATATGTATATATTGCATTACAAATAGTAGTGCGGAAAGCCACCATGGTCTATATTGTACCAATAGTATTCTATTACAAGTCAATTATGTGTGGAATCACATCAGTCTATATTATACCACATACAATGCTACAAGTATATATTATCACTATTAGGCAGTGAGTCGAACAACACCAGTCTCTTCGTTTGACCAAACTAAAACTTACCTTAACTTGCACTACATACACTATGAAAATTTATGAGTGTATATAATACGACCCATCTCTTTACTTTTCGGAATGCTGTGACCCATCTGTTTAAAAAGCAATCTAACTAAAAAGTATAATTCATCCAAAATTTCCTCTCAGCTGTAAACAATATGATATCATATCATTGCTAGCTACATTCATAATTAAATCAAATTCTACAATGAAATAGTGCTGTAGTCCGCAATTCCATACCAAAAATTGGCTTAAATTTTGACATGTCAGTGATTTTCAGTACCATACTGTCTGCAATAGGTTAGGCCCCCTATTCGGTTCTAAATTCATACATATGGTCAGATCGGTATATGAATACGCTAATGAAGTATCAAGCTTAAAAATGTCTACCATGAAGTAATTTCATGGTACACATACTGTCTGTAATAGGTTCGTCACCAAAATGTCAGATAGATATAAGAATAAGCTAATTAAATATTTATTTTTAAAAATTCCACCATAAAATAATTTTATAATACACAACTTTGTAACGACCAAAAGTTGCCAGATGCTAATAGTTTACATACCGATATCTATGTACTCTGTTTGTGACCACTTTTCGAACATCTAGCCATACGGAACTGAATATCTGTTATTATGTACTAGTGTTGTACGAAATATTGCACGATTCTAATATCAAATAATAGCATAATTCCCAAGTATGTCCATGTGGTTAATTATTTGCAATATATCCCCATTGAAAGATACTTGGTTCACATTAGCCACAATCGGTTAGATGGCAGTATGTCCTGCCATATCGCTTGTAATAGGTTCGGCTCCAGAATTTCACCCATATGTTTAGCTAGATATATATGAATGCGCTAATAAAGTATAGAACTTTAACAATTTCTACAATGGTGTAATTTCGAAACATGCAATTTAGTCGCAACTTATAGTTTTCAAATGGTAATAATTTACATATATTCTGTATCAGAATCTCTGTACTCAGTTTATAACCAATCTTTCGAACATAATACCATCTAGAACTCACTAGATATTGCACGATTCTATTATCAAATATTTGTTGTAATAATGTGAAAATCTTTCTGTATATCCTATAATTTAGCTCCGAATAGATAATCTGAATTATCAAACAAAACCACTAGAATTTACACATATCGTTAACAAGATGGATGGAAAGATGGCCGGACCCCCCCCCCCCCGCCCCCAAATATAATCTGCTCCTTCCAATCGCCCATAGCTAATCCTATCCAAGGCTGATGTCATTACAGCCATCTTAAACATATGACACTACCAACAAACTATCATTATCACGATCGCAATCACCATCAGCACTACATGGCACAGGTAAGAAACTGTAAATGATAGTAAGAACCAATGTAACATTGAATCTTAATATAACAAGATAAACACACTTCTCTCTGTCCTGCAAATATGTTGTCAATTTATCACATTGTCTAATGGCTATGTCTTTATGGTACTGAGTTCTTATAGTGTATAGTGACTGTGACTGTTCTACATGTATAATTTATTTTGTGTTCTATGTACAGGCCCAAGGTCTAGATATAGTCACTGTCTTTGGTGGAGAACCTGTTGTGCTACTGCAAATTGTGTATTATATATAAAAATGAATTTGAAGCTCAACTTGAATTATAATAATCTCTGGCCACTCTATTTACCATTGATGCCTTGCATCAATATGTGTACTTGTTAATAAATTATATTTTGGCATAGGATCTGCTGATCAAGTGAATCTTAAATCACATTGGCTGGTTGACTGTCATTGGGGTGGGGGGTGGGGAGAGTGGCCAAGGATTCATTTTGATTTTGTAGTAATATATGTATCAAGGTTCTCATGATCCAGTTATAGAAATGCATTTCATTACTCGAGTCCTACTTAGTCAAGTAGTATTTAAACTAGACATGACCTGCACTAGGTTAGGTTGCTCCTGGCATTCTAATAAAACATAAAGATCTAGGTATAAGGGAATGATCCAAGTTTGGAAATAGGCAATCAGAAAACTGAGTAAAATGTGAGCGGGTAACAGTAGCGGTAGCAGGTGAAGATTGTGTTTGCCTGCGTAGGTGTGCATATGCGTTTTTGTGCGTGCGTGCATGTGCCCATACATGTTATAGATCTGCAAACTTTTTTTGTCATCTCTGTTGATATTATGATTATTTCTGTAATTTCAGTTTTGGTTGAACAATGAAAAGAAAATTGCAAAACAGATAAAAGGTGAGTAATTTCCTTCTCAACAAGTAACGGATGTATGTGAATCTATTTTTACAACAGTATGCCCTGAGAAATGTACCTAGTGGTACACTCTTTCAACCATTAAATCCCAGTATCCCATTATTAAACGAACCATACAGGTACACTAGAGAATATTAAAAAACTTATCTGACTCGGATTCAGGCAGGAGCAACTTGAAGCTAAAACAAAATGTTCAGCCAATTATTTCTTATCTTGTACAAGTAAAATTGATCAGGTAGGGTTTAACTCTCTAGCTGCTGAATTTCTGCAGACTCCATTTTCCACATGGGTTTTAACTCTGGATGTTGCTGAATATTTTGAAAACAACTTGACTGAAAGTTATTGGTGGCTAAGCCACCAAATACTTTCAGTCAAATTGTTTTCAAAATATCCAGCAGATCCAATGTTATTTATGCATTGAAATCATTGTCTGGTGGCTTGCAGCAGTGAGACAGCTAAATAAAGGAGTAAGCTGTATTGTTACAGCACTTCAACTAATGTGTTACACTGCTTATAATATCATTGATGTTTGCTGAAACATGTGTTCATACCATTCTATTGTACCATCATCATCATCACTCAGTCAGCTCTTCAGCTAAGTTTCATATGTCTATCCACTAACAATCTATTAACCATGTTATCACCCCTGTTAGCTAATGGGCTACATAAATTGTTATCTTGAGTGCTGCTCTAATCATGTGGGAACTAAACTTGTAGCAAAAAATGCAATCTATACACCCACACACACCCCACAACACTCCTGCATTGTACTGCTCAGTGACAGTCATTATAAGTCACCTCCGCTGTGGCGTTTCCTGTTTGTAGGAGAGCTCTATAGTTAGATAGAGAAGAAGTAGATATATATGCGGAACTGGATATATATGGGCTATATGGCTATCTAATCTAGGATGAATAGGTACTACATTTGTCACACATTTGCCTGTGGAAGGCCATAAATGATGAGTGGTTCTTTAAGATGGCTGGTCACATAACTACCGATATTAACCCTTTAATGGTCAAGTCGGCCAAAACAGGTCTCCGCAGTAGTCTAGGAGGAATGTCCATCTGCAGGTAATGAGAAGAGTATTTTTGAAAACTGGAATGATTGGCTCGATAATCGAGTCAGTCATTCCAGTGGTAAATTTTTTTAAATACTCTTCTCTTTACCAGCAGTTGGTTTTTCAATAAGGAACTATTTGGATTTTCTTGACCAAATGTGACCAGTAAAGTAGTAAAGATCCACTCATAATACAGCCACAATGGACCTTTCCGGTTTTAGCTATGTCCCGCCCATCTCAAGCTAAGCTCCACCCACACCTCGCTGCTGTTGGGATTGATCGATCTCTGAACACCCTGACTATCAATTTTCAAAAAACTACACATGTAAGCTGTTGAATATTTTTAAACTAATTTGACTGGGTGCTGTTGCTACCCAATCAAATTAGTTTCAAAATATTCAACAGCATGTTTATTAAATAGCAAAGAATTACAAAGACAGAATTTATACAAAGGGTCAGACTCTGAGATTTGATGATGGTATATATGGAACCCTTTGTGACGTAATGATTGTGACATCATACGAGGTCAGATGATGGATGGATGCTCTGGGAAGGTGAATTGATGTTTAATTTGGCAATCAACTCGTATTAACCATTTAACCTTTGCTGACCAAAAACGCCAAATTCATTTTGATGTATACATTGAATATTGTGTTGAATATTTCGAAACTAATGGCAGTACCAGGCTCCGGTCTAATTAGTTTCAAAATATTCAACAACTCTCCTGTACTTGTCTTGAAATTGTGACGATATAAGGTATTAAGGGAAGACCTGTCTTTACTGCCATCGCTCTTATAACTTTAGGTGACTCTTTTTGCCATGTAGACAGCCACTTAGGATATTAACCCATTTCATGCCGTGGTGCCAGACATTTGCCTTCAATTCGGCTATGAATAAAAGCATATCGCATACTAACCATCCATATATTTAATAGATTATACTAAGAACGGTTTAAATAGAAATTTACCATTGGAATGACCGGCTCACTTAATATCGAGCGTCATTCCAGTAGTAAATTTAAAAAAATACTTTTCTTGGTCGGCAAATGGACCGCTACAGAGGTTTTTTTTACTGGCTTGAGTGTTAAAGGATTATGAATTTATAATATATAGAATGTTCAGTGAGCTAATATCAAAGTGAGTTAATAAAATGTGAATCTTTACAACCACATGATAGAGATTTAGATAGTGCCACAAGCCTTGAAATAAGGTGCCTGTCAACTGTCAAGGACACTGGCAGGCACCAAACTATCAAATGTCAGGCACAGTCTTGCCGGTTCCTGACATTTTGTCAGGTACAGATTTAAACAATCCCAGTAGTTGCAGTGTGCAACAAAGGAGCCTGCATACAACTGTTGACAAAGCCATAAAATAGTCATCTACCTAAGATCTACTCTACATCTAAGGCATATCACTATCATTATGACACATGATTTATAGTTGCTCTGTGACATGCTTCTAATAAGTTCAAGTAAAGAACACTGAAGTAGAATAGTGTTGACAGGCAGCAAATTCTGGATATCCGGTACTAAATAGCTGGTGCCTGACAAAGTGTTGGACACAGTTGAAAAAGTTATTTCCAGGCATGTGCCAATTAATCACATGCTAGCTAGATCATCTTGTGTGTAATATAAAAAAATAGGGGTCTATATGTATATAATACATACATATATACCCCTCATATTATCCTTTTATACTATTAATTCTTATGCTGTAAATATTTAATTGTCTGACAGGTTCTTAGACGGTTTTGAGCTGTTCTGGCCACCAGAGTTACTTGTTAGAGAGTGAATATGAACACGCACACACATGCCTTGTAGTTTCATCTGACTAATCATATATCCAAGAACTCATGTGATGACCATAAATAAGATAGCATAGCAACCGCTTCCAGTCAAATTATTTCAAAGTATTTAACACCTTGTTTCTTGCTTAGTTAGCTCCCTTGACCTAACACTTTGCGGAAATTCAGAATGAAATCTGAGATTAATTAAATCGTCTTTCAAGTCGAGGATTTCTTCAATGCATCCAGACATTCGATTTATGCCAGCTTATAAGCTGATGCCAATTTTTTTTTTCCTATTCTTTGTCCATTGTCGTATCCTCATTGATCAAAGAGCACTTATTTGGCTGCGCTGCAATCTTGGAATAAATCTCGCGTCCAGGAATGGAATTATCTTCCATTTCCAATTTCTTACTGCATTGTAAATAGTCATCTCTGATTGTCAGTCTCCATCAAATTATTTTTGAAAATTTCTCATTACAATTACTGGCCTGTTATTGAGCCACGGGCGTAACATGTCTCATATAAACTAATTTTCAAGAATTTGGTGGCCATATTGGATTTCACATCATACCAATTTTTATGAGGCTTCTTCCACATACCAAAGTCCACACCCAATGGATCTTCAAAATCTTAATTATCCTATGATACATGTACGTAGGGTCATTACTTGGAAACTAATTTTTCTGTGACTGCTGCATGCCACCCTGGAGACAATAATTTTAATGGACAGTAAATCTGGACCTGCTGAATATTTCTAAAACAATTTGACTGAAACTTGTTGGTGACTCCTATCAGAGTTAAACCTCATGGAAAATGTAGTCTGCAGAAATTCAGCGCACAGACAGTTAATTGTCAAGCCTGAAGACATGGCTTCTGCTGCTGTCAATGAGACATGTTCATTTACAAACCTGGAGAAGATTTTGAAACTATCTTACCACTATTGTTAGAACACGGGAGGCTGTGAGAAGGTACTCGTAATGACTGCTACTAAACGTGTTAGCCCTTAAGTTACCAGTGGCCTAACTTCAGGCCAACTCGCCAGGAAACCGGGTGAATATTTTGAAGCTAATTTGAATGGAACCTATTGCTGCTATGGCAGTCAAATTAGTGTCAAAATACACACCAGAATATTTCCGAAATCGTAGAGAATCTGTCATTTCTCTGTGTGTGTGACTTAAGGGGTTAAATTATGATAGCGATTGTAGGGCTGGATCATAGAAATCTACCATATTATATTTATATGGGTTGGATGAGTGATTAACAATTCACACACCATAATGGAATAAAATGGATCTGCCCGCAAATTGATGCCCTTTAACCTTACATGGAGTTAACAATTATTTGAGCAATAATAATGATCATGACACTATAGGTAGCTGCCTATGCATTGTGCACTTAGTAACATAAGCTAGACAATGAGCCACCTATAATCATACAATGTCAATGTGATTTTAACACTTCAACACTCATATCAGCGAAAACTGGCTTGAGAAATGGACATTTGCAGACCAAGAGAAGACTATTTTTGAAATTTTACCACTGGAATGACTGGCTCAATACCCGAGCCAGTCATAAATTTTCAAAATGTCTTTTGGTCTGCAAATGGACATTTTCTATGAGAAAATTTAAATTGAAAAAATTCAAGGGTTATTAAAGTGTTGTTAACCATATTTGTCCTCCAAGTCATAAATCATATCCTCATTTTACACGCTATATGTATGCATGATATGGGCAATCTTGAATATTGAAAGCATTTGGAAAGAAAGTCACAATTTATTCAAGCATTTAATGGTTACTTCAGGAAGAGTGTCTAAGTTACACACCCGCCTACCTGCTTGCACCGAGAAGACCCGACCACATGAAGAGTCGGCTAAACATTCATCTAATGTAATTAAATGATGACTTAGGCTATATATTTAGGCATTTTTTCGTACTTAAAATTTTCCCACTAATGACTGGCTCAATAATCAGTGGTAGATTTTCCAAACTAGTCTTCTCAACTTGTTTATGGGTTTAGCAAAATGTTAGAGTTTTCTTAAGAAATTCTGAACAGTAAAGCTAAAAGGTTAAATTTATATAAAGGGTTAATATTATTATTATATATATGGCATGATTCAAACATTATGTAACTGGTTCTACATGACTTATGATTGTCCCAGTTTAGCATACAGAGTTTACATACATGTAAGATATTGCGTGGTTCCAGTAAGCCACTTTATTACAATCAATACAAAATGTTTATATATCTTTATATATCCATAGCAGTCTTAATAATAATACACAGTTTAACCATTTAACACTCAAATTTGCTCAGGAAAATTCTAATTTTCGCAAAGAAAGTTTGTCGACTTGCAGACCAGAGAAGACTATTTTTTTTTTTTTTGTTTATCGAGCCAGTCATTCCAGTGGTAAATTAAAAGAAATCATCTCTTAGTCTGAAAATGGACTTCTCAGAAGCAGTTCTTAGCCATCTAGAGTTTTAAAGGGCTAACAATACAGCTTAAAACTGGATGAAAGAGTAAAGTTATAGGTGGTTGATGTTGTACTGGGAAAGCCTAAAATTACGCTCCATTGTCACTTTGGATATATTTAACTCATTTCATGCTTAGCTGATGTTTGCTGTTAATATCTATTTCAAATTTTGAAGCTTATTTTTTAAAAAAGCAACGTGACCTTTCCATAAAAATCTTTTTAATATTTCCAAACAGTTTCAGATATATAACCATATTAACCCTTTAACACTCATATCGGCCACAAATGTCTTCAGCACTGTTCTTGAAAAATGTCCATTTGCAGACCAAGAGACGACGATAAGCGAGCCAGTCATTCCAGTGGTAAATTAAAAAAAATAGTCTTGTTGGTCTGCAAATGGACATTTTTTATGAGCAAACTGAAATTTTCTTGAACAAATTCGAGTGTTAAAGGGTTAATAAAGACAGGCTTCTGGGTTTTTTTAGCAAGTCAATATACATGTTAAACACATTCTTTTTACAGTTGAAGATTTGAAAATATATACGTTCTGAATGCAGAGAATGATACTAAGAAAAATTAATAGAAGCGAAATGCTAACAGTAAACAGAACTGTATTATTCCAAATACCTGTTAAGAGAGTGAATGGGGAACACAGGCTCTAAACAAATAGTTTGATAATAGACTAAGTTCAACCGTGTCAGGTATAAGCAGTTCATTGAACACACATATATGAACAATTTCACCTGAGCCTTAAATATATTTGCCGGCACCCTGTCAATGTCAATAAACTACTGACCGTTTCAATTTGAGAACAATAAGACGTTCCATAGCAGCAAAGTATTAACTCTAATGGTCAAGCCAGCCAAAGAATGGCCTCTGCAGTGGTCTTGAGAAATGTCCAAAGAGAAGAGTATTTTTGAAAATTTATCACTAATGTCTGGGTCAATAAGCGAATGCAAACAGACATTCACTGCAACAGGCAAATTCATTTCGGTATATTCAACAGAATGTGTTTATATCGTAAATAAGTAGGTTTCTAGAATATTTTTTTGGTCTTGAAATGCACATTTTGAAAGTATACTGCGGAAGCCATTTTTTGTTTGGCCAATTGACCATTAAAGCATTAAATTTGTTTTATAATAAGGAGAATGTTGAGACATGTCCCGCACAATGAGGTAATTCACCTTTCCAGGGTACCCACCCATCATATGATGTCATAATGAACTGCGTGCTGTGTACAATGACATCATAATGAATGACGTCGATAAGTACGTCACGAACGCATATTTGATGACGGTCTATGGACTGTTGTACAAATTGTTTGCTTTTACTATTTAATAAATATTCTGTTGACTATTTTGAAACTAATTTGACTGGGCGCTGTTGCTGCCTATGGCAGCAACAGCACCCAGTCTAATTAGTTACAAAATATTCAACAGCTTCCCTGTATAGTTTTTCAGGAAATTGATAACTAGGGCATTCGGGGATCGATCAATCCAAACACGGCGAGGTGTGGGTGGAGCTTAGCTAGTGATGGGCGGGGCATAGCTAAAAATGGAAAGGTCCATTGATCATTACTTGATCTCTATCCCATTGCTTGAGTCTACTACGTTCTTAACCCTTTAACACTTAAGCCGGACATAAACTGCTTCTGCATTGCCAACAGTGGTCTGGAGAAACATCCATTTGTGGACCGAGAGAAGACTATTTTGCAAAAAAATGTCCACTAGAATAATGAGTTAGACAATGCAGATGGACATTTTCTATGAGAAAATTTTCTGCCTCAAGGGTTAATCCTTAGAACTCTGATGTTCATATTCTATCTTTTACTGTGTCAATATCAAAGAAACGGGTGTACATTTTTCAACGATTTTGGTGGAAGATGTTGCTGGTTATGACAGCACCATCTCCCACCAAATTTGTTGAAAAATGAACACCAGTTCGTCTTTTAATTTAATTTGAAAGTTTTTAGGTTTTGACACCAGAGTGGTAAGGGTTAAGACAGTATCAAAAATCTATATCCCATGTGGGTGGTTGAGTGTGTTCACTAAGATCTTAATATTTAGGTAGTCCAGTGAGTACTATCCAGCACAGGGTACATTCAGTTTATGCATTCATGTCCCTAATGATATTTGATGCAGTCTTTTTAATACAACTTTCCTTTTAGCGGGGAAGTTTGTAAACTAGATTTCTTGATGTAGCCGCTATATTTAAGAGATACGCACTATCTTTCTCTAGAGGTGACTAAGTTACGGATTTCTTGATTGACCTTCTTGTTTCACATGCGAGGACACAGAGATTGAAGAATCTTAAACCTCTTGACTCGTGATTCAACAGATCAAGAGTCAACGTCATAATAAACCAATTACTATATTATATTATATTTAACCCATTAATATTCAAATTTGGTCAAGAAATTTTTAATTTGAAAATGTTCATTTGCAGGCCAAGAGACGACGGAATCTTAACCACTTGAATGTCTGACTTTTTGAGCTAGTCATTCCAGTGGTTAATTTTCAAAGGTAGTCTTCCATTGTTTGGTAAATGGTCCTTTCTCAAGACCACTAAAGGAAGGTTTTGGTTAGCTTGCGCATTAACCTTTTAATAGTCATGCCAGCGAAAACCGGCTGCAGAATTGGTCTTACAGAATATATATTTACAGGACAAGAGAAGACTATTTTTGAAAATTTACTACTGAAATGACTGGCTCGATAGCCAAGCCAGTCATTCCAGTGATAAGTTTTCAAAAATGTTGTAATCTTGTCCTTAAATGGACATTCAATAGCCAGATATTTAAATCTTTTTGACCAATTTTAACCACTAACCTTTTAACACTTGAATTTCTTCAAGAAAGTTTCAATTTTCTCATAGGAAATGTCCATTTGCAGACCAAGAGAATACTATTTTTGAAAATTTACCACGAATGACTGGCTCGATACCCGAGCCAGTCATTCCAGTCATAAATTTTCAAAAATAGTCTTCTTTTGGTCTGCAAATGAACATTTCTCAAGGCCACTGCAGAAGCCACTTTTCGCTGATATGAGTGTTAAAGGATTAACTACAGTTTAGTCTCTAGTGATGATTTGCAGCTGAAGAAAAGACTATTTCTGACAATTTTGCTACTGCAGTACTGGCTAGCTCGATAACTGAGCCTGAAATTCCAGCAGTAAATTTTCAAAATTAAATTTGTACCATTCTTTTCTGCAAATAGACATTCACTCGAGGCAAACATGTAGATTTTCATAAGTCTTGCCCACTTGTGACCTAACAGAATATCATGAAAATGCTTTGTAATACAATTATTCTAATATTTTTTAGGTGATCCATGGGTGTTTGCTTTCGAAGTGAAATTCTACCCGCCTGACCCAGCCAGACTTCAAGAGGATGTCACACGGTAAGGGAGACTAATCGATCAACTTTTGTGATCTAATTTTGAAATCGTGGTCAGTCGACACCGTTGTTAGGATGGCAAATCAATTCTAAATTATACTATCTTCTCATGTGAAGTTTTTCAAGATTATTTATAACCATACCTCGAAATAACAAGACTAATTTTTTCATACAAAAATATTAACCCTTTAATGGTCAAGCTGTCCTAAAATGTATTTTGCAGTGGTCTAGTATACCAAGAAGAGTATTTCTGACAATATACCACTGGAGTGACTGGCCCGATAATTGAGCCAATAATTGAGCCCGTCATTCAAGTGGTAAAATTAAAAAAAATAGTCTTGGTCTGCAAATGGACACCGCTAAATATTTCAAACATTTTTTTACCAGTCGGTGTCATTAATGTCATGACTGTTACTGTATTAGTCACATCATAATAGTCATGATAATTGTGAGACATAGGAATTACCCAGTTCATTTTGTGGTTGCATGTAATAAAAATGTTTACATCAAACAATTTATGCAACCCATTTATTGGCAACCTGGCTTGTTGCAATGGACCTTTCCACTGTATCCATCCATCATATGACGTCATAATCAACTACGTGATTTGTATGTCTGTCCTATTTAGTAAATACTCTGTTGAATATTTTGAAACTACTTTGACTAGGCACTGTTGCTGCCATAGGCAGCAACAGCACCCAGTCAAATTAGTTACAAAATATTCAACAGCTTACCTGTATAGTTTTCAGGAAATTAAAAGTTAGGCCATTCTGGGATCGATCAATCCCAACACTGCAAAGTGTGGGTGGAGCTTAACTAGAGCTGGGCGGAGCATAGCTAAAAATGGAAAGGTCCGTTGTTTTTACCAATTTACAAAAAATATTCCACAGTAATACCTATGTGTATGGTTACTAATTACAGCCTCTGACAATGTCTGATTATAAAACAAGCTTCTCGCGACGGTAATGTCATCCGCGAAAATTGCACAAATTATGTGTTCCCTGTCTCATCAGCTTTACAGGGGTATTCCAGTAGACTATCTGTGGTTATAATAATCAATAACAATTCATCATGAAGTTGTTAGGGATGACAGTAATTGGTGTACTTCAGGGAAATTACTCTCACCAGTCACGGAGGGTCAACACGGGTGGGATGTAAGACAATTAATTCATAATATCCATATTACTGATATTATTGTCTGCATTGACCCTTTTATGTCGGATGCTTCAATTTCCTGATCTTAGTCCTTTAACCCTTACCACTGATGATACATACCACTCTGATGATGTCAATAGTATCTTTTAACATGTCAATAGCAAAGAAACTGGTGTACTTTTTTCAACAATTTTGGTGGATGATGTTGCTGTCTTTTACAGCGCCATCTTCCACCAAATTTGTTGAAAGCTGTACACCAGTTCATCTTTTAATTTAATTTAAAAATTTTTAAATCTGACATCAGTGTGGTACGGGTTAATTGTTAACCAGGCCAAAAATGGTGTCTTGCAATGGTCATGAGAAATATTCATTTGCACACAGAGAAGAATATTTCATTACAATTTAACATTGGAATTACGGCTCGATAATGGGAATTTTCCTGACCAAATTTTATCATTAAATGTTTAGCCCTTTAATGGTCAAGCCGGCTAAACCCGGCCTCTGCAGTTGTCTTGAGGAATGTCCATTTACAGGCAAAGATAAGACAATTTTCGAGAATTTACCACTGGAGTGACTGGGTCAGTAATCGAGCCAGTCATTCCAGCGATGAATTTTTAAAAATTGTTTTATCTTGGCCGGCAAATGGACATAAACAGTTTGTGTGGAAAAAACATGACCATTAAATGTTTAATGCAACTACAGGGGAGAGCTGTTGAATATTTGCATTTCCACCATAAGGTTAAAGCGGGTATTGCATTCACGTGTGTGCGTGCATATTTGTGTGTCTGGCCATGTATCTAAAAAATAACTGATCCGGTTTGGCTCAAATTTTAAATTTTAATGTGATACAGATAAAGAACAAACACCCTGGATCCAGATTGGATCAAATTCTGTATGTAGGGATATCTCAAAATTTAGCACGTGATAACTAAGGTGTTACTGTATGCGGAGAGTACACAACCTTGATCGTGATCTGCAAAATCCGAAAAAATCTGAAACAATTATTACAATCTGACAAAAAAGTGTGGCGGTGTGTGTGTGTACGTGCGTGTGCATGTGTGCGCGTGCGTGTGTGTGTGTGTGCGCATACATGTGTGTTTGAAATTTCTGATGTTTGAAATAAATTTGAAAGGAATATCGTGTATCTGGTTTATATTGTTGATAATGCTATTTGTTAATGGTGCAAGTTTAGACAGTACTATAGTAATCACTATAATGAGAACACCTATGTGAAATACAGCTTTTAATGGCAATCGTATGTCATCCTGGGTCTGGGTAATATACTCTGTCTTTAAATTATAAATGTGTTATGTCACTCCATTAACTGTATTTAACTCTAACATGTTCAAGCTTGGCAAAAACAGCGCCTGCAGTGGTCTTTTGAAATGTTCATTTGCATACCAAGAGATGATTCTTGAAAATTTACTGCTGAGGTGACTGGCTCAATAACCAAGACAGTCATTCCAGTGGTAAAATTTCGAAAATCATTTATGCTCGGCATATGGTCATTTGTATGTGAAAATCAAACTTTTCTGAAACGAATTTGGCTGTTAAATGGTTAATATGAAAGATACTATTTTACTGACATTTACCTGTTACATAACTTGTATGCAATGCTGCGAAAAAGTAGACTTAGTGCTCTAGAATAATCAACTGTTAAAGAGGCATTGTCATGGGGAATACAAATTTGAGAATTAATTCTAAAATGAATGTGTATATTCACAGAGATCATATTAAAAATTATTTAGAAAATTATTTTGGGGAAAAATGAACCCCTTTTCATTGAGCATAGTGATACACAAACTGCAGGGATGTTTGACTGTTTACAGACCAAACTATGCCTATTGTCTGAGTACAAGCTGTCTTTTATACAATGGCCAAACAAATCTTTATACAACATGGACAGTTTTAGGTGAAATATATAAATAATGATTCCGCTTGACCGATTCCAGCAATCTTGATGCCTTCAATTAGTTTTGTACCATTTTTGCCATGATAAGTACCATAAAATTGATGATGTTTTGCCAGCTATGGAATGGGTAGTAATATATTATAATTGCAGACGTTCACTCCCGTTTTTATATCCTACCAAAAAATTATACTCCGCCAAAAAATTGTCATATTGTGATGGCGGCGGCAGCCAGGCGGGCTGCAGTGTCGTTTCCGGATAATAACTCTGTTACCGGTTATCTGATCACTTTGAAACTTTATATGGTCATTGGACTAGGTCTGGGAAAGAAACCTATCTAAAATCCAAGATGGCCACCAGCCAATGGTGACCATCTTGAAAATTAGTTTCTAGACGATAACTCAATTACCGTTTATTGGATTGCTTTGAAACTTCATAGGGTGCTTGTAGTACTGTACATATGTAGGTCTGGAGAAGAAACCTATCGAAATCAATGATGATCCTAAATGTGACTGGCCGACATCTTGAATATTGGTTTCGGTTCGATAACTCGTTTTCTGTTTAGCGAATCGCTTTGACCCTTCATAGGATGACTGGTGTAGGACTGGAGTAGGAAGAAACATATCAAAATTTACATGATCAGAAATCCAATATGGCCATCTTGAAATTTGGTTTCTGTATGATAACTTTGTGACTATTTAGCGGATTGCTTTGAAACATCATAGGATGACTGGTCTAGGTCAGAGGAAGAAATCACTATTTTCTGAGAGCTGTCATTCAATGGTTTGTAATCATGGCAGGGTATTATGCGCCGTTTGCGGAGCTTTTGTTGTCACATTGTAAAAAGTTCTGATTTCCGTATTTTCTGGATTTTTTCCAGATTTTAAATATTTCCAGAGCACACCCAAAGTTGGGGTATCCTAGTGTATAGTAATTTGGTCACACTCCCTTTCCTGTGTTAAAATTTGACGAAAATCGGACCATCATTTTCCTATATATACACAGATCCAGAATTTGATCCGATTCAGAATTAAACCCTCTTCACGGCAAGTTCCTTTGTTGTGGTTAAATTTGAGCCAAATTGGATCAATATGTTTTAGCTGGCTTAGTGAGAGTATGCCATGGTGACCGTCCGTCATCCGTCTCATGCATTTGTCTGTCGTGTGTCTGTCCATCGACTTTTTCTTTAAACATCTACTCATTAACCGCTTGACCAATTGTAATTAAACTTGCAACATGATATAGTTGTGATTTGGGAAGCTTTTGTCTGAAATGTCAAATATTGTACAGACCGACGGACAGACCAACAAACTATTAGTTATGATTTGTAAATCAAATTCTAAATAACATGTGCGATATGCTATAATGGACATTTCCAGTTTTAGCTATGCCCCGCCAATCTCTAGCTAAGTTCCACCCATGCCTCGATCGTGTTGGGATCGATCGATCGAATCCCAAACGCCCTGACTCAATTTCCAGAAAACTATACACGTTAAATATTTTGAGATTAATTTGACTGGGTGCTGTTGCCTATGGCAACAACAGCGCCCAGTCATATTAGTTTCAAAATTATTCAACAGAATGTTTATTAAATGGTAAAGACAATTCATACAGCGTGTCGGACTATTAAGCATTAATGATGGACTATATTGAATCATTCATAACGTCATCCTACATGTCATGTACTTGATTATGACATCATAATATGGATGGATAAGTTTTGAAAGGCCCATTGCAAGAAAACCCTAAGTAAGTATAAAGAATAGACGGCACGATAGCGTGACTGTTAAAAATATATTCACTGCAGAGATGAATTTCCATGAAGTTACGCGGTGTTCACAAACTACGAAACAGTGCTCAGATTTTGCAGACTTGTTTGTCATGCTATATATCATCTGAGATGTTTCACTGGTTTTGTGATTTTCTGCTAAAACAGTTCATATTATTTTTTATTTTCAGCTACCTGTTATGTTTGCAAGTCCGAGTCGATATACTCAACGGAAAGTGAGTGCATTAAATAATAGATAATTGTAAAATTTTGTGGTTTGAGGTTGTTCATTGTACTTCCTACCATTTGACCCTTACCACATTGATGCCAAACAGTTAATTATTATAGTACATTTTGAGACTTGCTGAGAGGTAGTGAAACCAGACCTATGTTTGAAAGGAGAGGCTCAAGAAAGGCAATTTCTGTCTATTTCGAACAATTATATTTTATAAAAGAGCTTCCCATCCTCAGCATCTGTTGCGCGACACACTAATTTAGCAAGACCCGCTATCAGTAAAACAAGCTACTGCGATACGCTGCACATCGTCCGGCGGCGGCGGTGGTGGTGGTGGCGGCGGCGGCCAATTTACATTTTGCTCAGCTTTTCTGTTTATATCTCGGGTTTGGTTAATCATACTGGACCCAAGCTTGAGCACATGCTTCCTTATAATGTCACGGCACATCACAATGACGTTGGGATCAAAGGTCAAGGTCACTGTGACCGTGTTAAAAAACTTCAAACTACATTTTCTGTTTAGTTCAACTTTTCTGTTTATATCTAAGGTTGGTTAAACATACTGGACCCAAACCTGGACACCTTCCTTATAAGGAAACAACATGCCACAATGATGTTGAGGTCAAAAGGTCACAGTCTTGGTAAAAACATGGGTTTTTTCAACATTTTCCGTTTAGCTGACACACGCTTCATTATACATGGGGGTCAAAGGTCACGCTCACTGTGACCTTGAAAAAATCTTTTTTCAACATTAACAGTGCTCGAAAAATCCTCTGCTGGTACCATCCAGAATTCTATTCAGAATTTTGATTGGTCATTTTTTGGGGTGAAAATCAGATTTGATCAAAAATGTACCGGAAATAGTCAAAATGCTACTCTTCAGTAACCGCTGGGAGGATTTCAACTTAATTTGGCAGGAGCAACCTATGTGGATAGGCTTCAGAGCTTATATACAGAGTTTTAATGTTTACATTTTTTTGGTGAAAGACAGATTTTATGAAAAATGTGGTGGAAATTGTCAAAAGGCTACTCATCATTAATGGCTCGGCGGATTTCAACTTAATTGGACCGGAAGGACCCTATGTGACTAGGCTTCAGCATTTTGATTGGTCAATTTTAAGATGCTACTCTTCTTTAATCAATGGCCCAATTTCAATGAAACTTGGGTGGAATGTTCCTATCGTGATCAACTTCAAGAGTTCTAATGCAAATTTTGATTGGTCAATTTTAAGATGCTACTCTTCTTTAATCAATGGCCCAATTTCAATGAAACTTGGGTGGAATGTTCCTATCGTGATCAACTTCAAGAGTTCTAATGCGAATTTTGATTGGTCAAGTTTTTTCGACAGGGATGTTAGGTTTTCCAGACATTTTCCACCAGAGTTTAAATTGCTACTACTAAGTAATCAACATCTAGATTTCAATGAAACGTGGGTGGAATGATCCTATGGCTATAAGCTTCAGGCAATCAAGAGAATTTTGATTGGTCAATTTCTTTGCCGGTCATCTTGGAAATTATCCATCATGTCTATTTAAATGCAAATAGTTCAAATGCTAATGGTCCAGGTGAGCGTCCAGCTTTCATAGATCATTGTAAAGTCGAGCATTGCAACCACATTTCTGGTTGTATTAACACGAATCCAGTAGTTACAATTGTTGCTGTGTTACTGCAAAAATATGGGCCGTTTAACTAATAATCAATTGACTGTATTTATTAAACACTCCGCTTTGTATTTTTCATGGGTCTGTGCATGTATTTTTATGCGTATAGGACACAGGATTTTGCCTAGTGTAAAACCCTGTGTAGTGCACCTACCTCTACTACAAAATAGACAGCTTGTGTGTCAATAACTTTTAATAATCAATAATTATCGCATGTAGCATATCCATATTTTATGACATGGGTGTATATGCTAAACTATTTAAATGTATTTGCTATCAATGGCCTAATATATGTCTATGACTTATGACGTTATTTGTGTCGCGTGTAGTGCTTAGTAGGTAATAGGCTTATGACATATAGCATTACATCACAACAAAATATAGGGCTCGGCGAATTCCGAACAAGCTTGTGTTGCTATTTCTGAAATGATCACTAGTATATATGTATAAAATGAAATGGAATTTGAAATTGCAATAATTTTAGTAGCTAAGCGTTAACCAGTGGTCCAAATTGTTCAAGATTAGAAAGCTTTTCTGAAAATCTCCATTTGCAAGTTAAAAGAAGAATACTTTAGAAAACTCATCACTAGAATGCCTGGGAAGCCGTTCAGTTTAGTCAGTCATACCAGTGATAATTCTTCGAAATGTTTCTCGTGGTCTGAAAACGGTCATTTCGTAAGACCTACAAAAGTAATTTTTGGTGTGGCTTTACCATTCTCAGTTTACCCCCTTCATAGCAAGGCCGGCCAAAATCGACCTCCACAGTGGGCTTGACGAATGTCCAGTTGCAGGCCAAGAGAATACTATCCTTGAAAATTTGACACTGGAATGATGGCTTGATCAAAAGGGTTTTAAAATGAGCATGCAATGGTCAAACTGGTCAAAACTGACCTGCAGTGGTCCTGAGTCCTGGTACGGATCCAATAGCCGAGCCAGTGATTCCAGTGATAAATTCTCAAAAATAATCTCATGGCCTGCTGATGGCCATTCACTAAATGGAATTGTTAACTTTTCTTTACCAATCTTGACCCTTCATGAATTAATCACTAATTTAATATGTGAACTTTACATTCACTATTAATACCAATATTGCTTCACAGACTGCCCTGCTCTGCGGTAACACATGGCCTTCTTGGCTCATACACAGTGCAATCAGAACTTGGCGATTACGAGCCGAATGAACATGGGCATGGCGTTAACTACATACAACACTTCCTGTTTGCACCCAGTCAGTCAGGAGAGCTCCTGGAGAAGATTGGTGAACTTCATAAGACACATAAGTGAGTCTATGTTTGAATTAATTTCTGATGAGGTGATTATCGCAGTACTTTATTGTATTTCCTGTATTTGTAGAAACCATTGTCGGAAACGGTATGATAAATGGGTGGAAGTTATTTTCATTGTGGGCTTGGTACAAAAACCTTTGTCATGTTTAAATATTATCTTTTATCTCTATATCTCACTATGTTTCAGGATTTGTCCATATTATCAGAAGTAATTTCTGTGTGTATGTATGGTTCCAACATGATGAATTTGAATTATTAGTCTGCATTTCAGAGGCCCCCCCCCCACCCCCCAATCAAAATGACATAGCTCTATCACGAAAATCGTAGTGTGTATGAATTGCATCTGTTGAATTTAAAATGTAATAAATAGTCTGTTGAATATTTTCAAACAAATTTGACTGGGAGCTGTTGCTGTCAGGAAGCAATAGGCCCCCAGTTTAATTTGTTTCAAAATATATAACAACTTGCCTGTAATTTCGATTCTGCGAATTTAGGTATCAATGTTTCAAATTGATTCTAGCACACTTAAAGAAAATAGGCAGATCTTAACTAGAAATGAATACCTCAATTACTGAAGCATGATTCAGAATATGTATTAAATCCTTTAAATGCGTAGATACTTATATATGTGTTCCTCTTACTTTGCAGAGGTCAAACTCCGGAAGAAGCAGAACAGAATTTCCTGGACAATGCTAAGAAGCTCGCCATGTATGGTGTAGATCTGCACCTTGCAAGGGTAACTACTACAGACAGTCTCTTAAATATTTAGCGCTCAAGCCTGCCAAAAATGGTTTATGCTGTGGTTGTTAGGAATTGTCCATTTACAGATCAAGAGAAGGCTATTTTTGAAAATTTACCACTGGAATGACTGGCTCGATATCTGAGCCAGTCATTCCAGTGATGAATTTTCAAAAAGTCTTCTTGATCTGAAAATGGACATTTTCTATGCGAAATCTTTCCTGAACAAATTTAAAGATTGAAGAGCTAACTTTTAGTCCATTGGACTTTCAGATAGATCTCTAAATTCCAGTCACTTTCCTATGACAACTGGTATTGATTTTATCAACAAATACTCCCGTAAGCTGTTACTGTCTCGCATATCTCTAACACCTACTATGCTATGACACCCCGTTAAAACTTTACGTCCATCTTTCACAACATAAGAGAAATGATATGCAAAACTGCAATATCCAAGTCGTTTCACATCGGACCTTCCAGACCAAAAATTGTGAAAATTGAAGGTACAACATTGTATCGTACAACATTGTATCCACCAGTTGCATTGTTTAACCAAGCGAGATAGTGCCATCAATTTAATGCATAGACCCCACTGGAACATGGTCCTTATAGATCTGTTTACATTGCACCATTTTATTTCATTCCATGTCCTGTAGTGCTATCCAAATATAAATATAAATACAGATATCCTCAGACAAGAACTCGCTTGTACGCTTATTCTTAGGCATGTCATTGTGCCAGCCTAAGTCTCCACATTTAAACTTACGTCGAAAAGCATATTTCATTTTAAATCTATACTACAGTAATCTTAGCAATAAGTAATTTTCTGTTACTTTGATATATAAAAATATAAAATAAGATTCTGGAAAGCTCATTGGAGTAACAAAACCTGTAATTCCATTTTTTAGGGAAGCCCTATAGTCATTTGTAATTAATGATTTTTGTATTGAACATACAGCACAGGTGGATAGATCATCTTTTAGCAAATTTCTGGAACAAAATGTGTAAAAAGTGTCAGGATTTGTAATCGCTAGAATTCTGATTCAGGTTTTAGCATATTTATTTCTACCGCATTTTGGTTTTCTTTAAATTTCTAAATGGTTCAGGCGAAATGTTAACAAAACGTTTAACAAAAAAAAATATGAACACAGTAGAAATAAATCTGTAAAATCCTGTCAATCTTTAGTTCTTTACCTCCTTTCACAGAGTACCATGAAATAATTCTGGCCCAGAACATGACTATGTAAAATATATTTTCATTTTAATGTCTTGGCCAATTAGATTCACTCTTACAGTCACTCTTCTTTTTAACGAAAATGTCTCTTCTCGCGTAAAAAAAGTATAAAGTGTTATTATTTAAGACCTGTGTGTCTAAAATTAACCAAGCCGTTGAAGGTTAAGTGCATCCGAGTTGTATTTTAGTTTTCCTTTTGCCTAGTTTTTGATCATTTTTGTGTAAATGATTATTGATCCATGCTATATGTCTGTTTTTCATCAATGTGACATCATTGATAGGATGCTGTACTAGGCGGAGGATGGTGGTGGGGGTGTGGGTGGGAGGGTCAGGCAGGATAATGGTACTAACTACATGTAGCTATATTTAATGACATGTTTGCTTTCTTTTGCTAGGACTCTGAAGGTGTCGATATCATGCTCGGTGTGTGCGCTAGTGGATTATTACTTTATAGGGACCGACTTCGAATGAACAGATTTCCATGGCCTAAAATCCTCAAACTCTCGTACAAACGGAATAATTTCTACATAAAGATCCGACCAGCTGAGGTTAGTATAGGAGCATTTAAAATGTTGGAGGAGTTTATTATTAATATTGTGATAAAATCTAAGTTTATTTATTCAGTTGTAATTCTTAATTCCTTCAGCTCACCCACAAGAATATACCCGGTGGTAGGTATACTTGTATTAGGCCAGATTGAAGAGGTGGGAAAGATCATCATTTTGATATGAATGTTGCCTGTGTAGGCACTGTCAAGCAATTTAACCCTTTACTGGTCAAATTAGATCAAGAAAATTAAAATTTAATTATTTAATGTCCATTTGCAAGGCACGAGAACTATTTTTTGAAAATTTACCACTGGAATGACTGGCTCAGTTATTGAGCCAGGCATTCCAGTGGTAAATTTTCAAAGTCTGCTGGGCCTGCAAATAGACATTCCTCAAGACCACTGCAGAGGCCGGCTTTGGCCGGCTTGACCATTAAATGGTTAATAATCAAGTCGCCTAAAACTTATCTGTGGTGTTTGTTCATGAAAATTTCAATTTTCTCATAGAAAATGTTCATTTGCAGACCAAGAGAAGACTGTTTTTTAAAATTTACCTCTGGAATAACCGGCTCGGTTATCGAGCCAGTCATTCTAGTGGTAAAATTTTCAAAAATAGTCTTCTTTTTGTCAGCAAATGGACATTTCTCAAGATCACTGCAGAGGCCGTTTTTGACTGAGTGTTCGAGTTAATGCATACTGAATGAGTGAAAATATATTTTTATTCACAAAATTTTCTCAGATTTGAGATTGATAAAAATAAAATAATTTTTCTTTGCTTTAGTATGAGCGGTTTGAGAGAACGATTGGCTTCAAACTGATTAACCACAAGATGGCTAAGCGATTGTGGAAGACGTGTGTAGAACATCACACATTCTTCAGGTACAAATAATTAATTACTTGTACAATTGAAATACTTTGTAACATATATACTGTATAAATGGTATTTAACAAAAACAATAAATTGATTCAAATATATTATTTAATTGATAGGTCATTTTCCAATTTGAACAACAGTCTCTTGTTACTGTAATGCTAGCATCGCGCCTTTAACACGGCATCATTCAACGGAAGGGTCCAATTTAAATTATGACACTGAGCTGTCAATACTGGTTGTGACCTCCGCGCGCATTGACCACCGCCGTACATCACTTTGAGTTGAGCCGTTAAATTTCCGCGAATCACAATAAGATCTGTTTTGCCATTTTCATGAATTCCAGCCCACACCATGACACTGCCGCCACCGAATCTGTCGTGCTGAATGATGTTGGCTGCATCATACCGTTCTCCTAAACATCGCCAAACCCGTTGCCTACCATCCGCCACATCCACACAAAACCTCGACTCATCATTGAACAAAACGTGGCTCCATTGTTGAGCACGCCATCGCTGATGAGTTCTTGCCCATGCAAACCGATTCTCGATGTGACGCTCTGTAAGCGGAACAGCAACAAGTGGACGACGGGCATGCAGTCCAGCATCATGGAGTCTGTTTCACAGTTTGTGCATGCACTGTAGTGCTGGTAGTGGTGTGCAAATTACGGGGCAGCCGCGGCGCAGTCTCAAACCTGTGACGTCACTAAGTAGCGGTCTTCTCGTGGTGGTGTTGCTCTCGGTCTGCCAGATCGTGGTCGATCATTAACATGTCCAGTTTCCTGCTCACGTTGGCGGAGACAGGAGAGGGTTGAGGCGTGAACATTAAAATGTCGAGCAACAGCGCGAACGCTCTGCCCAGCAGCGAGTCTTCCCATTGCTTCATGGCGCTGTTTTTTTGGTAGCCCTGGGCGGTGGCCCATGTTCGGTAGGGTAAACTTTTAAGCGTTTTCTGTTAACGTTCGTTATCTGCTTTTGCAATATGGTGAATTTTTGCCTTCGCTACCCGCCAATGTGGGCCAGTGCATGAAAAATGCATTTTCACATGCAGTAAGCGTGCGGCCGAGAAATGCAAGAAATGATTTGCATTTCTTCATGATCAGCGAGACATTACATTGACGAAACATGCCTGCAAATTTGGTTATAAATGGATGCATAGTTCTAATACAACAAACCAAACTTCACTGTTGCTAAACATTTTGGCCTCAGTATATTAGTATTCGTACTAAAGAAATATTTGGTGCAGGCATCAAATTAACAGTTAAGGCAGATAATTTATGGTCTAATTTCCATCAATCGTATGTTTCAAACAATGTCACTAGCAAAAGGTGGGCGGATGCGACATGGTATATTTGATGAACTTCAACCTACTTTGAAAGTGATAACTTCGATATGAACTAGTGAATAGTATGGCGGTATGTGTTTGGAAAATCTCACTTGCTGTCATAGACATCACAATGTTCATGTAAAGGTCCGGAATTTTACAAACTGAAAATCTGACTTAACCCTTTCATCCTTGAAATTTCAGTGACTGCACTTCAAAGACATCATACAGTCAAATTAGTTTGAAAATACAAATACTCTGCATAATATTTCTTAGTATTTAACAAATTAGTTATATATTGGGTATATATGATTGACAAGATAAAAAGGATTAATTTGTGTTATAAAGGAAGGAGGACACATATTCAGAATAATATATTTTCTCTGATGGTCATGTAAATTGTAACATGTACAGAGAAACGATCATTGCAGCAGTAAATTCTATTGCATAAATTATAATTTCTTATCCTGAATTTTCCCAGCTGATCCTGATTTCAGGTGCTCTAAATATAAACATCATGTCAATCGAGTATGCTGGTGGTGGGGTGGGTGTAAACACTGTCTGTTCACTGTGAAATGGGCCAATCATTTACTGTTCACACGCACAAGGGGAAAATAACTACTATGATGAGTACATAAGTGGTATTGAGAAGCAAAAATGTATTTTGAAAGCTTTCTTTCAGGCACCAATCATATGAAGTGAAAAGTTGTCAAAATACATTTTTAGTTGCGACACACTAAGCCAGTCTGTCTCTGTCATTCTGTCAAATTTGCTTCAACTCTTCTTTTTTATTGCAGATTAAAAGAGGGCGAGGCACCAGCAACTAACACACTATTCCCGCGATTTGGCTCGCGTTTCCGGTATTCTGGGAAGACACAATTTCAGACACGAGAACAGGCAGCTCAAATTCGACGTGATCCTCCTTCCCTGGATAGGTCAAAACGCTTGTCTATACCTGACCGGTCACGCAGTATGGAAGATAGTGAGTGTCTACCAAACTTTGCTCAAAATTCTATTTTATCTACCCCATTAGATCTTAGGCTGCGTTCTCACTAGAGAGTTAATCCGGACTAGCGCCCTACTTCAGTATGGCGTTATTCAGGATTAAGACTCTAGTGAGAACACGGCCTTAGTCAACCAGAAACCAGAGCTTGACCCTTTCAACCCTGAAATCCCAACCTTTTAGTGCCAAATCAACCGTACAAATAAGCGTTTGTATATATTTGCAAAGGTGCATGAGAAGTTAGTCAATATTTTAATGAATTCTGACCAACTAGACATGATTATCACAGAACATAATTAGATTTCCTGGCTCGATGCTTGAAGAGAGCTCATACATTCATAGAACCTATTGTTTGAAAAGGTTTTGATATTGATCAATTTTAGTGCAGGAAGCGAGTGTTCATCTAAAATATTTAAATTATTTTCGTTATGAAAATTTAAAAACTTCAACTCGGTTTACTGTTGCCTGACATGTTGTAAGAGAGTCTGGATGCTTGTTGCAGATTTTGTAACCAACATATACGCTCCTGCTGCGGTTAAGTCTACTACCACCAGTTAAGTAGTCCCGGTTAAGCGGCTAATGCAGTTTGCCTCAAATAACTGCTGAAACACGTTGTTGCCCATATTTCAGTGAGGGGGCATGCAAGAAAATGCGGTTATAGTGAAGTTTCACAATTATTGCCTGCATTTGACCTGTGTTCCTTAATTCCGATTTCCTGAAAGAATTGTCAGTAAAATTTTGAAAATGGCGAACCAGAGTTGTTGTCCAGCATTTTTGGATATCCACTATATCTGGTTCTGGCTGTGTTGTCGACTATTTTGGCGGATAGTGGCTGGAATAGAAATTTTGCCATAAATGTGTATGGACATGGCTAGAGATATGCATACTGCCAGGGTGGGATATGAAACACTAAGCAGTTAGAATGGGATGTACGGCGGGAAAAGTAGGACAGTTTGTTTTAAAATTTTTTAGAAAAACTGATTCGTATTTTCAGTATAGCAATGGCGGGAAACTTATGTACCTGGCCTTTCCAGTGATCCAGACTTGTAATGGTTTGTGCTTTATTGTGGGCTCATGAGAGGGCTTAAGTGTAGTAGTTTTAGTGCAGTGGTTTGTTAAAAGTAATGAGACTGGTGTGTTCCATTTTTGGAAATACAGTTTGTAAAACATAATCCCAAGAGTAGGACGTAGTAAGCAGTTCCAGGTGCTGTTCCTGCTTCTGGAAAACCCGCGTTGGTCTGTGGCTCTAGGATGTAGGGCGATCTGGGTGGTGAATGGTGAGGTGCACAGGACGTAGATATGTATTTGACCTCAATATCCCTATATTTCAGGATGTGTCCATCTTAATGGAACTAATGTTTTAGCGTAATGCTCAATAGAAGGCACCAAGGTTACATTGACTTAACTCTGCACCCACACACACACACACACCCCTCCTCATCTCTCCGATGTGTACACGGTTTACATGTATATTATGCAAAGAACATTTGCATCATTGCCGCCTGAACCAGATGAACATTATTGTATGTATTTGTTCAAATACATGCATAAGCCCTTCTACACTTAGTGTTCCTTATGCAGTACCGTACAATCTTGTATTTGTCTTACAGCAGCTGGTCGTGGTGATCGTGAGCTGTACCCAGGAGAAAGGGTCTCGGAATCGGCCACATTGCCACGTGATATGACAGATAGAAAAATGGATAAGAAACAGAAAGCTGCCAAGCCAATTTCACGGTCTACAGAGATGGTAAGCAGCGAATTAAATTCACATAACTGTATCTCGTTGACTGGCGGCGAGTTTAGAATCAGATTTCTTTTCAGCGGTGCAATAAACACTATTATTGAGTCGGGCATAACTGACATTGGCCTAATAAAAGTAATTAGTCCAGTAAGAATTGACATGATTTTGGTCGAACCCGGACATTTTAAGTAACAAGCAAATTTATGGTTCAAAGTTGCCTATATATACCATAGTGTCTGCAGAAAAATTCCCCACGATTCCCACATGGGAAAGTAGGTTATTTCAAGGTCAAAGAGGTGACCTCTAAAAACAGATTTTTGTTGGTTCATAAGATATTCTTTTAATAACTCTGGTTCTACGGGTAGTATCTTAACCAAATTTGGGTGGGAGGTTAGCAGTTAGGTTCCGAACATGTGCCAAATTTTTTGTGAAAAGGTCAAGGTCACAGCGACCTAAAATCTCTTTGAAGCATTTTCGGCAGCATTTTTCAACATTTGCTTACTCGCGTCTCACTGGGAATACCTCGATGAATCATTGCTTGATTGTTGTCCACATAGTCATATTCATGTCTCCAAAATTTAGAGTCAAACGGTCAAATACCAAGGTCACAGTGGATAACTTTCTGCACCCTTTTTAGCATATTGTTAAATACATATCGTTTGAGAAATATAGATTCCGGGGTAATTTTAGAAATCGGCAATTTAAGTAAATTATATATACCACATATTTTATACGGTTGAATTTGGTTGTCGTCTGTTTGTTAGACATAGTAAAAGTTGAATATATGCCATATGAACCCCAGTTTGCGCCTGATTTAATATCCCTTTCCTTTCCCTCATGTTTATATTGCATGTTTGATATGTTTCGTTATTATTGTCCGTGCTGTCTCGTTGCGAGACGAAGTAAAACTTGGATTTTGCTCAGATCAAGCACGGATTGCACTTGTTCTTTTTTCATGCTCGTACTTTCTCCAATTTCACGATTTACACTGTATGACCTTTGATTTCTTTTCATTCTCGCATTGTTGATCTTATAGCCTGTGTGTTATTTTCTATTCACCCTTTTTGGCTTGCTAATTTGAATGTGAAGCTTGTGCGGGCTAAACAGCGATGGCCGGGCTGAACACGCCCTGTATCATTTGCGATGTAGATGTACAGATACATGTCAATGGTAGAGAACTTGGTGCTAAAGGGACACAAACCCTAAATGAAGTTTCATTGAAACGAGGTGATGACATACATTTGAAAACATCTTCCACTGAGAAGAACTATGTTCATGAAAATTGCTATAAAAATTATTCAAAAGGAAAACGACCAAAGAGAACTTCCAGTGATCCAGATTGTTCTGGTGTTACACTACGTTTGAAAACGAAAAGCAAGCCTTTTGATTATCCAACACATTGCTTGATATGTACAAAGGAACTTGACTTTGATGATGTCAAGCGCCATCCAGACCGAGCATCTCAGATATCTAGTGTGGAGATTGTATCAAGCAAAGAAAAAAGAAGTCATCCAAGAGTCACTAATGAAAAAATGTGACAATAGCCATGACAATCTAGCAGTAAATGTAAAAGCACGAATACATTTTGCGGGAGATCTCCGTGCAGTAGAGGCTCATTATCACCGAACTTGTATGACATTATTTATGCTAGGAAAAGGTGTTCCAGGGTGCGAGAATTGCGTTGACATAACATATGGCAATTCTAGAAACCTTGACACAATTAATGATTGTGCTTTCAACAAGTTGTGTTACTGGTTACAACAAACAGCAAATGCAGGGTCAATTCTCCCTTCAGGATCTGAGAGATCGGCTCGCAACATACTTGCCAGAAGGTGTTCCGCCATACACAGAGAAGCATCTGAAACGTCGCCTTGTGAAGCAGTTTGGTGAATGTGTATGCGTTGCACAAAATGAAGGGAAAATTAACATACTTACATTCAGAGCTGCTGCAGATAACATTTTACATCAGTCATATATTGATGCAGACAACCTAGGAGACAGTGAAGAAACCCTAAAACAGACAAAACTGATAGGTGCAAAAATTAGAGAAGATATCTTGAATATAGAACGTGATAATGACACTTATCCAAGTCCATCAGAATTTGAATTGAGTGAATTAGAAAAGTCCATTCCAGACTCACTCCACACCCGTGTTGCTAACCTTTTCTCAGAATCAAGAAGTGAATCAGCCAACATGAAGAAGCAACTTCTGATAACTTCATTGTGCCACATCCTCATGCAGGCAACAGGCCAACAATCATACATATCACCTCTTATGTTATCAGTTGGCCTCTTTATCAAGCAGACAACACGATCAAGGGTGCTCATTGATGTTGTGTCACCCTTAGGTCTATGTATATCGTATACTCAGATTCTGCAGTTTGAAAAGAGTGCAGCTGGTGGAAAGCGAGTGGATTCATTAATATCCGGTCTAGTTTAAGTCAGCAAAGGGGGTGGTTTCTGTCAGTGGGTAGCTGACAACTTTGACTATAATGAAGATACCAAATCAGGGCATGATACCACACATGTAATGGGTATAATTGCATGTCAAACTGAGACTTCATGTGAGCATACACCAGAACCAGTTGTTAGACAGAATCTTTCTTCAGCAGATATAATGCAAGATGGGAACTTCAGTTCAATCATCAATTGCTACAAGCGTCCTTTGAAATCATGCATGTCTGATGTTAAGATAGGAACTCCTAGCACTACAGACATTTCCACACGTAAATGTCAAATAATGGATACCCTGTGGCTGTTATCGAGTAGGCTTTCACCGAGTCCACCAACCTGGCAGGGGTTCATGTCCGACATAAGTAAAGGAAAGTACTGCTGCACAAATGTGGTGTTCAACCCTATGGTACCTTTGAACCCTTTACCAGATGAAGCTGTTTATAGTACTACGGTATTTGTAAAACAGCAGGCCATGAAAGTCGGAATGTGCTGTGCAACACTTACCTTTGACCAACCATTGTATTTGAGTGCTTGCAAAATCAAGCAAGACAATCAGAATGAATTTAAGAACATGTTCTTGCGGCTGGGAGGATTCCATTTACTTATGTCTTTCCTTGGTGCAGGGTGTAAACTAATGGAGGACAGTGGTATTGAAGAGTTGTGGGGTACAGTGTATGCCAAAAACTCCTGATGAGCCTAAAATGATGGAGGGCAAATCTTATACTAAGACGCTAAGAGCATGCCTTTTAACAAATGCAGCACTTCATCTATTATTGTTTGAGCCTGAAGTTAGCGATGCTGTGGACACTGACTTGTCAGAAGAACTAGCAGAACAATCGAGCAGTGGTGTTCAGAATGTAGATGTAGACTGGTGTATGGACACTGATAATGAAGCATCAGATTGTATGGACATGATTGACAATGATAATGATTATCATCAGGTTAATATGTCAGATAGAAATCAGAATAGTGAAAGCAATTTCCAAACAACTCCTATGCCAGGTAGTGGTTGTGAAGATCAATATACTGTTAATGAGGAACCTGTGGAAAGTGATAACATCTGGTCACGTTTGAAAACATTCTACAGCTCCGTATTAGCTTGTGAAATCTGCTTCGATGAAATAACTGCAAATAAAGATCTGATTCAGCTGCATGAAGAAGTGATTAGAAAAAAAGAATCTCATGAATCCAACCGAACGGCAAAGCTATGGCTAATGTTTATGGGCATGGTTGAAATTACAATGCTTTTCATTAGAGCTGAAAGAACGGGTTGCTGGAAGTTACATCTTTTGGCTATAGAGAGAATGTTACCTTTCCTAGCAGCTGCAGGTCACAACAACTATGCAAAATGTTGCCGGTTGTATCTTCAAGATTGTCAGAATTTATGTGAATGTTTGGAAGAACCAATACAAAATGGAGAATTCACGATAAGAAGGAAGAAAACCCGATTCTGGAGTGGAACCTGGTCAGATATGACCATAGAACAATCACTGATGAGATCAGGGAAGACTGTAGGTGGACTCATCAATATTACCCACAAAGACTGCAAGAAACATTTGGTTACTCACTGCACATGTTGTTGCTATGTACACTGATGCTCTACGTTGCCTTACCAGTAAGTTTACTGGGTCCTGGTCAGAACAACATAGAGATGCATCCAGGAAACATTAGAAAGGATTCGGAAGACATGGAAACCTTCAACCAATTCCTTTTAAGGAACAACCCGTTAAGATCTGGCCAATGCAACTGGAGTAGTAGCTGATGAGCGCGTCAATGTAGATAATGCCCTACAAATTGGGACCACAATCCAAGAAAAAGTGAATGAGAAGAAATTTTTCGATGTAAAGTTTAAGAGGGTAGAACAAGCTAAAACATTTGCTGCCATGCAAAAGCCCCTCAAAATATCTAGTGATGAAGTCCGAATGTCATCACAGGAGCTGTACCATCGATTTGTGTCCATGTCATATGTCAGTGGTTGCCCTCCTGACAAAAGTGTGTTTTCACATGAACTTGCAACTGTATCGCATGCACTGTTCAAAGATGACAGGAGTATGAGGAAAGCAAATAAGGCGGATATGGCTAGATGTATACTTGAGATGGATACAGAATTCACATCAGAGACAGTTGGACCAGCAGCTAAAGTGATTGATGGATGTGCTCTTTTGCACAAACTGGTTTGGGCCAAGACTGGCACTATGGAGGATGTTTGTGATGCATATGTGTCCTCTGTTGTCTCCCATTCTTCATATGGTCTTCCTCTTTGGGTAGAGTTTGACAGCTATGAAGTGGCAACAACAAAAGATCAGGAACAAAAGCGACAGCGAAAGGAGAAAATGTTCCCAGATGTTGTTGTGGAGATGAAAACACCAATACCTGGAGACAAGAAGGCATTTCATGGAAACAAAAAGAACAAGCAGGGTTTGATCAAATTATTATCTCTGCACCTTCAGAAGGCAGGCATCCATGTAGAGCATGCTGGTGAAGAGGGTGATGCTGATGTCTGCATAGTTAAGAAGGCAATGGAATTGGCAAAAACATATGAAAATGTTGTTGTTGCTGATGATGATACAGACATTCTGATAAATTATGGGAAACATATTTATATGCAGACCAGACAACATACCATTGCCATTAAAGTTGCAAAGGAGGTGTTAGGAAGAGAGATGTATATGTGTTTGCCATATGCTCATGCTATGTCAGGCTGTGATACAACATCTGGAATGTATGGCGTGGGGAAATTGAAGCTCATGAAATTGCTCCAGTCATCACAGCAGTTACGCGCAGATGCGCTGGTCTTTGGTGACACAGAAACACCTAAAGAAGTGCTTCTAAAGGTAGGAGAAAATTTTGCAAAGAATTTGTACATAGGGGGAACCAATGCTGAAGGACTCGATGAACTGCGCTATTTAAATGTGATATCCAAATATGTACCTTTTGAGAGAATGACAGCTACCAGCAGAGCTATGTACTATCACTTGCTATGTGTACATCACCAAGTAAGCACATGGCGTCATCTTCAAACGATTCTCCAAAAGGAAGAGTTCGGATACAAGATTGAAGGTGATGCCATAGTGCCAGTAATCACTGATAAAGCAGCAGCACCAGCAGATATATTGGCAGAGATCAGATGCTCCTGTAAGAGCGAGCGTTGTGTATCTTGTACTTGTGCCAAGAGAGGAATTCCATGCAGCATACACTGCAAATGCGAGGGGCAATGTATAAATTCTCACATTGAACTTTAGCAGAATATTACTTGGTGGAGCCAGCCGTAATTTGCTGACTCTATGCACCATGCATAATTTTCGTTATATCTGCCATCCTGACAGGTGAATTATGATGAATAAATTACCATAATAAGCATGTGTTATTCTGTATTTAGTAACTGAACTATCTAGAAATGTATAATTTTCAGCCATTTTGGTGGACATTTTGAATTTTTGCTATAAAAAGACATTTTCCCCAATTGGGATTCATGGGGAATTTTTTGTGGTCTTAATTTAGATACAATGGAAGAGTTCTGGGAAAAAATCTAGTTGTTACTTAAAATGTCCGGGTCCATTGTCATTTCTTATTGGATTATAATATAGTGTATGGCTATTTATGCAATATATTGTAAGATCTTTTCAAAATTAACAATATGAGCTTGGGTAATTGGCACTCAGTAGGATAACGTCTATGTTTATACGGTGTGCTCAGTTTCACATACAGTAACCATTTAATGATGAAAATTTAAATACTTGGTCAGTAATTTTCCATTTGCAAGCCAAGAGAAAACTATTTCTGAAAATCTACCACTAATGACTGGCTTGGCTACCGAGTCAGTCATTCCAGTGGTAAAATCTCAAAAATACTTTTCTCTTGTCTTGCAAATGGACATCCCTCAAGAACACTGAAAAGGCCGGTTTTGACCGGCTTTATTGCTACAGGATAAATACACAGGCTTGGACAGGTTTCAGTTAATTATTTATGATGATTATTTATTTGCAGGAGGACTTCCTCATTCAATTAGATGAATTTGTAAATGCTCCAGATCAGAAATCAAAGGTATGTACAATAGCTTATATTATATTTCTTGTACAAATTCTGCTAAATCTTTGTTTTATCCTTTAATGGTCAAGCTGGCCAAATCCGCTTTCTACATTTGTCTTGAGGAATGTCCATTGGCAGGCCAAGGGAAGACTATTTTTGAAAATTTCTCACTAATGACTGACTTGATGACCGGGCTGTCATTCCAATAATAAATTATCAAAAATAGTCTTCCCTTGGCCTGCAAATGGACATTCACCTTGTTACAAGAATATTAAGCTTTTTTGATCTTGTGTTAATGTGTATAGAGTAAACATATAGTATGAAATCATACTGTGCATGTGTGTATGTCAAGTTTCCTTCCTACAGTATGGTGATTACTTTACCCCTTTGATGGTCAAGCTAGCCTAAAATGGCATCTAGTGGTCTTTAAAAAGCTAGATTTGCCGACCAACAGGCGTCCGTTTTGAAAATTAACCACATGAATGATGAGCCAGTCATTCCAGGGGTATAGTCTCAACAATAATCTCTTGGCGTGTCAAATCGACATTTTGTATGAGAAAGTTGAATTTTTCTCAACCAAATTTGGTCATTGACCCGTAACACTCTGATGTTAACATTCTATCATTTTGCGGTGCCAGTAGCAAAGAAACTGGTGTACATTTTTAAACAATTTTGCTGCACGATGTTGCTGTCTGCGACAGCACGATCTTCCACCAAATTTGTTTAAAAATGAACACAAGTTCATCTTTTAATTTAATTTGAAAATTTAAACTTTCGACATCATAGTGCTAAGAGTTTAAGTGTTAAAAACTATGATCTAGTTATACAAATGACATGTGCGAAACTATCGTTACATGCTAGGTGGCTTTATCAGAAATTTGACAGACACAGACAGACTAATCCTAAGACAGCAATGGCTTCTAATCAGACTAGCTTCAAAATATTTATCACAATACTTCTTGTTAAATATTGTGCAGCATCTGATCTGCTGGGTTGAAATTTTTTTAATGAGCCTAATATATTTATTTTGTTGCTAGGATCAGAACACAAGAAATATGCACCAAATCAAAGAGAAAGCCCCTTACAAGGACAAGGTATGTCGGAATTAGTACACCATAAAATGTAGATTTTGTATATTACTTGCTCTTTTTAGAATCTATCCATCATGCAGATGAAACCACTTGTTCTATGTATCCCTTTTCTGTTTCTGTTTGCACTTTTTCATGCCAGAAGGAAAGATAGCATTTTTTTTGCAGAAAATTGTATGAATATCTCAAAATAAACGCCTGCATACATTAGCTATTATCTCATTGAACTTAAGAACAGGAGACACATGTAGAGAAACTTAAGGATTTACTTAAGTCATGAAGTATTCATACATGAGTGTTCAGCCTAGAGTAGGAATTCCTACCTTGTCATCAAATCTGAAACATTCAAGTCTGCATTAATTTAGCTTCGCAAAGGTGTGTGTGTGTGGGGGGGGGGGGGTGGGGTGTATACTCATAGAAAGGACGCATAGAGAAATTGAAATCCATTCTCTAAAATGATTAAAACTCATTGAACCTACCACGAAAATTGAACGCAATTTCCATACGCATGCTTACCGCTGTACAGCTATGTTTAATGTACGCCTAAAAATATCATCGTGGAAGTGAAATTATTAATGGGACAACCTAAATATCGTGTATCTTCAATAAAGATCATTTATTACATTAAAATCAATGCTACTTTTGACATAAAATGTCGCCTTGAAAATATGGAAATCATGTGATATTAGGAATGTGCTCAGATCAGCAGTTGTGTTTACTAGAATTCTAATATCTGCCATTCTCCATTTTCATTGACTTGTATGGGAGAATTTATCCAATCAGAACAGAGAAATAATATTTCTCTTCAGTAAAAATTAATTAAAAAAACAGTGTTTACTCTCGTATTGTGCATTAATTTTGTAATGCCAACCAACATTAAATGATCCAAAATGGAATCGGAATTAAAATGAGATAACGCACTTCTTACTTTGGCGAGCCGCTAACTTTTTCGATTGGAGGCGCTGTGTTCTTGCGAGATCTTATATGTTAACGGGAGTTTGTTATCAAATGGGTACGGATCAGATCTAAAGTACAATACTTAGTTCCTATCGCGCAATGATAATATATAGTATTCAGAGTTCCGAGTCCAGAATATTTTATCCGAGTACTCGCTCTAATTATAAATCTTTTCTGTACGCCATTTTATGTCAAATTCAGGATTAATTTTGATGTAATAAATAATATTTATTAATGGATACGCAATATTTAGGCACTCCAATTTAATAACTTCACTTCCGCGATGATGTTTTGAGGTATGCATTGAACATAGTCATAAGGCGGCGAGAATTTGTACCATGGAATTTCTGTGGTATCATTAATTTTTATTACAAAAGTTGACAAAAGAAAATGCTCAAAGACTACTCGATTATAGGACGCACACCTCTTTCCTAGAACATGTAATATGACAAAAAAACTGCATCCGTTAGTCAAATTTTAACTGTACATCATGAATGACGCGATACAGTCCATCATAAACGCTTAGTAGTATGGCAATTTGTACGAATTATGTCTTTACTATTTAATAACCATTCTGTTTAATATTTTGAAAATAATTTAACCGACCAGTTGCTGTTGCTGCCATAGCAACAGGACCCACTCAAATTAGTTTTAAAATATTCACCTTACCTGTCCTGTATAGAGTACTCGTGCAGGAATGGATCGATCCCAACAGGGGCAAAGTGTGGGTGGAGCTTAGCTAAAAATGGGCGGGACATAGCTAAAACAGTATTCCTCCATTTCTCCTAGATAGTCTGCCCTCGTGTATAGGACGGAGGTATAAATTGAGTGTATAACTGCGTCTTATATATATGGGAAATTACGGTAGTCCACTTTCAAGACAAGAAATATATAGTAGCTAAACAACCATAGCATATTTTGACTTGTATTTTGGCACATGATAATAAAACATCATTGCGCTTAGTACTGTTTAACTTTTACAGGTGAGGGAAATATGGGAAGTTAGCTGAAGACTGAATGAATCCTGTTATGATTACTTACACAACTTGATATAGAAAAAGGCTCAATGCCATGTATGACCATGAACCGTGCCAATGTGTGTATGACCTTACCATTGTTGTCTAACATTTCAGGCTGAGATGCTAGACTTGATGATCGCGAATCGTGTCCCTCCATATGATCAACTCTCAAATGATATGGTAGGTAATCTAAGTTATCTCTGTATTGCATCACAGCTTTAAAATGCACCTACTATCGTATCACTGTACATTGTACCATTATTTAATCTTTCAATGGTCAAGATTCTTCCAGAAAATTAATAAAATAGTTTGAAGGCCAAGAGAAGACCTTGAATTTCTCCCAGTGCAATGACCGTGTCGGTTATCCAGCTAGTCATTCCATTGTTAGCTACTTGGCCTGAAAGGCCAAGGGAACTTATGACATGGCGACCTCTCAAGAACCGCTGGGCCGATTTCAATTATATTGGCAGCAAGTATCCTTAGGGCATAGGGATCCAAGTTTGTTCAAACGAAGCCAATCGGCCAATTTGGCCGTCGGCCATCTTGGATTTTGGTCAATTATAGTAAACATCTTTGAAAATCTCCGAAACCGTCTGGGGGAGTGATGCAAACCTCATGAAATATCATCTAGGGTAAGAGCTGAACCAAGTTTGTTCACGGGAACTTGATTGGTCAGATGGTTCAGCCGCCATCTTGGTTGACCTAATTTTAGTGAAAACAACTCCAGAACCACTGAAGCGATCAGGCCAAAATTTGACAGATATGATTAGGGACTAAGGCCCATTAAAGTTTGTTCACGGGAAGTTGATCCGTCAAAAAATATGGCCGCACCCGGCCAATCAAAATATAGCGTGTTTGGCTATTGGATTTTTTTATTTGATGGATTTTAAGGCTGAAGTTGGTTAAATATATGTTCTTGGGTATTCTGATCTCAAATTGACAATTTTCGAAACTGTCAGATAAACGGTTTGGCAGCCATCTTGGATCATTTTCCCGCCAAAAGCTTACATACTAAAGCAATGTGAAATTTAAAATGTCTTCTCGAGAAGTACTGGGCCGATTTCAATTATATTTGGCAGGAAGCATCCTTAGGGTGTAGAGATTCAAGTTTGTTCAAACGAAGCCGATCGGCCAATTTGGCCGGCAGCCATCTTGGATTTTGGCCGATTTTGTGAAACGTCTAAAAAATCTCCGAAACCGCTTGCGGAATCAATTCAAGACTCGTGAAATAGCTACGGCAAAAACAAATTTGTTTAATAGCCATCTTGGATGACCTAGTTTTCGCAAAAACAACTCGAGAACCTCCACTTATAGCCAATCGGCTTTCGAGGTGAGCGATACAGGCCCCTTGGGCCTCTTGTTAGAATCTAGATCTTCTCTTCGCATACAAATGGGCACTGCAAAGGCTGATTTTGGCTGGCTTAACCTTTAACCCTTGAATTTGTTCAAGAAAATTTCAGTTTTTTCATAGAAAATGTCCATTAGCATACCATTGGAAGACTATTTTGAAAATTTAACACTTGAGTGACTGGCTTGGTTATCGAGCCAGTCATTCCAGTGGTAAATTTTAAAAATAGTCTCTTGGTCTGCAAATAGACATTTCTCAAGACCACTGCAGAAGCCGTTTGTGACTGATATGAGTGTTAAAGGGTTAAATGGTTCATATTGGGATGGACTAGAAGTAGTTTCAGTCAAAGGGTCTAATATCTATGTCACATGGTCATTTAGTGCATATTGGAATGCACGTTTTTTGGTCATAACGTGGGAACGCGCATCCATTTATATTTGCTGTGTTAGAAATACTTGGATTTTCAGGGAAAATGGTTAAATAAATAGGTCAGGAAGTGCATACCGAAATATATATATATATATATATTCTGTCCATTACTCAGTTATGGATGAGCCTAGAAGCGGCAAATTATGATGGAATCGATGTAGCTTTGTTCACAGGTGCACATTTTTAGATCAATGGCGTCACTGAGGTATGGGCAAAACAGTTTGCAAAGGCGTGAGTCACATCTTTTCCGAGTGGTCAAGTTTGTAGTTGCAACTGGTTCAATTTTTTAGTGTTATCCGTTTTAGGACCAATTTTTGCCTGAGCTAGATGCCTTTAAACGTGCACCAAATTCGAAGGGCAGAGACCTTGCAACGAAAAACATGCATATGACCAAGGACAAGGCGAGCCCAGAAGATAGGGTAAGAACTATTGGATTATAGACATATATACACCACTCTCATGCAATCAGTTGTTCCAGGGCAGCATTTTGTCATATTGTCACACGATATTATCTTACAGTACATCTCGGAGATAACTTGTTTCCAAAACAAAATAAAAGGTACTGTTGAATAATTTGAACATAATTAGGCAGCAATGTCTTCCAGTCCAATAGAGGGCTGCTTTTCTAGCTATTCCCTGCCCATTTCTAGCTTACCTCCGTCCATGCTTTGCCTGTGTTGGTATCTATTTATATAATTTGAACCCTGAATTCACAGAAACCCAATTTCAAGGTAACCATACGATTAGCTGTTGAATAATTTGACTGGGTGCTGTTGCTGCCATAGTTTCAAAATATTAAACAGAATGCTTATTAAACAGTAAATCCATAAAAGACAGAATTTGTACACTTGACAGACTTAAATGTTCATGACAGAGCTAGATACATAATTCATTGCGCATTTTGATTGTCACCTGAAGCTATATGTGATGTAATGGATCTTTTCAGTTTTAGCTATATTCCGCCCATCTCTATCTAAGCTCCACCCACACCTCGTCCGTGTTGGGGGTCGATCGATCTCAACTCACTGATTATCATAAAACCATAAAAGTAAGCTGTTAAATATTTTGAAACTAATTAAATTAGTTTCTAAATATTTAACAGAAAATTTATTAAATGGTAAAGACATAGAATTCGTACGACGTGTCAGACTATTAAGCATTAAAGATGGACTATATCGATTCATTCAAGATGTCATGATTATGATGTCATCTTATATGCCATGTAGTTGATTATGACATCATATGATGGATGGATATACTTGGAAAGATCCATTGATTATGACGTCGTATACCTGAGAGCAGATTGTCATCTCCATTATGTTAAAAAATATTTGTAAAACCATGTTCAAGAAGTAACTAACATGTTTCTGATTTTGTTTTTGGAGACGTGGTAACTTACTTATGAGCTGTATTGTATGTGCGGTCGGTCTAGTTAACCTTTAATGGTGAACACTTAATTCTACTGAGTAAATTTTCAAAAAATTGTCTTCTAATACTTTATATCCCATTTTCAGGCAATGATGATTGAACTAATGAAAGCTAATGGAGTGCCTCCATATGACTATCTCACACCTGATATGGTAAGCAAATTGTTTACAAAATAATCAAAACAATGTTAAATTGTTATATAGTCTCTTGCAGCAGCAAAGTAGCAGCTATGTTTGTATTAATTAGAAGAATGAATGGCTGTGATATTCAGATGCCATTGGTTTACTGATATCTATTTTATGTATTTTTATTTTTTTGCTTTATTTATTCTTTTAATTGTAGGAGAGATTCTTGGATGAACTGGAAGGATTCAAAATGGCCCCTTCACAAGAAGCCAAGGTAACAATCATGCAATTAATTTACTCGAATTAATAGAAAATTGGTCATTTTATATAAATGTAACATTAATATCTAATTCTGAACAGTATTTCTTGAACTGTGTTCACTTTGTGCCTGAAACACGATTAACCCCTCATCCTAACCACCTGAATTAGTGGTCACTAATGACCGGTGGTGTCTTTGCACATAGGAAATACTGTGCCGGTTGGGATAGTCGATTCAAGCTGGTGGGCCAGTGACTTGTTTATCTAACTTGACCCTTTCACCACTGAATTCCCCATATATAATTTTCAACGCTACCATACAAGAAAACTGTTGAATATTTTGAAATTAATTGTAGTAGGAGCTGTTGCTGCCGTAACAGCATCAACTTCCAGTCAAATTAATTTCAAAATATTCAACAGAATGTATTATCGTAAATTATATACCTTTTCCGGGATTTGTTGGTGAATGTGTAATGATTCTCTTCCCTCATCTTTTATGAGATGATATCTAATAGAGAGTTTTCCATTTCTAACTATTCCCCGCCAATTTATAGCTATGCCACGCCTATTTCTAGTTAGGCTCCTCCCTCTTTGTACGCATATTTGAATAGATTCTTACACTTTGAGCCATGAATTCCCAGAATGCCAATTTCAAGGTAACTATGTGGGTATATCGGCTACATGTAAGCGTTTGGATATTCTGAAACTAATTTGACTATTATGGGAGCAGCTTCCAGTCCAATTATCCTGAAACATTGCAAAAAATATGTCTCATACCCCATAAGGAACATGTATTGCTTAGAGTTTGCAATACTTACATAATGCTTGTTTATTTGAATACAGGACCATCACACAGACGCTATGCATGACATCAAAGACCATGCTAATCCGAAAGACAAGGTGAGAAAGAAGATTATCTATCTCTCTCAGTCTGTCTGTCTCTCTGTTGAGCTATCTAATCTATCTCTATCTATTTATCTGTCTGTCTATCTCTATCTATCTATCTATCTCGTCTCATCCCGGTCTGTCTATCTATCTCGTCTCATCCCGGTCTGTCTATCTATCTCGCTCTCGCTGTGTCTGCCTACCTGCCTGTCGAGTTTTGTCTCGCCTGTGAAGCCGAAAGCGACTTATGATGGTTGCGACAATGGCCTCTTCAGTATTAAGTTTTTGCATAATTTATCAAAACTTCGCTTATATTTCATGATCGGTTAATCCTCTTACAGCATGCTGGCAATGAGGGCGCAATCTCAAAGCGGTTGCCAATGCTGTTAGAAAGCAGCATGATGATAATGCGGTCACACGGTTAAATGGGAACGTCATTGTGACCTTGGTACAAAACCTTTTCAATGTTAAGTTTTGTGTTTAGCAAAACTTCTTTGCTTATATTTCCGGATAGGTTAATCCTAATGAACTAAGCTTTAATACAGGTTTACCTATAACGTTACGAGGCAGCAAGGATAACATTACGGTCACAAGGTCAAATGACAGGCGGCACATTTATTTCCGAGACATTTTTGTTAGTTCATATTAATATTATAAATGTTTTTGGTACCTTTCTCATAATTCTTATTTTGATGCAACATTTTTAAAAACAAGGATAAACTTTCCGATATCTGCGCAGATATTGATTTTTCTATCGAGCCGTCGTGACCTCAAAAGTGTTTATTTTAGAAACAATGCTGCTGAGTTCAGTTGCTGTTGCAAGTTAGTTTTTTACCCTAAAACTGGCACACATCTTGGAGACACCGGGGACAAACATCCGCCCGAGTTTGGAGAAGATCACTCCAGTAGAACCAGAGTTAGTAAAGAATGCATCAAAAGTGTCCATTTTGAAAACAATGTTGCTGAAAATGGGTGTGCAATCCTTAGCTTTGTAGCATCAAGAGGTTGGCTTGAGGTGACCAAATGATGGAAATCTTCACTAACAATTTGATGATATGGAGTCATAATTCAGCTGAACATTTTAAAATTGGGTTAGCTGAAAACTTCCCTGCATTTATTAAATGATGTGATTTTCTGCATTTTAAATGAATTTGAATTTAGAGTTAAGCCTTTCACCGACAAATCCCTGAAAAAGCAGATGCTTTACGATATAAAACTTCTGTTGAATATTTTGAAATTAATTGAAGCAGCAATGGCTTCCAGTCAAATTAATTTCAAAATATTCAACGGTTTTCCTGTATGGTTGTCATGAAAATAAGATACATCGGTGAATGAGTTAAGTACGTTTATTCTATAATTGTATTTTAAAATGTATAATTTTGTTATTCAATTATGCAGGTCATAAATAAAATATCTGTATAAGTTTATATTCACTGTTTCTGTTTCACAGCCTCATATGCTGGACCTTATGATTTCCAATCGTGTGCCACCATATGACAAGCGATCGCTAGAAATGGTAAGCATGTATGCCTGCATGTGTGACTTTATTGTTGCATGTGTGACAGGATCCATTGCCATTCCTAACTAAGCTCCCATTTCTAGCTAAGCTCCACCCACTTAGTACATGCATTTGAATCAATTTTAACACATTGAACACTAAATTACTAAAGTCATGGTAACTATGCAGGTCATCTGTTGGAATATTTTGAAACAAATATGCTGTGGTGGTTAAATTAGTTTCAAAATATTCAACATAATGTTTATTATTAACCATTTAACCCTCGAATTTGTTCAAGAAAATTTCAATTTTCTCATAGAAAATGCCCATTTGCTGACCAAGAGAAGAGTAGTTTTGAAAATTTACCACTGGAATGACTGACTGGGTTATCGAGCCAGTGATTCCAGTGGTAAATTTTCTAAAATAGTCTTCTCTTGGTTTGCAACTGGACATTTCTCAAGACCACTGCAGAAGCCGTTTTGGCTGATATGTGTTTTAAAGGGTTAAGTTGTAAATTTACCAATGACATACAATTCAAATGCTTACTGTTAGACTTTTGCCACTTGCGTGTTGGACCTAAACCATTTCATTGTGACGTCACCCACAAGTGGCATATATTGATTATGACATCATACACTTGAGTGACAGATCAGAACCGTCTGTTGGAGAAAACATTTCATTAACATAATGATTGTACTTGAATCTCTAAAAGTGAAAGTCGTAGAATAATTTCTTACCCTTGTTTTGCAGGATAAATTTTTGCCTGAGTTGGATGCTTTCAAGAAGACATCGAATGCTAAAGATAAAGTGAGTATTGAAATAATGTTTGGAGTGGAGAATGTTTAACATCTGCTGAACTAACACTAAGCCATAGAAAAGTGTGAATTATGTTTTCCCTACCGAGTGTGTATGTGCGTGCGTGCACCTGTGCATTCATTGAAATTGACTGTAGCCCGACTTCCTAAGCTGTTAGACAGAATTCAACCAAATTATGTATGTGATCTACCCATATGATTGTGGAGTGCATGAGGACTGTTACCTTTAGCTCCACCCCCAGAGGGTGGTGGTGATGTGGTTTGTCAAAAGGTCAAACGTTTGGATTTGTGATGGCGCACCATTGACCGTCAAATCTAGTCTTATATCTTAATGCAGTAACCGGCCAATCTAGTCTCATATCTTTATGCAATATTCAAAACAAATATCTTGAATTATTTCAATTTCAAGTCGGCTATCATGAACGTGCAGGAAAGCTGCTGAGTACTTAAGACTACTTTTATTGGCAAATGTTGCGAAAACGACAACTATTTCCAGGCAAAATAGTTTCAAAATATCCATCATAATGTTTCATACTTGATAGTAAAAAAAGTATCGTGTTAAGGGTATACATGTAGCTTTTATGTTGTCCTGTTGTTGTTTTTACAAGGCAATCTGTTTTGTAAATTCAATTTGTGTTTGTTTCTATAGGATAAACATGCCAAGAATATGAACAATACAAAGGACAGTTCTTCACCGGATGATCAAACACGAATGATTGAGTTAATGATCGCCAATAAGGTGCCACCTTATGACAAAGTCTCGTCTGAGATGGTAAGTCATAGGCCTGCTTGTGTGTGTATATTCATGCGTGCATGCTTGTGCTTACGTGCAAGTGATTGGTAGGGTAGATTTGGGTGAGCGGAGTAATCTCTGATATGATACTGTATTGTTGAAACATATATTGAAACTTACAAAAGCTTTTGCTTCAGATGTTAGAGGCAAACCCACAAATTGAAATTAATGGTCATAGCCTACAACTGACTAATTTAAAATTGAAATTAATGGTCATAGCCCAGAACTGATTAATTTAAGCCTAGAACTGAAAGTCAATGACACAACTAATTTATTTGTTCACCTCTTTTTTTCAGCAAAAATTCTTGGATGCATTAGATGCATTTAAAAAGGCACCTTCAGCAGAGGATCGAGTGAGTAGGAATTCTTAATTAAATTCTATTTAACCATTTAATGGTTACACCAGTCACAACCATCCTTTGCAGTAGTCTAGAGAAATGTCCAATTGCGCCCAAAGATTTTTAAAACTACTACTGGAATGACTGATTCGATGATTCATTAGGCATAAATCTTGATCAGTAAATCTTAGTAGTAGTTGTCTTTGCACGCTGAATAACCCACAGCTTTACTCAGGATCATGTTTCTCATAGATAATATTTAGTATGTATAGTTGTAGACATAACTTAACTGAAAGTCATTGAACGTTGGTTTTCTATCAAATTGCTTGCATAATATTCTGTCTTGTTCACATTTTAGCACTAATGAAACCTGTTTCTGGAAAGTCAGAATGCAAGATACTTACTATCATCATCACACATTTTCTATTGTTTAATCATTTATCTAATTCTGTGACCCAAATCTACGTGAAAAAACCTGCTCACCTTTCTGTGCTTGAGGTCCAAGCATCTCAAATTTAAAATGAACACTGGCAAGTTGAATATTTTGAAACTAAACCCAGTAGAATTAGTTCAAAATATTTCACAGACTGATTCCTGCTTCATAAGGTGGTTGTCATATCTGAAGCTAGTTTCACCAAGGTGCGTAAGTGACGCCCTGTCCTAAAGTAGAAAGCCGATCAATGGGAGTTTTGCATTTGACATTTGCGCAATGCTTAAGTAACCTAGCCTACTTAAGTACCTTTTGTGAAACTGGCCCCGTATCTATTGTAATGACATGGGTTCAGAGAGTTCAAATTATTACGCTTTAGCATTTAGATCTAAAGTGTCTTACGATTACTAGATATTTTAATTAGATGTATAATCATTGTGGTTTTACTTTCGTAGGCTCGATGTGCTAAAGCACTGAATGAATTTAAGAGCCATGCTAAACCAGATGATAAGGTAAGACAGTAATCTATTCTCTTGAGCCATGTTACAAAGAAAGCAATATAGAGATCAATTCCTAGTTAGGCCACACCCATTTCTAGATAAGCTATGTCCACTTGTTGCATGTGTTAAAATCAATTTGAAACATGAATTCCCAGAATCAAGTTTTCAAGGTACCGATCCAGGTAAGCTGTTGAATATATCTTGAAATTAATTTTTAGGCGGGCTGTTGATGCCTATGGCAGCAGCATCTGTCTGTCAAATAAATTTCAAAATATTCAGCAGAATGTTTATATGTAAATTCAGACAGACTTCATACACTTGTGACAGAATATTCGATTTTCGTGATGTAGCTAAACAACATTTTGATTGTGATGTTAGCTAACGTGATATATTTGAATATGGTGTCGGATACTTGAGTGTCTGATAGGAACCATCCGTTATTGTGTGCATGCATGCTCCACAAACATAGGCATTAATTCACTGATTTTAATAATTTGTTAAATTATTCCAAATTTCCACTTGGTGCGCTGTTGAATAGTTCAAAGGTGAAGGTCATAGATGTAAATGTGTTCAATTCTTTGGTTGCCTTGATTTAGACTAGTAGTCAAAGTAGTAACTCAGGAGGTTGTTTTATTAAAACTGCATATATTATCTTTTGTAGAAGAAATGAACTTTTAAATTGTTTAAAAAAAACTATAACCTTTTCAACCCTGGAGATCATATTCAAAGGATTTAAAACATTAATTATTAAATACTTTGAAATGAATGCAGTAACTGTATGCTTCTTTGAGACATTGAAATTTCAGACTTAGTCTGATTTGGAAAAGAATGTTGGCGGAAATTGAATTATGTGTTTTATCGAGCCATTTGACGACAGTTATTGCTGCTTTTTTCCACCTTTGTAAATTATGCTCTGTGGTCACATCTGTTTAAAATGGACACCTGTTTTTGGAGTCGGCACATTGTCGTTCCTTAAGATGTATGGTTATAAGGCCACCAGTCTTAAAAAGCTACCATCGTTTGCCCCCACAAGCCAATCAAGTTCCGTAGCAGGCTAGCAGCTGAGTTGTATTAAGTGATCACCTGTCTTTTGTCACCATGTTTTAACACAGTCTCTGTAATAGACAGGGTTTTGAGTATTATTTTGCTACAATTATTTCCACAAATATCTTTATCAGGCATGAGAAGTCTCCGCCGATCGGTGGAATTCCGACCTTTTTACTGCGGGAAAGATAGATTTTGAGATCGATGTAAATCCGGTTAGGTTTTTTTTAGGTGTGTGTGTGTGTGTGTGTGTGTGTGTGTGTGTGTAGGTATATAATATGTAACTTTTTATCACATTATTGATTACAATATTCCCAGTTTTAACGCCAAAGCAATGTCGCCAATACAGAAACATTGATAAATTAACATCGGTAAACATAACAAATTGACATATTTTTAGCCGCTTGTTTCCCTGTCCACGTTCGCTAACATTTTTCACTATGTATATTTCACTATGTATAAAGTTATTTCTTATTGTAATAATTCCCTCAGCAAACTCATAATAAATTAGAAGGACCCAGAAACAAAGTATAAATATTGTTTTAAAATAAAGGATACACTTCAAATATCAGCTCATGTGTCTGAAAAACAAAGCACAACATGAGTTAGCTAATATATAGGCATCCCCTAAAAGAGCTAGCCTAATGAAGACGTATCCACGAGTTAGCGCGAATCCCGGAAACACCATCCGAGTCAACAGGCAAATTTTTTATCAGTAAGTTTACTAAAGTACACCTGATGACTTGGACCGGGAGCATCCTCCGGCGACTTGGCAGCGTCAGACATACTAATATTCTGTCAAAAAAAGTTGCAAAACAACTCAAAGCTTAAAAAAATAGAAAGCAAAAGCAAGACTAGAAAGCGTGTTGCAATGGCAGGTCAATAGTTTAAGAAGAGAATGAGTCAGCCCCGCGCATGTGCGAGTTTGGGCTGCACATCCGCTGGGCTGTCATTTGTATAACCTGCCCAGTGGGGGCGGTTTCTTTTTAATTCTGAGTATTATTGAAGCTAGGTCGATATTTAGAAATATCATAGTATCAGGGTGGTGAGTATCAACTGTCGTGAAAAAAGAAATCTGTGATTTCGTTTATTTTCCTTTGTTAAAACAGTATGTGTGCCTATTCCAACTAAAAGAGCCTATGATACTCAAACTCCACGACCAACAGCAACAATTATTCAGGGACCAGGGATTTCTTGGCATGTTTTGTGAACCCACAAGCCATTAATGACAAGTCCACAAGCCAACTCCAGGAGATGGATTTGGATATGACAGACCTGCTCAGTCGGAAATCTGTTTCTTGGATGCTGTACTAGCAAAACGCTGACAGAGTTGGAAAGAACAGGATCAGAGGAGTTTCTCACTAAGGCTCAGACTTCTTACAAAGAATGTGCTAAATACATGCAAAAGAAATTGCCCGTAAGAAACCAAATGTTGCAATGGTTATCGGCCATTGACCCAGCTGCCAACGGCCACAGCTGGACCGTAAAGTACTTTAAGAAGTTACCAATAACACTTCCGACAATACTAACTACATCGGAAAGAGATGCATATGACATATGACACTTTTCAAGTTGACTCCAGTCTTCCAGATGCATTCCTCCCAGATGAAACACCAGTACAGCTTGATCATTGGTGGAGCCATGTGATGAAAACAGGCAGGCACCCCACATTCTGTAAGATGGCAAAAGCAATTATTAGTTGCTTCCATGGTCCCACAAGTGGAGAGTAGCTTCAACCTAATGCATGATATCATTGACACTTGATCAGGGAGGATGAAGATTGAAACTTTCAATGCATTTCAAACTGTTAAGTACAATATTGCTGCTCAGAAGAAAACGGCTACTCAAATTTTCGACTGCCAAGACATTCTTCACGATCCAATTGACAGTACTCTATATAAAAATATGCAAGAGTCTTGGAAGCATTACAAAGCAGAGAAGGAAAGAAACCGTAAGGACATGGAAGAGAAGAAGGCAAAGTATTCCTTGAAAGCCACAAAGCTTCAAAACAAACAGAAAGCGAAAGCGGCGCAGCAACTTCTTGGGAAGAAAGTAAGGTTGGCATTTATTGAGAATAGACAGATCAATCTGAAAAGGAAAACAAAGTTGGAAGCACTGGTTGCAAGGAAGAAAACCAAAACTGCTTAGTGACATTTGTGATTCTAAATTTCTGTGACAGTGTGTAAAGTGATGACTTATTTTCCCCAGTTATAAAGTGACATGAGTGATAGTTTTATGCAAAACATTTGTGAATAGTGTTGACAAAGATGACAGTTGATACAGAAGTGAGGACTTGTCTAATTTCAAGCAACATTTAATGGCTTATTCAAAACATTGATGATTATAAGGTGTATAATTTTGAGAAATGTAGTTGTTGAAACTACATCTATTTCTACATGAAGGACACAATGTAAACTGAGGTTACGTCTTGTTTATAAAAATTAATGATGTCATTAAACGGTAATGGAAAGTTAGAACCTTGAACGATGAGGCCCCAGAATCTCAATTTCAAGGAAATCTTGCTGTTGAATATTTTGAAACTAATTTGACTGGAAGCTGTTGCTGCCTTAGGCAAATTAGTTTTAAAATATTCAATAGATTAATTAATTTATGTTTTTTCATGAAATTTGTTCACAGGGTTAAAAACCTTGTCAGGACTCCCATTGCTATACAATCTTTAGGTCATGGAATTTTGTAAGTCTGGTCATGGAAAAGTCATTGAATGTAGCATTGCAATACGAGTACAAACTGTGATTACAAGACCGGTACAACTATACCCACAATATGTAATAATAGCCTCTTTGGGGAAAATGTTTATAGTGGGTACAAATGGACTAATTTCACAGCATATTGAAGATCTATATTTACCTCTGGAAATACAGGAGATGCCATCTGAGAGCATCTATGTTTCAAAATTTTCCGGGGGAGGACCCCCAGACCCCTCTTATGGTAAATTGTTTACACGCTTTTTCAGATGTTTTCATTTACTCTAATTCCCATGCCTGCTTTATTATATTTACCTGTTACTATGTTGTGTTACTAGGCTAAGATGCTGGATATGATGATTATGAATAAGGTGCCACCGTTTGATGATCTCTCATCAGATATGGTGAGTTATTTGCAAAGATCTTGAACAATGTTTCTTAGTAACTACCGAAGGGAAAACTTAGTCAACCTCACTCAATTGAGATCACTCAAATAATTTGTCCTTTAAGTGTCTTGGGTGCTGCAGGCCATTAGAAAATAATTTCAATACGCAATAACTTTGAACCTGCTGAATATTTTGAAAATAATTTGACTGAAAGTTGCTGGTGGCTAAGCCACCAACAACTTTCAGTCAGTGTTTTCATAATATTCAGTATATCAAGAGTTAAACCAAATGGAAAAAAAAGGGTCAAGTTTGTCTCCTAACCATATTTAGCTATAGCTAACTAGAGTACCAGCCAAACTTCAAATAGTTAACTAGCTAGGCAACCGAGCACCCGACCTCGGTTCAGATGGTTAGTCCGATATTTGCGTAAATTTCAAAATAGCGGATACCGATCACTTGCCACGAATAAATGCGTATAAAAGTGTAAATATTTCACTAAATAACTTAGTTTTGATGAAATTATGCTTTCCCATTGTATGCCAATGTTCCCAAGCCCATATTCCTTCCCACATTATGCCATATGAACGCTTTTTGACGTCTTAGCGGACAAAAAAAAACCATTTTCATTTGTCATCAAAACAGACGACAAAAAGGGTTAATGGAGACTGGTATCTGGTTCCAAATTTTCTGCAATAGTAATTCAATAGGGAACTGGGTACCAACGAACTATAGTCGACTACAATCAAGTTCGACTGGACATAGCACCTGTGCATGATCAGTAAAGCAGCAACCTGACTATAGTTAGCGAGTTGAACTTGACCAGCAGGCAAAGAGTTAATGGTCCAGATTGGTCAACAATAGCTTCATTTTTACGACATTTACTTAAAATAAAATTGTTTTTCAAACAATTGTATCGATTAGTAAACTATAATCCAGCTACATGTGTGAACACGCAAAGATGAATTTTTATTGTATTTTCTGTAAATAAGTGACGTGAAAAGTAATGATAATAATATATTGGACATTATCTGTTTGTCTTAAATTTTAAAATGTCATCAACTAATGTATTTCTTTTGCAGGAATACTTCTTGGATGAATTAGAATGCTATAAGAAGACGCCTAATGCTAAAGAAAAGGTTTATTCCTTATTAATTTTTGTCAATATATTTAATTAGCATTTATACGTTCATTAAAAGGCTTAGAAAAATCCAAGTTATACATATTTTATACTCTTGATCATGGTATGTCACTTTCCATTTATTCCTCTGTAATCTAATCAAGAACTCCATGATAGCGCAAGTTACAGGGCTGGTACTAGGCCATATCCTCCTGGTATTGGTCCAATACCGGCCCAGTAACCGTCATTATCAGCGTTGGCACAATGACCAGCACATTTCATACTTTGAGCTGTCTGTAAATACTTTGATCTGTCTAAATACTTTGATCTGTCTATAAGATGCTATATGGATAATGGTGCTATAGCGAATAAAAGGTGAATAATTTAATCCTTTCAAACATTAATTTTACAGTAACAATAAAAGAAGTTAGATGGCGTAAACAGTGTTGCTAAAAGATTATCCCCCCTCATGTATGTGTTAAAGGCCCTTATTCACACCGGAATACTTGAAAATAAAATGGTTAAATTTTAACATATGATTTTATTCCGTATAGATTAATAAACTATCCTTAGTTGTGAAGTTGAATTAGTAATATGTATCCCTATTTCAAGTTCAGAACTAAATAAATTATATTAATCTATACCGAATAAAATCATATGTCAAGATTTCTTCCATGTCATTACACTGAGAAAATGTATCAAATTATTTTTTTTATCCTCCATTTTTTTCATGGATGTTAAGCATGTAATATTTCCTCCATACAATCAATACATATGTTTTTCTTTTAGGATAAGCATGCAAAGAACATGAACAACAGGAGAAATGGTGCTTTACCTGATGACCAACTAAAAATGACTGAATTGATGATTGCTAACCATGTTCCACCTTATGATACGATGTCACCACACATGGTAAGTGTCTGCTGCTTTTTTCTTCAACTAATTATACAAATCATAAGCATTATTCTGCTTGACACGTACCCACTGGGTACTATCCAAAAATAGCTTTATGGGCATCTGAACAAGTGTACTACAAGGGGCCAAGAAGAAAATACAAATGTGACAGATGCAAAACAAAACCATAGGCAAAAAAACCCATAAATGCGACACGAAGAAAACAAGAATGCGTTGGGACAAAAACAACAAATAATGGTGAAATTCTTTTAGCGTGCCATAAAGTATCAGAAAGAGTTTGCAAACAAAATATGAACAGGGCTAGAGAGCATGTCATGTTTTCAAAATACCCGGCACATTTGTGAAAATCATAGGCACATTTACACACGCTTAGTAAATTGGAATGCCTGTGGACTTTGCCTCATTAGAAGTCACAACCATAATATTCTTGAAGTCTATGTTACCCATTCGAGTTGTCAGTGTTTGCTGTTCGTGAACAGATTTAACAAGACCTCTACGATTCGACAACGGCACTGGAACAGTGTTCCCGAACAAAATTTCGACCGCCTCAGACGAGGAGTGGAAATCTCATTCGTGAATGCTAAGCATGCTAAACTGTTCTCGCTGTGGCAGTCTAGAACAGTTTCAGAATGTTGTTCACGAACAGTGCGAAACGACAACACATTTTCACGATGTTCTATTAAATTAGTGTAGTATCGGGAATAAAACAAAATTGTGAAGTTTATTTGTTGAAATGAATGTTTGCGATGAGATTTTGTAATGGCTTACATAATGTACTTAGATGCACAAATGTATTCCCGTTGTTGGTGATCGTACATTGTATTTGTACGAAACTAGGAGAAGAATGCTAACTCTAGCTATTAAATCCATAGACCTGTATTGCTATAAACCGCTTATGACCATTCAAAGGCGGCATTTCCAAGCAATATTTTCTAATATCTAACATATTATTGTGAATAAAACCGTATAATGAAGACAAACGGAAGCTCAAGAACAATCTACAGTTGATTGTGATAGATCTATTTTGTAGTTTTGGTTCATTCCGTGTCAGATCACCCAATGGTAAACACACCACCATCACAGATTTCAACCAAACTTTGTGTGTATGGTCATTTGAGGTTAAAAATGAAAGAAAAAAAATCAAGAGTTATGGGCCTTTAAAAATGTAAAAAATCGCAAAAATGAATGTCACCACCATTGTTGGGAAAACTGTAGCTCAAAAAGTATCAGCTCGATTTTAATTAAATAAACGTCTTAAAGCTAATGTCATAAGGATTCCAAATCTGATAATTTGATAAATCTAGTGATAGTCCAGTAGAAATTGACATGGACCCGGACATTTTAGTTAACAGTCCAATTTTTGTTTTAATTACATCAGCATGACCATGCCAGAAAAATTCTCAAAAATTCGCACTTGGGGAAATATGCTTTTAGGGCAAATTAAAAATGGCCGCCAAAATGTGGGTTAAAATTCAGGGAATATGTCATTTAGATAGACCTGACAATTCTCGGCAGGCTTACTAAAGAAAATTACTTTAAACTAATGATAAACTGTGTGATAAATACAAACTAAGCAACTTTTATATGTAAATCTCTCAAAAACTCAATAAACTTAGGAAATACAATGAAACCATACATAACGGATGATTCATACTTCATCATGGTTTGAACTGTTTTGGCAGTGACCTTCGCATTTACAGTGAATGCTACAGGCAATGCCTTTCTTGGAGCAGCTACATGATACACATAAACGTGTACTGCTAATACACTGACATTGTATATCTATAAGTAGCGCCGGTGGTGCTGGCACCTTGTCGGTGATGATTGAGGACACTGCTCCATCTTCTCCCTTATATCCATGTTCTTCCTTCTTCAACACAGTTTTTAGGTGGCGCCATGTACTGACTTGGTGATGTACACGAAGGCTATGGAAATATGCTGCTCTACAGGTGGGTGGCATGCGCTCAACCGGTACATGCTTAGAAGAAATGGCATTCGGGTATCTGAGATTGTCTAACCCCTGACTTTTCGACCCTCCACTGTACAAAGCTTTAGTGAATTTTTCTCCAATTACATGTACATCTTCCTTTGATGCGGAGATGTCACCAAATATAACTACATCCTCTCGCAACTTCGGTGAAGACTGAAGCTTTTTAAGTAGCTTTACCTTGCCCATGCCATACAAAGCTGATGTAGTATCACAACCAGACATACTGTGGGCAAATGGCAGACACATGCACAGCTCTCTACCTAAAATATCTTTAGCCACTGTAATGCATATCTTTAGTTGGCTAGTTTGTAGGAAGATATTTGTGACTTTGGATTTCCTCATAGTACCATCATCATGGAAAAGGGCTGGACATATTGTGGCAAGTTCATATTCAAATATACTTTTATCTAGAGGGCCGGAAACATAGGCGCTGGACATTAAGCGATGGTAGAGTTCTTGAGAAGACATATGAACGTCTTCGCTTCCGACTTTGACCACTTTTCGCATGACAGTAAAAGTCACAGCTTGGTCTATTCTCTTTAGGATAATATCACCAAACTTTCTTTCATTTAACTTCTCGTGAATTTTCTGGCCTCTGTTAATTGCATCATCAACAGTAACACGATGATCTGCAATTAATCCTGTAGCAATGTTTCTCAACTGATGCTCATTAACCGTGAAAGGATTGTGTTCCATAAGAAACAATTTAAGCTTCCTCAGGTCTTCTAGATCACGGTTCATGTTTGCTGGGTGAATTTCCCTATGCTGTTCTGACCATGTTCCCGTGAATGTGTCAGTCAACGATCGCAGAGCATGTGTTTACTGTGCTATGATATGTGCTGTGAGGAGCCATGGTGTTCTAGCAGAATCCTTGTGTGTTATGTTGATCAATCCTCCTTGAGTTTTTCCAGCTCTCATAAGGCACTGCTCAATGGCCATATCCGAGTTTTTCCAGCTCATAAAGCACTGCTCAATGGCCATATCCGACCATGTACCACTCCGATACACTTTCATTTCTACGGACAGTAAAGTATCCTTCGTGCATGGGCACTTCAAGGCAGGGGCATAGTTCAAGAGAATCTTGAAGATAAAGGCGACAACATTTCGTGTAATTGTTATGCCCAGTGGCAGCAAAGAATGGCAACATTAGCTGTGTAGCTTTCAGATGGAGTCGCCAGTCACCAGTACGTTCATCTCTGATGAACAACCTTACAATTGCTACAAAGTCCATGAATAAAGACCATAATTTGCCTGTTCTGGACTTTTCTATACCTCAAATCACAAACTTGCTTACATAGATTTTGCAAATATTCATTGTTACAAACATCATCTGGTGAGATATCATGTGACATGAGTTCGTTACATATATTGCTGTGACCACATGTCATCTGTTGCCATATGGTTTTGAGTTTCGTGTGTTGTAGCAATTTCGTCTTCGGTTGGCTGTTCATTTGATGAGCTATAACTATCATCATCAACGTCGCTGTCTTCATCTTGCAACTCGGAGAGTACAGATTCATCATATGTGTTACATGAGATGTTGTCAGCTGTACTGTCGTTAAAAAATCCATCATCATCTGGTTCAATTAACAGAAGATGCAATGCAGCATCTGTCATGAGACATGCCCTCAGTGTCTTTATGTAGGCTTTTCCCTCCATCATTTTGGGGAGAGAGTTCCTAGCGTAGACAGTAGAGCTGGGCGGTCTGATGGTAGTACCGTGATGACTGCGGCATACCGTGACCGTTGACATTACCAAATAACGTGAATACTGTCCATAATGTTTGCGCGATATTTGCGAAATATATTCATAAAATCTGACTTGACCAAGGGTAAATAGGTGCTAATAGTGCCAAAAATACAGGCATCCTAACTATTAGCCGAGTTGAGGTGAAAGGGTCGTTGTAAAAACAAACATCAAGACGTCAATTACAAAATAATGACAGGCAGAATTGTATGTCAAACGTATGTCTTGAAAGTCTCACAGTAAAATTGCTTTATTTAAAACATCTAAACTCATTCTCTGGCCGTCTGCCGGTAGTAATTACACTATAATATATTCCCTATTCCTGTTTCTATTATTTGTAATTTATTACTCCAAGCATTTTGTCACCAAACAAACACACTAGAATAACAAAATAACATACAAACTGCCTGCTATTCAAACACAGCAATCTCGCAAAGACGTATCTGATTGGTTGTTCATGAACTAGACCGTGGGAAAATACATTAGTATGCTGAATTTATCAATGAAAATTTACTAAAACGTAGTATTTGCTCGCGCCATTTTGATCAAGTGCTAATTTATTAACAACGAGCAGCGTTGAAGTCGTTATTTTTTATTTTTCTGGCTTGTTTTAAGAACTTTTTTTAAGGATTAAATCCAGTTTAAGTAAGGACACCTAAAAATTATAGTGTTTTAGTTTTTGTAATTCATTTTTCAACTGGCTACACGTCGGAAGTTCGGAAATAGCTTTTTACACACATTGTTCACGTGAAGCATGGCGAGTAACGAGTCTGCACATCGGGTACTCGGTAATTATCAGAAGCTTTGGAATTGGCTATATTCAATGTCGTGTTATATGTATGTGTATAGGCCTGTTTTCGCGAGTAACAGAATATACAACTCCAACAGAAATAAGAGTACAACACCTGCCCCGTTTAAATACTCGCGGATTTTGTCTGGACTCGGTTTATCAAAGCGCTCGACTGCCAAAATAAAATTTACCATTTGCTGGTCGCACGCATTAATAGCAAGAACAATCCAGATTGAAAATAGTGCACCCCAATGTCTCAAACAGCGGGTTATAGTTAGCGAGTCGACCACACCCTTTGACCGATATTCCCGTGAATGATATTACGTCAATAAAAATAGTGACCTAATAAAATCGTGAAACTAAACAGTCGCAATAGCCATGTTTTTCTTCTCTAAATCAGGAAGCTGATTTATTTATTTTACCTATATTTACCACTGATTGGAGATGGAAGTGAAAAAGGAAATTGAAAAAATTGTTTCGTGGCATGCCTCAAGCTCAGATGACGGTATACCGTGGTACCGCAGTATTTTTTCATGGTACCGATACCATCATGTAAATATCAATCTTACAGCCAGCGCCAAGAAAAGACATTAGTTGGTGGATACCACCCAGACGTATGTACATATTCGCAAACTGGATGGAGTTGTCTTGCTTAATTTTGTAGCTTTTCAAGTACAACGGTTGGTCAAATGTGATGGTTGCACAACACATCCCTGCTTTTCTGGCTTGTGACTTTACAACCATCATAGTACTATAAATAGCTTCATTTATTCCTTGATTTAAAGGAACCATTGGGTTGTAAACTATTGCAGTACGGTGGAAATTGTCAACTGTATTTACTTCAGACATAAAGCCCTGTCAGTTTGGTGGTTGAGCTGTGAGAATGCTAGAGTACAGCCACAGTGTGTCTAATCTGCTATACTTATCAATAGATAAGCTGATAGGCTTAACTTCTTTGATCTTCACATCCGACATTAGTGATTTAGTTGGACATTGGTATGGTAGAATAAAAGGACCAAAATCCCCGGCTTGTTTGATTTCATCAGCAGTTAAATTTCTAGGACATATTGCTTTTACAGGATCTGCTCTACATTCAGTCACTGGTTGACATGCAATAATCCCCATCACATGAGTTGTATTATGACCAGAAATGATATCCTCGTTGTAATCAAAGTTGTCAGCAACCCATTGGCAGAACCCACCCCCTTTCCTCTTCTCTATGAGCGCAGGACAGAGTTCTTCAACAGATGCGCTTCCGACTGCAGATCTCTGGAAAGCAATGACTTGGTCATAGAATGCGCTTAGTCCGAGCGACGAAAGTACATCAATGATCATGCGGGACCTGGTAGATTGGTGGATAAAGCCAATGGATAACAGTAGTGGTGATATAAACGATTGCTTCCCAGCTGCTTGCATAATAACATGACATACACACACCAGCATCAGTTTCTTTTTTAGCTTAGCGGATTCGCTGCGTAGTTCAGGATATATACATGAAATTAGTTCTTTTAGGGTATCTGGTACCTCACGCTCAAGCTTTTCCAAGTCTAAGCTCGACGGCTCTGGATACACATCTGTATTTTGATCTATAACCTTGATTAACCAAGAACCCCACCAGTCTGAGTAGTCGTATATTCTCATCTTGATCATTACTTGTTGAGGCTGCATCAATGTTAAATGAATCATGTATGATAGATGAGGCTGCATACGTTAGTGTGACTACGTTTGTACGGCTTTCAACCTGAGCTATTGTCACATCTTTCCCAAAATGATCAACAAGACGGCGTTGGATGTGCTTTATGCTGTATCCGGGGGCACCATCCGGCAAGTAACTGATTAACGGTAAATGAAGATCTTGCAATGTAAACTGTTGCTGTTGCTTTTCTGGCTTTGTTAGCCAAGCACACAGATGTGTGAATGCTGCATCATTCATGTCATCAAAATTCTGTTTATTAGACAATGGAAGACCACATGAGCTGATGCTTTTACAAGATATGAATTCTTGCATGCACTGTCGATGGTATTTTGTCTCTACCGCACAGAGATCACCAGCAAAAAGTATCCTGGCCTTTAAATCATCTGCTATTTGGTCATGCCTTTTCTCGCAAGTTTTCAGCAAGCTTCCTTAGATTATGCTGTGTTTATCTTTTCCGATAAATTCTATGCTGCTGATGGGAGAATGTCATTCAGGGTGACGCTGAGCAGCATCAAAGTCAAGTTCATTAGTGCAAATTAAGCAATGTGTATGATAATCATATGGGGTACATTCTGATCGCAGTGTAGGCGTGGATGCTCATAATTTTTCATTGTCTCTGTCTACAGTCTTTTGGGCCTTTGCGATATTTCTGGATAATGTGTAGTGTTCATTCGACAAAGATAATTTGAAACGAATATCATCTCCGCGCCTTTCTGACGCGTCAGTCAATGTTGAAAGTCCTCTAGGACCAACTTTTCTACACCTGCAATCATTATAATCATTTCAAACGACACAAATCTCTTCATGCCGCGTGTCAGCCATAGTTCATTTCTTTCGAAAATTGATTGAATAAGTATTTAGATTTGATAGATCGAATTATAAATCAAAAGTGCTTTTCACTTTACTTTGATTACCACTTTCTAAATATACCCCGGTCTATATATTATTGTAAAAATAAACGTACTAATATCAGGAATATTTATGTTAATCATCTTTTAGCTTCGGACAGTAACTAGTTTAAATACGTCTGATTGCCTGACCGTCAAATATTTGAAGAAACATTTTAAATCGCTGCATATAGCGCTATTCTTAGGCATTCGTTTTGCCAGAAAAACAGGTTGCTACTATATAGGTGTTTAACGCTAAAAATCCATTTTGTTTTATTATACATAAAATTATTTTAAGTAGAGAGTGTGTCAAATACGGCAATACAGCATGGGTTACTGTAAGCACGAATAGTTATCGGTAAGACTAATTTCAGGAGTAGTTAACAGAATACTTACTAAATTATACATGTTTTTTCGTATTTTGCACGTCATGTTATAAGGGTTAAAAAAACATGTTTCCCCAAATGAGAATTTGTGTGAATTTTCTGTGTGCACTTAGGACAGTGTCATATGAAGAATCTGACACCAAAATGTGGATGTTAACTAAAATGTCCGGGTGCACCTATTTTCTCGTCAATTTCCACTGGTCTATGATCAAATTGTAGGCTTTTCAACATTTGCCAGCTTGCGTCCTCCATGGTGTGTTTTAGCTGGTGCTTCAGGAATGCATGCTGTCTGGGTATGCAAGTATCACCAGAATCCAAAACTAAAAGACCAGTTACCAAAGAAAGCCTTAAGCATCCCACAAATAATCAAATATTAACCTGCTTTGGGATGTTCAAATTATGTGACAAAGAAATTACAGGCATAAAGTTTTTGTATGTGGAAGCAGATAAAATAAGTGAATCTTAATTCTGTGTGTCTGATTTCGGAAAAATTTTTAATTGCATTTTTAACCTCAAATGGCCATACACACAAACATTTGGTTGAAATCTGTGATGGTGGTGTTTTAATCAGAAAATATTTTGTGATTTTGACTGAATGACCCTTTTTTGTGACATTTTACTGGAATTATTAGTCCCGTAAATCTTTCCAGTGTTCTCATTCGGTTGCTTTCGCATTTACTTTTTAAAAACCTCGAGCGGAGCAAAACATGCCGACCTGGTGAGATTTGATGTCTTGAGGGGTGCTTATTTTCAGAAGATGAACTGAGTCATTCCCGTAGTAAATCCTCACAAACATAGCATGAAAATGTACATTCATTAAGCAAAAAATGTAATTTTCTTGATGAACCTTGAGCTTTAAAGTGTTAACTGTAAATAGATAGTTTATGCTTTTGATGAATGAAATCATTATTCTTCTCTATACTTCTTTATTCAGCAAGATTTCCTGGACACATTGGATGCATTCAACAAAGCACCAACAGATGGAGAAAAGGTATGGACTCTAGCGGACAATGGATGAATCTGATGTATCAGTCAAGTATATGATGTCATTTATGTCACATGTAGACTGACATCACAATCATAATTCACAGAAATACTCTGTCATGAACCCGGAATAGTCTGTCAATTGTATGAATTGTATGTCTACTGTTTAATAAGCATTCAGTTGAATATCGTGGAACTAATTTGAGTAGGCGCTGTTGATGCATATTGTTGCTTCCCCCGGACAAATTAGTTTCCAAATATTCAACAAATTATATATATAGTTACCAGTCACAAACCAGGTAATTATGCATATCGGAAATAGCAGATTACTTATAAAGTACGGAATTTTATTCAGATAATATTTTGAAAATAATTTGACTGAAACTTGTTGGTGGCCAATGGTCAATCATAGATTCAATTTTGTGAGCTAAACTCGGCTCAATTGGTAATAGTTTGGATCAAATTTTAAGAGAAGTAGTCTCATGCATAGAATTTTTTGTTGTAACTCTTTGTCTGTGAAATTTATTTTACATTTTTAGCTCACCTGGCCTCCAAGTGAGCTTATGCCGTGGCGACGGTCCGTCATCCGTCAACTTTTCCTTTAAGCGACTTCTCAAGAACCACTGGGCCGATTTCAATTATATTTGGCAGGAAGCATCTTTAGGGAATAAGAATGTTCATATGAACCCGATCGGCCAATTTGGCCGGCGACCATCTTGGATTTAGGCCAATTTTTAGGAAACATCTTTAAAAAATCTGCTCAGAAACCACTTAGGGGATTGATGCAAATCTCAAGAGCTGAACAAAGTTTGTTCAAGGGAACTTGATTGGTCAAATGGTTCGGCGGCCATCTTGGTTGACCTAGTTTTAGCGAAAATGACCCGCTGATGGAATTGGGCCGAAATTTGACAGATATGATTAGGACCTATGGGCTGTTAAAGTTTGTTCAGGGGAAGTTGATCCGTCAAAAAGCATGGCCGCCGTGGGCCAATCAAAATATAGCATGTTTGGCGGCCATATTGGATTTCTTTATTTGATGGATTTTGAGGCCGAAATTGGTTTTGTATGTGTTTTGGGGTATTCTGAGCTCAAATTTGAAATTTTTGAAACTCGGATAAACGATTTGGCGGCCAATTTGGATCATTTTCCCGCCAAAAGCTCATATGTACTAAAGCAATGGGAAATTTAAAATGTTTTCTCGAGAACTGCTGGATCGATTTCAATTATATTTGGCAGGAAGTATCCTTATTGCATAGCGATTCAAGTTTGTTCAAACGAAGCTGATTGGCCAATTGGCCCAATGGCCATCTTGGATTTTGGCCGATTTTTAGAAACATCTAAAAATCTCTGAAAACACATGGGATTGATGCAAACCGGATGAAATATGATTTGTGGCAAAAGCTGAACCAAGTTTGTTCAAGGGAACTCAATTGGTCAAATGATTCGGTGGCCATCTTGGTTGACCTAGTTGTAGCGAAAACGACCTCCAGAACCGCTAAAGGGATCGGGGCCGAAATTTGGCAGATATGATTATGGACTAAGGGCCATTAAAGTTTGTTCAAGGGAAGTTGATCCATCAAGAAACCTGGTCATCATGGGCCATTCAAAATTTAGCATGTTTGGCGTCCATATTGGATTTTTTTATTTGATGGATTTTGAGGCCGAAATTGGTTTTATGTGCTTTTGGGTAGTCTGATCTCAAATTTGCAATTTTTGAAACTGTCAGATAAACGGTTTGGTAGCCATCTTGTTGATAAAGAGCTTTCCAGTTGAAATGCCTATGGTCCAGGTGAGCGATACAGGCCCCTTGGGCCTCTTGTTTATAAAGCTGCCTCAGTCACAACAATGTTGCACTTATTCATTAATAGACCAGTTAATTAAAATAACAATTATCTAAGTGGTTTGTTCAACAAGTGCTAATACGTTGCTATAATACGCCATTGACAACGCTGTCAAAACTTTGACAGACCAACCGACTAACTGACTTTAACTTGTTTCTAGTCGCCACTAAAAATAGTAAAGTTACAGGGATAGTAAATGCTGTATTGTTAGAAAAGACATGCAATTCCCCAGAGAGGAAAGTTTTCAGGTTTTTGCCTGAATTCAGGTTTTTAGACAAACATTTCAGGCTAATCCTGCATGGTCAAAAGTGTGTTCCAAGTAGGATTTTTGCTACTATGTCATAGAATAATTTTTCAGGTTTTTTTAGTTTTCCCACTTTCATCTCTGAATTCCAACTTTGCTTGTCACAGTTTTAACATAGTGACATTTAGATTGTGATGTCACTTGACAATTGGCATTTTGATTATGATGTCAGTTGAACCATGCGATTAATTGACATATCACAGCCATGAGTTAGCCGTTTGATCTTACTTTGCACGAATGCTCTTTGAATTATTATTCTTATTTTCAGGCACATTGTGCTCAAACCTTGAATGGCTTTAAGAACGCTTCTAGTCCGGAAGACAAGGTGTGTAATACATAATATTAAATCTCTCAAAACACATGTGTTAGGTATGATAAATTCATTATGATATCATTGTGTTTGTCTCAAAACACTGAAGTTAAATGTGTCACAGTATATATATATATATATATATATATATATATATATATATATATATATATATATATATTTATATATTTATATATATATTTTTGTTAATAAAAATCTTGTATATTTGTTCTAATAAAACTGATTGATTTTTCTTTTGTGTCTGTGATGCACAAGTGAGGTATAGGTATACTTTTTTCGGTGTTGACGATGGTGACAATCTTAAGTTTTGCATTTTTAGTTCACCTTGCCCAAAGGGCCAAGTGAGCTTATATCGTGGCGACTGTCCGTCCGTCAACTTTTGCTTTAAAACACTACTCCTCATTAACCACTTGGCCGATTTCAAGCAAATTTAGCTAGATGTACCCATTGGTCATAGGCTCCAGAACTGCCATTCGGAATTTTGATTCATCAATTTTTGGGGTGAAAATCTGAGATTTTATGAAAAATGTACCGGAAATTGTCAAATTGCTTCTTACCATTCTGAGCGATTTCAACCAAATTTGGCTGAAAGGACCCTATGGTGGTAGGCTCCAGAACATCCATTCGTAATTTTGATTCATCAAGTTTTTTGGTGAAAATCCTAGATTTTATGAAAAATGTACCGGAAATTGTCAAATTTCTAATCCCTACCATTCTGAGCGATTTCAACCAAATTTGGCTGAAAGGTTCCTGTGGTCATGGGCTCCAGAATTTTCATTCAAAATTTTGATTCATCAATTTTTTGGATTAAAATCTGATTTTATTCAAAATCTACCGGAAATGGTCACAATGCTACTACTACTCCTTGGCCGCTTGACATATTTCAACCAAATTTAAATACCCGCTAAATGGATTCTTTGGTGGTACGCTCTAGAACTTCTATTCAGAATTTTGATTGATCAATTTTTTTGTGTGAAAATGTTAGATTTTATGACAAATTTACCAGAAATTGTCAAACTGCTTCTTCTTGTCAACTTAACTGATTTCAAATAAATATGGCCAAAAGGATCCTATGATCATAGGTTGTAGAACATACATTCAGAATTTTGATGCAACAAATTTTTTGAGTAAAAATCTTACATTTTATTACAAATTTACTGGAAAATGTCAAATTACTTCTTACTATTTTGAGCAATTTCGACCAAACTTGGCTAAAATGATCCTATGATCATAGGCGCCGGAATTTCCATTCAGAATCTTGATTAGTAGATTTTTCCTGTTAAATTTTTTTCCATCTTTAATGTAACGAATCATGTATATTTATTTAAATGCAAATACTTCAAATGCTAATGGTCCAGATAAGCGTCACAAGGCCTCTTGTTCAAGTTGCTTTGCCTATCAGAACTACATATGAATACATGATTGCCTATTCTCTTAGAAATCGACATGAAACCATTGAGGCCACAGTGTCAAGGTCATTGAACTCTAATGATTATCAGCAATGGGGACGACATGCGAGACATTGACAAAATATCAGCATTGTTTTTCTGAAACACCTGAAAGAAACACACCATCTTTGCTAAAAAAAATCTGTTGCACTGTCTGACGTGATTGAGAATTGAGTTTGAAAGAGTTAAACAATGGTGCATTTGTACCAAGTACATGTACTTCTGTGTTCATTTCATAGCTTCTGTGCATTTCATCTATTTCTAATTCCCCAAGAGTTTTGTCAAGTCTGACAAAATGAAAGATGGCAGGAGTTAGTGATCTGATTTGTATCAGGCGTCTAAGAATTAGACATCGTACTATAACATACACCCACTCAGGTAGCTAGGCTGTTCTAGGCCTTGCAGACCTGTGATTTCTCGCTATGTGAAGTAACATTAAGCTAGTGGGCTGGAGGTAGCCAATCAGATTTCTGCCTACTTCACGCGATAGGCGAGCCTTTGTCTGGTGACCTAATTTACAATCACAAAAACAATGGCGATCGCGACGCTGTTGAACTGGAAAGAGATATTTGTAAAAGTTTGCAATAGTATTGCTCTAAACAAGTTATCTGACGAATCTGAGGAACAGAACATGTGTAGATTGGTTTTCGGTAACACAAACCGCTAGTTTGGTTTACGCATATGTGTAAATTTATCTACTTCCCGATTTCTTATCGAGCAATCTCATTGGCGCAAGTTGACTGACCCAGCCCATTAATATGTATGAAGCTTCGTGAACTTAGCACAAACATCAAAGGCGTGCAAGCACAGTACTCGATACGGGAATGTAGTGGGAGGGCGAGGATCGTGCAATAGGACGATGAGAATTAGGTAGAATGTTAGTTTTTCAAAATGCCCCAATAGCAGGGTGTCATGTTCTATATTTTGGCCCCATTTCTTGATCCCATAAGGAGTGTTCTTGCATCTTGTAATACAAATTGAGTGTTACTTATGTGGCGCAGTATTGTAGTTTAAATTATTTACATACATGTGCTTATTTATCCTTGAAGTTCTGTCTGTGATTTAACCATTTAATGGTCAAATTTGGTGAATAATATAGAAATTTTCTTGCTGAATTTCCATTTGCAGGAAAAGAGAAGACTATTTTTGAAGATTTGAATATTTTGAAGCTATGGCAGCAACAGAAGCTAATCGTATGGTTACCTTGAAATTGGGTTTCTGTGAACTCGGGGTTCAAATTATATAAATAGATACCAACATGTGCAACGCATGGATGGAGCTAAGCTAGAAATGGGCAGGGAATCAATTATTCAACAGTACCTTTTATTTTGTTTTGGAAACAAGTTATCTCCGAGATGTACAGTAAGATAATATCGTGTGACAATATGACAAAATGCTGCCCTGGAACAAACGATTACCTGAGAGTGGTGTATATGTGTCTATAATCCAATAGTTCTTACCCTATCTTCTGGGCTCGCCTTGTCCTTGGTCATATGCATGTTTTTCGTAGCAAGGTCTCTGCCCTTCGAATTTGGTGCACGTTTAAAGCCATCTAGCTCATGCAAAAATTGTTCCTAAAACGGATAAAACTAGAATATTGAACCAGTTGCAACTACAAACTTGACCACTCGGAAGAGATGTTGACTCACCCCTTTGCCAACTGTTTTGCCCATACCTCATAGTGACGCCATTGATCTAGATGTTTGTACCTGTGAACAAAGCTACATCCATCCCACCATAATTTGCCGATTCTAGGCTCGTCCATACCTGAGTAATGGACAGAATATATATATATATATATATATTTTGGTATGCGCTTCCTGACCCATTTATTTAACCATTTTCCCTGAAAATCCAAGTATTTCTAGCACAGCAGATATGAATGGATGCACATTCACAAGTTATGACCAAAAATGTGCATTCCAATATGCACTAAATGACCATGTGACATAGATATTAGACCCTTTGACTGAAACTACTTCTAGTCCATCCCAATATGAACCATTTAACCCTTTAACACTCATATCAGTCAAAAACGGCTTCTGCAGTGGTCTTGAGATATCTCCATTTGCAGATCAAGAGACTTTTTTTAGTTCATCATGGGGTGACTGTCTCGGTCATTGAGCCAGTTATTCCAGTGGTAAAATTTCAAAATTAGTCTTCTCTTGGCCTGCAAATGGGCATTCCTCAAGACCACTGCAAAGGGCCAGTTTTGGCTGGCTTGGCCACTAAAGGAATAATAAATTACTTAGTGATAGAATGTAACTTTGTTTTTTAGCCTGTGATGTTGGATTTGATGATTTCCAACAAGGTTCCTCCATACGATCATCTCTCGAAAGATATGGTGAGTAACAGTCGTAGAAACAACACCCATACTGCAGTTTAGCGCCATAGAGAGGTACATCTTTTAGACCAGATATGCCTGGAACTTAAAATTTCCTTTTAAGAAGGCAGTTGTGAGAAGTACACTCATGAGACACATTTTGTCCCACTCCTTCCCTCTCTGGCGCACACTAGTATTAGGCTAATACCATTCCTAATTGCTTTCAGAAATATAACTTATGAAAGGCTAGATAGAATCGCTTCCAATTTAGTAAGTACATACCGCAGGACATGACACCACTTGAGACAATATTCATCCCTATTCGCCGGTGTTTTCTCCCCTGAAATTTTACTTCAGTTGAATAACATGACTTGAATTTTCACTAATTTCAGGGAACATGTGACTAAAACTTATCCTTGTTTGCAAGTGTTAAAAACAGTATCATATATTTATTTGTAATTTTAATCATTAATATTATCTTTCCAGGACAAATTTATCAAAGAACTGGATGGATTCAAAAAGACACCCAATGCTAAGGAAAAGGTAAGTTTCCTTCCCATTACTTAAACACTCAGCAAGTATGAATCAATATTTGTCATTGTCTTCATTTATTATTCCCCTACCGGTAAAAAGGGGTGGGGGTTACTATAGGTTTGCACTCCGTCTGTCGCAGTTGGTTTCCGCACCTTTTTTCACAGTCTCAAGATATTATACAGAGAATTGCTACGTTGCTTTGTTATGAGAAGTTACATCCAAGTTCGAGTTTCAGGCATATGCGTAAATTTTTGATTGAGTTATGCCCCCTTTCGACTTAGGAAATGTGAAAAATATCAGCTTTCCGCACATTTTTTCGCACTTCTCCAAGATATTTAAGCAAAAATCGGTGCATCGCTTTAGTATAAGGAGTTACAGGGCACGTTCGAGTTTCAGACATTTTTGTCAATTTTTCATGAAGTTAATGCCTCCTTTCGACTTATGCAATACAAAAAATTTTAGTTTTCCGCACTTTTTTTCGCAGTCTTTCAAGATATTGTACTGAGAATTGGTACATTACTTTATTATGAGAAATTACAAACCAAGTTGGCATTTCAGGCGTTTGCATCATTTTTTGATAGAGTTATGTCCCCTTTTGACGTATGAAATACAAACATATCAGCTTTCAAGACTCCTCCTTCACCATATATAACTGAGACTTGGTGTATTGCTATGTTATGAGACATTACAGATCAAGTTCGAGTTTCAGCTGCTTTTGACAATTTTTATTGAAATTTTTGACTCAATATCTAACGATTTATATCACCAGGTAGGTGACATGTATAGCAATACTAACAGAATGCTTGTTTTATGAGCAATTACTTAAAATGTATGAGGGAGAGGGGGGGGGGGGGGAATTCATTATGTATGCAACCATCATGCTGTGTCTAAGTATAGTTTTGTTCACTAAATGCAGTAAAGCATCTTAAACCTTTTAGTGGTCAAGTTTAGTCAATAAAATTTTCTAATAGAAATTCTTTTACAAACCATAAGAAGACTGTTTTTGTCTCGCCGGATCGAGACATAGGTATCACTTTTCCGGCGGCGGCGTAAACTTTTAAGTTAAGTTTATATCTCAGCAATGCCTGATTCAATTGGAACCAAACTTGGGTGGATGGTAATATACATAAAAAGGAAGCAGCCCACCGATAAAAAGGCCATGAGGTCAAGGTTACATGGGTCAAAGGTTACAGTATAATCTTTGTTAATATTTTACTTGAAGTTTTTGCGTTAATCGAAAGTTATTGCCTTATATCTCAACAATGCCTGATCCAATTGGAACAAAACTTGGGTACATGGTGATATACATCAAAAGGAAGCAGCATGCTGATGCAGACATCATGCAGTCATGGTTATGGGGTCAACGGTCACGGTATAATATTTGTTAATATTTTACATTAAGTTTTTGCGTTAAACAAAAGTTATTGTCTTATATCTCAGGAATGCCTGACCCAATTGGAACCAAACTTGGGTACATGGAGATATACATCCAAAGGAAGCAGCACGCTGATGCAGGCATCACGTGGCCTTGTTACAGAACTCTGTTATTTCAACATTAAGTTTTTGCGTTTGACAAAACTTCTCGGCTTATATTTCTTGATTGATTAAGCCTATTGCAACTAAGCTTGGTTATGAGGTTGCTTATGCTGTTAGAAAGCATCAAGATGATACTGAGGTCACATGGTCACGGTCACTGTGATCGTGATACAAAACTGCTTTTTTTATTAAGTTTTTGCATTTAGCAAAACCTCTTGGCTTATCTTTCTGGATTGGTTAGCCTTATTGGAACTAAACATGGATAACTTGTTACCTATAATGTTAGGAAGCAGCATGCTGACAATGAAGTCACAACGTCGAAGGTCAAGGTCATTCTGACTTCTACAAAACTGTGTTACTTTTCAATGTTAGGTTTTTGGGATTAGCAAATCTTATATTTCGGGATTGCTTAACCCAAATGGAACACAACTTGGGTACATGGTTGCTTATACCAAGAGGCTACAGGATGGTGACATGGAGGTCACCAGGACACAGGTCAAGGCCATTCTAATATTGCTATTTGAACTCTGCTTTTTCAACCGTAAGTTTTTCCATTCAGCAAATTATTTATATTTCAGGATTGGTTAATCTTAATGGAACTAAACTTGAATATATGGTAGCCTATAATGTTAGGAAGCGGCATGATAACACAGAGGTCACAAGGTCATAGGTCAATGCCACTGTGACAAACAGGAGACAGGCGAGACATTTAATTCCGCAGAATTCTTGTTTAACATTTACCAATGGAATGACTGTGATGCATTTTCAAAAATCGTCTTCTTAGTCTACAAATTGACATTGAACAGTCCTAAAGATGAGGGAAAAGGCTGTTTTTGGTCAGCCTGTCCATGAATGGTTTAATATAAGTGACTTGCTATATGATATGCCTTTTGGAGCCACAAGCTGGTGGTCTTTTGAGACAGGTGATTATCTGTTAATCACCTGTTTTAACCCTTTAATGGTCATACCAGGGAAAATCAGCCTCTTATGGTCTTGTGGAATCTCCATTTGCAGACCAAGACAAGGCTGTTTTTTGACAAATTACCACGAGCCAGTCATTCCAGTGGTAGCTTTTCGAAAATAGTCTTCTTGATCTGCAAATGGACATTTTCAATGAGAAAACTGAAATTTTCTTGAACAAAATCGAGAATTAAAACAAGGGTTAAAACAGGTGATCATCTTTTAACCACATGTTTTTAAGGACTGCCAGCTTTTATCCACAAAGTTTGACAAAGTACTGTTTAATGATGATGATGATGAAGATTGATGGATTAGATGATGTATAAATTTAATTCTGTTTCTCATGCAGGATAAACACGCTAAAACAATGAATAACATTAAAAATGGTGCAACTGACGAGCAACCTCTGATGGTGGAGTTAATGATCGCAAACCGTGTGCCCCCATATGACAAAATGTCTTCAGAATTGGTAAGCATTTGATTCTTCATCATGGAGTACAGTTCATAAGTAAATACTAATTTAATTGGAAGCTCGGCAGTAATGCTTTCCAATCAAATTAAGTCCAAAATATTCAACAGCGATTTTTGCTTTGGATACATAATGATAATAATAATAATAATAATAATAATAATCTTTATTTATCGAGGGTATATCATCAGTAAACTGATCTTCCTGAGGCCCTCCCAAACACAATAAACTATATACAGTTAAATAAGCAGCAAACACATACATACAAACACTCATAAATGCACTTATACACATACGCACACACTGACTCAGTCACTCACTCACTCACTCACACATTTTTATATTACATATATACATTACATGATAAGTTATTTCTGAACTTTTCTGTAGCAGTGTTTCGCATGGCGTCTAAATTTTGGAGGTCCCAGGGACCCTACACCTAGAAATCTAGGGGTCCCAGCATCTGAGGGTCCTAAACTGAAATCTGTTTACCATGTAGTTTTCCTCATCCATGCTAAAATTAGTGCCATCTATTGGCTCACCAGGGCTTACAATACAAATTGTTACCAGCCGGACATGGGGTAGGGTGACGCGGGGTTGTGGGGGGGGGGGGTGTGGTGGTGGTGGTTAGGGTAACTGAAATTAATTACCAAAAATCGCATATTTGCAATCCCAGATTCTAATAGAATAAGGCTGTAAATTGTTTAAATTCAAATATTCACTACGTATATTTCTATATTTAACAAGAAAAATCGATTCTCTAAAATGACTAAGTCAGTAAGTGGTAATAGACACTAACACAAAAATAGAACTAATTTTCACACTAGAAGTTCTTGCGGTGAAATTGTTAAATGGGACCGCCTAAATATTACCTACACTTTAATAAACAGCATTTATTACAGTTTATTACATCAAAAGTAATCCTCAGTTTGACATAAAATGGCATCGTGAAAATATAATCAGCTAATGCCGAGTTTAGGTCATTACTCGAGTAGCGCCAAAACTCATATCCATACCCGAGTCGGGTTCTTATGTTTCTAGCCGTATGAATAAAAAAACTCATACATAAGCACAACAAACATCTCTATGGATGCTTTGAAGTTTAGATAATCATAAATGGTATTTGAGTAAAATGAATTAAAGGAATCACCAGTCCGCATGATTGATCCCCACGGGATCTAGCGTGTGTAGTTGGTATCCAGTACTTTTCTTGTTCTTTACGTATATATGTTTTCTCTGGGTCGTGAGGAAGAACATGAAAAATTTAAAGGACGTGTGTGTGTGTGTGTGTGTGTGTGTGTGTGTGTGTGTGTGTGTGTGTGTGTGTGTGTGTGTGTGTGTGTGTGTGTGTGTGTGTGTGTGTGTGTGTGTGTGTGTGTGTGTGTGTGTGTGTGGTCAGATTAAAATGATGCGCTACCGGGGAATCCCTGTTTTTTTATATCTGAGATGGTCCTTGATTCGTATGTGGAACTCCCGTTTTGTTTCTCCCACATACTGTTTTTTGCATCGTGTGCAGGTAAGTAAGTAGACAACATTGTGTGTGTCGCAATAGGTTTTGACCTTACACGTGTATTTAAGGCGCGTTTGTGTACTGGTGAAGTAGTGCGTGTTGTCCATTTTGTGACAAAAAAGTTATTTTTTCTGGTGCATGGATCAATAGGGTTTAGAAGTTTTTCCTTGTATGCCTGCTTTGGCGGGAAATTCAAATCTGGCTTTTACTAGAGTATCCTTAATTGTGGGATTACGTCTGTAGCCAAACAGGTTTTGTAGTGAAGGTGTTTCTACATTTCTGGCTGCTAGTTAGTAGATTCCAGTGTTTGTTGATGATATTTCCTGCTTTCTGGCTTTGTTGTTGAAAGCCCGTAATGCACGGGATTCTCATGTTTGTTTCGTTCTTTTGGTGGTTTAAGTGTTAAGTCTGTGCCTTTCTTTTTTGCATACTTTTTGATAGCATTTGAGGAGGAGGTCTGAAGGAGTTTCTTTTTGTGGTAATATCCAATGAGATTGTGGGCTTGATTGTGGAATGTCCTTGCTGCAGATTCTTCGAAGGCGGAGGAATTGGCCATATGGGTTGGAGTTTTTAGTTGACTGCAGGTGTGCAGAATCGTAATGTAGGTAGCCGTGTGTATCTGTTGGTTTGGAGTATAAGTCAAAACCCAGTGTGTCTTCTTCTTCTTTTCGTTCGCTGATCATACCGCCAGTCCTGTAAGTGACTATCGACATGATCATAAGCGCTAAGTGCGTGTATCCATGGTTTATTAGAGTGCGCCGTGCGGCCTGGAACCTCCGTCTTCAGCACTCGAGGTTTCTGTCAGGGTTACCTCACCCTTACCTCCTTTAGTCGCCTCTTACGACACGCAGAGGATACGGAAGGTGTATTCTAAGCCCCACCTACAGGGCATAACCCAGTGTGATTTTGATTGATTTATACATATGTGTTCAAAAAGTTAATTTGCTCTGTTGAGTGTTCAGCGGTGAATTTGATGTTCGGGTGCGAGTTATTCATATGGGTGATAAATTCATCTAATTTTTGTTTCCCTGTGGTCCAGATCATGAAAATGTTATCGATGTATCTGAGGTAGAGAGCAGGTTTGTGTGGTGCTGTTGCAAGGAGTTTCTTCTAGCTGTGACATGAAAATAATAGCATATGTTGGTGCAACATTTGTCCCCATGGCGGTCCCCCCGATTTGGAGGTGTTTGCCATTAGATTCAAAGTTATTGCTTTTAAGTACTATGGAAAGTAGATTTAGAAGAGATCTCTGTTCTAAGCTCCCCGGTACGCCATGTTATGTATGTGTTGGGCAGTGGCTTTTAGGCCTTCAGAATGTGGTATATTGGTGTATAGTGAGGTGACATCCATTGTGATTAGAAATGCATATTCTGGTACGTTTCCAAATGCTTCTAGTTTGTTGATGAAATCTGGTGTCTACGTATGATGGGATGTCCTGCAGGTGTATTTTTAAGTGTTCATCAATAAAACTGCTAATGTGTTCAGTCGGACAGCCATTGCTGCTGATGATCGATCTGCCCGGGCTGGGCGTGGTTTGTTTGTCTATTTTGGTTAATAGGTAGAATCTGGCGGTGCGTGGATTGTCTATTCTAAGCCCATTGGCTATGTCTGTGGTGATTTGACCACTAAGGACTAGATCGGTGATACATGTTTCTACTTTTTCTGCATGTAGACTTGTTAAGTTTACAGTGACATGCTGATAGTATTTTGTATCACTTAATTGTTTCAGTGCTTCGGTGTTATAGTCTGTGGCATTCATGATGACTGTTGCTTGCCCTTTATCTGCTTTTTTAACCACAATTTTTGGGTTGTTAGAGAAGTTTTCTCTGGTGAATGCTAATGTTCCCATTGTAGTTTCGGCGGTGTTTTTGGTTGTCTTCTTCTTTTCGATCGCTGGTATCACACTTGGAGAGCCGTTCTCAAGATGAAATCTGTGGTTTTCTGCAGTTCTTCCACAGGCCCATACAGCTTTTCAAGAAAAGAGGTTGACAAACGCCAAATCTCTTCTCTCAACAGCTGATACATTTTTGTTTGTTACGGTCATGTTTGACCATTTTGATAAAGGTGTTCAGGACATGGTCATTACCAGGTGGTGGTGTCCAGTTGCTTCTGGGTTTAAACTTCCTGTTATCTGTTTCTTGGAAGGGTATGGGTGGCACCAGTTGTGGCGTGTTTGTTAGTGCGGTGTTACTTTGGTTGGTACCCCATTGTTGTGGTGGGTGTTCAAAATTTAGTTTTAGACATAGTCTTCTGAAGAATTTTTTGAGATCTGTGTATATTGGACCAAGATTTGGTTCGATAACTGTGGGACTGAAACCAAGTCCCAATTCCAATACCTCGTCAAGCTCTGTGTTGAGTGTTTGCGCAGACCGATTCATGTGAAACAGATTGGAAGAGCCTCCTTCGGGAGATTTTTATTTGGTTTTATTGGTTTTGATAATCTTTATTTTTAAAGTTTGAAAAAATATTTTCCATATTGGAAGCAGTTTGTATATAGTTCATATCAGCACTGCAGTTGTTTCATGAGATCATACACTCGGCTGAGTGTACTGAAGTTGCGGTTGTTTTTCTGGAAAGTGCCCTCAAGACTCGTTCTGGTTTGGTTGCCATCTGCGTTGTGGTGGTCTGTTTGCGTGCTCAGGTCTTCTTTTTGGTACCTCTGTGCATCTGCGTTTGGGGGGGCTGTTCGATCGTTCTCTGGTTTTGAGAACCATAGCCCTGACAGCATTTTCTGCTTCAGAAACGATCTCTGGTGTTTCCGCTGCAGCTCGAAACTGGCCGTGATCCTCCTGACACGTTCTGTCAGTGCAGTGGCCCTGTTTCTGAATAGTTCTAAGAGGTGGTGTGTGAGGTTTAAGCTTGCCTTTTTAAGTTTATTTTCCCATTCATGGTTAAATGATGTGTCATGAATGGGTGGTACATATCTACAATTAATGTTTAATAGTGATAGTACTTTTTCAACAGATAAAGCGTTTTCAAGTCTATCCATTAGCAATTTTGACTAGTTTGCAGGCGGCATTGCGCCATTGTGTGTATGTGCCCTGTAGCTCGCTCGGGATTTCTGGTCTCTTCTTTGGATTGTTGGCAGTTGTTGTTGCTCTATATCGTCACTGCGACACACCTTCCATTGTGGTAGACCGCCCTCTTCCTCATCAATGGCATTGTTGCTCATTAAGTTAACTAGTGTCACTTAACTTGCATGATGTCATGGAATCCGTCTCTGCCATCAACTACATACACCTGTGTGTAGGCTAAGTAGGTACTGGATACTGTACGCTGGTAGCTGACCCTCGGCAATAATGAAATCGATTCAACTGGTCTGGTCAACTCAAGTTTGTTCAGATTTTGTTCTGACGCATCAGAACAAAATCTGAACAAACTTGGAGTTGACCAGACCAGTTGAATTGATAAATAGTATTTGAGTTACAAATTGGTTAAAAAGAAATTTTAATGATTAATACAATACTGTATTTTAACCCAATCAATGCGTTATTGTTAATGTTGGTAAAACCGTTCTTTTAAGTGGTCGTGCGGAATGTCCATTTGCAGACAATTTATGAAATGTTACCACTGAACTAACTGACTCAGTAATAGAGCTGTTGATTCCAGTTGTAAATTTTCAAAAATCATGTCTTCTTGACCGGCAAATGGACATTAAGCAATTTTAATTTTGTTGAGAAATCAGGGCCATTAAATTGGTAATGTATGGGCTGATTTATGGTAACATTACTGTCCTGTACATTATGCCTTTAATGATTAAATTGACTTATTGAGGAATAAGAAGACTATTTTTGAAATTTTACCACTAGAATGACTGGCTTGATAAGCGAGCTAATCAATCCAGTGCCGAGTTTGAATTGAAAAAATAGTATTTTCTTGGCCCACAAATGGACGTGCACTGAACAAATTGTTTTAAATTCTTGTCCAATCTCGACCATTAAACGGTTAATGCATGATCCTGTTTATAATAGCCCTACTAGTGATCATCTCAAAGTTGTGTTATTTTTTTCGCACAGCAACATTTCGTTGATGCATTAGATGGTTTCAAGAGGGCACCAACAACAGAAGATAGGGTGAGTGTCACTATTAGAACAATATACAGTCAGGACTGTGGATAACTTGATGGTTATGTGCCTTTGGGACCCCATCATAGTGGAACTTTAACCCTTTAATGGTCAAGCCGACCAAAACCAGCCTCTGCAGTGGTCTTAAGGAATTTCCATTTTTTAAGGCTAAGAGAAGACTAAATTTGCAACTGGAATGACTGGCTCGAGCCAGTCATTCCGGTGGTAAATTTCCAAAAATAATCTTCTTGGCCTGCAAATGGACATTAAATAAGCAAATATTTTGATTTTCTTGACCAAATTTAACCATTAAAATGTTAAGACTGGTGGGTGTAAGACCACACGCCTTAAATAACCACCATCTTATGGTCCCTAAAAGGCTAAAACATTACATTATCTTTAGACGGTTTACTCTTCATAGAATAGTTACTGCATATTAAGGAATAAAACGTTCTTAATCCACTAATGGGCAAGCTGGTCAAAACAGGCCTTTGTAGTGTTCTTGAGAAATTTCCATTTGTGAAACATGAGATTATTTTTTAAAGTTTACCACTGGATTGACTTGCTCAGTAACCTGGCCAGTCATGCCAGTGTTAAATTTTTAAAAATCAGGTTCTCTTTGGTCTGCAAATGGACATTTTCTATGAGAAACGTCACATTTCATTGACCAAATTTGAGCTTTAAATGTTAGGCAGTTGGAATAGAAAGTAAATAAATGGTTGTAGTCATTGTTGCACTGCCATATTTTGAGGTGAAACAGCTGAGATGGCTTCTGCAGTTGTCTTGAGAAATGTCCATTTGCAGACCAAGAGAAGACTATTTTTTTTAATTTTACCACGAATGACTGGCTCAAATAACTGAGCCAGTCATTCCAGTGATAAATTTTCAAAAATAGTCTTCTCTTGGTCTGCAGATTGACATTTTCTTTGAGAAAATTGAAATTTTCTTGGAACTATTTCGAGGGTTAAGAGCATTTATTAATTTGTTTAGTATAGTCTTTGACTATGACCCCTCCCTCACCAATCTAAATATATAGCTAAAGTTCTACTGAAAGTATCATCATAAAATGGGAGCCCAAAAAATCATAATGATGTTTTGCGGTCAAAGCCTAAGCTTGTGACCCAACTGCGGAAATTACTTTTCTTGATATAAAAACACGGTACCTTTGTTATGTCATGTACCATTAAATCCCGTGTATATTGCGCTATCGTGCATAGTGCGCACCCCTAAATTTAACCAAAATCGGCCTGAAAAAACGTTTTCATGTATAGTGGGCAGTAAGATTGAGAGACATGTGAACGAAAACTGGTAACAAAAAGATCAATGACTTACTGCGTGTTGAATACACTTTCCTTATAAAATCTCGTTTGTGGCGTGCGTTACTCTGTTGTTTAATCATGGGAATATCATTCGCCTACACTTTTAGCAAATATTTTGTATTAAACTATTGAATGATATAAAAATACACCAAATGTAATTTCCATCAGAACAGGTTAGAATCCGAATTTGATTTGAGCAGAGCTCATTAACATAAATGGTCGTTAGAACATAAAAAGTCGGATATTTATTTTGTTTCAATTCATAAAATATAAGCTTTGTGCGCTGATACTTGAGAATAAAATCGATTTTAATAATAATAAAAACACGTCCATTTTGGCTCACACTAACAGTGCCGGTAATTACTTTGATAACAATATCAAAGGCGAGCCCATGAGATTTTGTTCAATCATATACGCAGTAGATGAGTGTTTTCAAGACTCGGTTCACAGGCAGTGTAGTCAGGTGGTGGGGCGGGGTGGGTGGATTAACGCGGTCAGAAGTACAATAAACAAAGGTGTTATAGCTGACCGCCTGCCGTTTACAAAATCGACAGTGATCAATTGTGGGTATTGTTTGAGTGGGGTGGGGTTTATATAATATATTATAGTATATCATCATCATAATATATTATAATATAGTGCTATAATCTAGTTTATTCCACGCATTGTTTATTAAATAAATTGAATTATCTTCAATTTGAAATGATTTTCTATTCTCATCCTTTCGTTTCTACAGTTACTTCGTCATACGTTGACAGCTGTGACCGTAAACCCTAACCTGTCAATCATAATCATCCTGCCCGCCGATTGGTCAAAACATTGTGCCGTTTAGTACATATAAAACATTCCTTTCTATATCTATGTAAATGCTAGATCACCTTGAAAAACATCGGCTCTAGCATTCTCTTTTTAACACATTTATATCCATATCTGTGTAGCAATCTATGGATTTTAAACATCTCTGTTCAACTTGGGAAGACAGGAGTAACCTCCCTTTATAGAAATAAATTAGAACAAATTACAGGAAATAATGGCGTTGTAAAAAAGTTCAATGATGGTTTATTTGATCATTTTACAACACTATATGGTATTTATTAAAGGTATAACACAATATTTAGACAGTAGTAAGACATTTTAATGATCTAGTTGAGATAGTACCATTATAGACATGTTAGAATGCGATCGTTATTCCCGACTGATTCCCGATCCATAAAATCATATTTCAGCCCTGAATTCTGACGAAAAATTCTGGGGGGAAATATGTGACAAATATTTATCCTTGTATATAGTGCGCAGTAGCTTTTTATAACATGTAATTTGAGCAAACTGCACAATATACACAGAATTTAACGGTATGTGTGTGTAATATTGCACATTATATTCACAATATGCACGCATATGCGTGAGCACATACACAAGCACGGACGCACGCATGCATACCCACACAGGCACACGCACCCAGACTGAAATGACACGGTTATTGCATTTAATTGTAATTTCCTGCTACGGGAAGAGGGTATTGTAATCAGGTCTATGTGTGTGTGTGTGTGTGTGTGTGTGTCTGTCTGACTGACTGACTGATCTGATTTGGTTCAGATTTTAAGACAACAGAGGAACTTACTGTAAACCAGGATTTCTGGCATTTAACCTTGATCCGAATAAAAAAGATGGATCCGATTGGATTAACTTATTGTTCTATGGACCTCTCTATTGTCTCTGAGGCTCTTTCTCAGAAACTATAGATCTTATTCTTGTTGTTTGTATTTGTATTCATGTTCATTTTGCAGTTACGCTGTGCAAAGGCATTAAATGACATGAAAATTGCAGCTAAGCCTGAGGACAAGGTAAATATAGTATTTTAACCCTTTAATGTCTAAATTTTGTCAAGAAACCCTAAATACTTCTCTTGGCCTGCAAATAGGCATTCCCCAAGACCACTAGAGAGGCCGGTTTTGACCGGCTTTGTCGTGAAGGGTTAAACACTTAACCATTAACACTCTGATGTCAATAGTCTGTCCTTTACCATATCAATAGCAAACAACCTGGTGTATATTTTTCAACAATTTTCGTGAATGATGCTGCTGTCTATGACAGCACCATCTTCCACCAAATTTGTTGGAAAATGTACACCAGTTCATCTTTTAATTTAATTTGAGAATTTAAAAATCTGACGTCAGTGTGGTAATGGTTAAGGAAAGGAAAAGGAACACAAGTAAAATATCTGAATCAGAATAACTTAAAATAAAGATTCTAAACACTTCATTTGACTAACTGGAGAAGCCATTTTGCCTGTATTGTAACCAATCCGTGATCCTAAGTGCTTGTCAGTAGAGTTTAAGGCCGCACAAATAGTAGTCGCTATGCACATTGATAGCAAAGCTTATTTACGCCTTCTTACTTGTGAAAGTACTGCTGATTATTTTGAAAGGAAATAATTGCCAGCAGAAGTATCGACCTGTCAAAATATTTTCCAAGTAGTCAATTAGTATTATTAGCTCGCCTGGCCTGAAAGGCCAAGTGAGCTTATGTCATGGCGACCATCCGTCGTGTGTCCATCCGTCCGTCCGTCAACTTTTCCTTTAAACGACTTCTCAAGAACCGCTGGGCCAATGTCAATTATATTTGGCAGGAAGCATCCTTAGGGCATAGGGGTCCAAGTTTGTTTAAATGAAGCCGATCGGCCAATTAGGCCAGTGGCCATCTTAGATTTTGGCCAATTTTTAGAAACGTCTTTAAAAATCTCCGAAACCGCTTGAGGGATTGAAGGAAATCTCATGAAAATATGATCTAGTGCAAGAGCTCAACCAAGTTTGTTCAAGAGAACTTAATTGGTCAAATAGTTTGGCGGCCATCTTGGTTGACCTAGTTTTAGCAAAAATAACTTCAGAACTGCTGAAGGGATCAGGCCGAAACTTGGCAGATATGATTAGTGACTAAGGGCCAGTAACGTTGCTTCAAGAGAATTTGATCCGTCAAAAAACATGGCCGCCGTGGCCCAATCAAAATATAGCATGTATGGCAGCCATATTGGATTTTTTTATTTGATGAATTTTGAGGCCAAAATTGGTTTTATATAGGTTTTTTGGTATTCTGATCTCAAATTTGCAATTTTCGAAACAGTTGGATAAACGGTTTGGCAGCCATCTTGGATCATTTTCCCGCCAAAAGCTCCCATGCTCAAGCAATGGGAAATTTAAAATGTATTTTCGCGACATCTAGGATTTTGGTCGATTTTTAGAAATGTCTTTAAAGATCTTCTCCAAAACCGTTTGGGGGATCAATTCAAAGCGCATGAAATATCATCTAGGACAAGAGCTGCACCAAGTTTGTTCAAGGGAACTTGATTGGCTATATGGTTTGGCGGCCATCTTGGATAACCTATTTTTTGCCAAAACAACTTCAGAACCACTGAGCGGATTGGGCCGAAATTTGGGAGATATGATTAGGCACTGAGTGGCATTAAAGTTTGTTCAAGGGAAGGAGCTTAGTCAGAACCATGGCAGAAGTGGACCAATCAAAATGTAGCATGTTTGGCGGCCATATTGGACGTGCAAAAATGTCCACAAACTCATTTAAAAGACTACTCCTAAACCACCCACCAACAATTTTGACAAAAATGCATGGTGCTCCAGGTGAGCGACAGGCCCGTTGGGCCTCTTGTTTTCACTGATTGTTTCTATGGTCGCAAAATGATACTAGTCAAATATTTTGAAAACATTTTGGCTGAAATTTATTGCTGAAACCAACTTTTAGTCTATGTCTTGATCCTTTCAGGCAAAGATGTTGGACATGATGGTAGCTAACCAGGTGCCTCCGTATGACCAGCTATCAACCAATATGGTAAGTTATCAACTGACATGTTAAGAATTATAATAATGGTAACATGTGGAAGCAACTACATACGTATGTGTATTTTGCATGAAATATGCAACATTTGTTTCCTATAAATGTGTACCATGGCTAGATGACAATATTCATGGAGATAGTGACGCCATATTAGTTGACTCTTAGAACCCTTTACTGGTAAAATTTAGTCATGAAAATCCAATTATTTGCTTATTGAATGTCCATTTGCAGACCAAGAGAGGATTACTTTTGACAATTTGCCACTGGAATGACTGGCTCGATTAGCGAACCAGGCATTCCAGTGGTAAATTAAAAAAATGATCCTCTCTTGGTCTGCAAATGGCCATTCCTCAAGACCATTACAGAGACAAGTTTTGGCTGCAGGAGGATTGTGATTTGGAGCCGACAAGTGGTGGGATTTTGATTATGAAAGATGCCCCACTTAATTTTGCAAGGATTGATAAATTATGTATGAATTTCAATCTGATTGTCTTTTTCAGAAAAAGTTTTTGGAAGATTTAGAAGACTATAAGAATTCACCAAGTGCTAAAGAAAAGGTATATATATATATATATATGTATTCTCTGTAATTCCAAATTAACCCTCTACTTGTGATCCGATGCTAGAAATTCTTGACAAATATTTAGCTGGTCAAATTATTTTTTAAATGTTCTCTAAAAAATCTCATACTGAAGGATTATTATTTGCTTTGTCCGTTCCTGTGCATGTTTGTGTTAATCCGTCTAGGATTTTAATCCTGTGTGATTAGTCTAACTCAAGGGATCATCACCAATCTTGGCGTGTGTGTTGCCCTTGTGTGTCTGAAGAACCCTTTTCATTTTGGGGTTGAAAAGTTATATTCATGATGAATTATTAAGGAAATTTGGTGGTGTTTCCAGATGATTACACATGTTCTAGTAAAGGGATCTTCAACAAACTTGGCATGTATATTGCCTTTGGGTGGACAAAGAACCTATGAATGTTGGGGTCAAAAGGTCAAGGCCATCCAATTAATGAAATTGGGTTGCGTTTTTCAATATCATAACTCAATTTGTAATGAAGGGATCAAACTGCTTGTGTTTTGCCCTTATTTGTTCTGAACAATCTGATGGTGTTGAAATGGCAAAGGTCAAGGTCACTGACCCAATTAGAGATTTTTTTTCATTTCCATGTGATAACTAAAGTTCTACTGAAGGGGTCTTCACCAAACTTGGCCTGTATTTCCCTTGGTGAATCAGAACCGCATTAATTCTGGTGTTTAAAGGGGAAGATCATGGTGACCGAATTAAGGAAATTGGTTTTCGTTTGCAGAATATAACTAAGGTTCTACTAAAGGGATCTTTACCAAACCTAGCGTGTGTGTTGTCAATGTCACAAGTCACAGTGACCCTATTAAAGAAATTGTGATTACTGTTAATTCTAATAATATGCCCTTTATGACTGAGTGAGTGTCAATCAATGCAGTGCAGACTTGAATGAACTCTATGCTGTGTGAATTTCCTTTGAAACTGTACTGTTATACAATATTCATGCTACATTCATCTATTGCGTGATAGTGCTGGAGGTATTGATTTCTACAATTTCTGATTGGCATTCTTGTTTTTCTAACTTTACTGAGATTTTCTATCTCGAAGTGAGTATATATTGTTATCATTGTAAAAAACTGTTCCTGTTAACTCTTAACACTCAAAATTTAAAATTTTCAAAAGATGAACTGGTGTTCATTTTTAAACAAATTTGGTCGGAGATGGTGCTGTTGTTGACAGCAACATCGTCTACAAAAATTGTTAAAAAATGTACACCAGTTTCTTTGCTACTGGCATAATTAAAAGATAGAATGTTGACGTCAGAGTGGTACGGGTTCAAAAGTAAAGCACTGTGGCATAGGTTTATACATGCTTTTACAGGTATTTCTTACTTTGGTTTCAGGATAAGCATGCGAAGAACATGAATAATAAAAAGGATGGTGCTTCTAATGAGGATAAGGTATGTAAGCAAATGAGCTCCTATTTAATATAAAACTTAGTTAAGATGCATTTTTCAAAAAGTTCAAGTATATCGGAATGTGTTATTTGTTGAAATATGTATGCAAATGACCTATTCAATATAAAACTTAGATAAAATGCATTTTTCTAAAAATTTCAAGGATATCGTAATGTGTTATTTGTTGAAATATGTACAGGTAGTATTTGTGGCTTTCTGAATTACTAAACATCCATATCTAAATTCAAACTGAATCTATTTATTTCTTGTTGCTATCTGGTTTCAATATCTACTTGATGGACCACGGTTGGGTTTCTTCCGGTACAAACCTATTCCTTCATGGATGGCCGGAAGAAACAAGAAGAAATAGGTCCAAATGCACATTATGCCCTTTCAGTCAAACAGGCAGATACACGTTATTTGCGATGTTAAAAATGTTTAATATATTTGCTGTTGTATTACAAAAGTGAGATTTTGTTCTACTACATGTAATAGATGAAAATTTGATGAAAAATTTTTATGAAATCAACCCGTGATGGTTTCTTATTGTCCGCTTTGTGACAAGCACACAGCAGTTTCCGGGTGATAACAATCCCCAGCGTTGACCAAGTCATTGATAGCTGGATAAATCGCCTGGCTGCAAGTGTGGGAAGGATACTTAACAAAAGTATGCGACACAAATGTTTGATGTTTGCATCATGGTCAGTTAACCTACTAGATCAACATAGAATATGGCCACCCACCCAGCCTCTCATACTTGTCAGGCAGAACTTAGATCAGCATAGAATACAGCCACCCTCCCACCTCTCATACTTGTTAGCCAGAACCTGGATCAACATAGAATACAGGCACCCTCCCACCCTCTCATACTCGTAGGCCAGAACCTAGATCAACATAGAATACAGCCACCCTCCCAGCCTCTCATACTTGTCAGCCAGAACCTAGATACACATAGAATACAGCCACCCTCCCACCCTCTCATATTTGTCAGCCATAACCTAGATCAACATAGAATACAGCCACCCTCCAACCCTCTCATACTTGTCAGCCAGAACCTAGATACACATAGAATACAGCCACCCTCCCAGCCTCTCAATCTTGTCAGCCATAACCTGGATCAACTTAGAATAGTCACCCTCCCACCCTCTCATGCTTGGTGGCCGGAACCTAGATCAACATAGAATACAGCCACCCGCCCATCCCCTCATACTCCTCAGCCCGAACATAGATCAGCATAGAAACAGCCACCCTCCCAGCCTCTCATACTTGTAATCCATAACCTAGATCAACATAGAATACAGCCACCCTCCCAGCCTCTCATACTTGTCAGCCATAACCTAGATCAACATAGAATGCAGCCATCCTCCCAGCCTCTCATACTTGTCAGCCATAACCTGGTAGTGTATGTCTCTACAATCCGAGCAAGTGCCATCACAGCTAGGCTGATCATATTCTCAAGATCATGGTGGTTCAGAATCTTATGTGTTCTGGGTCATGGTAAAAATTTTAAATGTCCAGTGGGTTCAAGTAAATTATTATATAAATATAATTCAGGATTTACAAAGAAATTTCTTTGCACATTTAATAGTAAACCAATTTAACTCACAGACCAAAAATGACAAATTTACTATGATTTAAAGAATATTCTGTTGAATATTTCGAAACTAATTCAACTGAGAGCTGTTGCTGGGATTCCAGTTAAATTAGTTTCAAAATATTCACCAGCTTTCCTGAGTGTATATATGTATAGTTGTCTGAAATTAAAGTATTACGTGAAATTAATTGAAATATTTATATCTGTATAACACTGTACAGCACTAATGCTTTATGTATGATTGTATTTTCAGGCACTTATGACTGACTTCATGATTGCAAATGGTGTCCCTCCTTTTGATAAGATCTCACCTGTTATGGTAAGCTGCATATCACTCATAATTATTTAATATTCAGGCTTGTCAAAAATAGCCTTTGTTAAGATTTGCGTAAAAAGGGAGCGCAGCTGAACATAATTGTCCAAATGGTATCCAGTATGCACCAAGAATTAGTTATCATGGTCCATAATGATACTTTAAATTGCTTGAATTCAGGATTTGTTTTTCAAGGGCCTTAACCCTTTCATGTCGAAGCCGACCAAAACCAACCTTTGACGTGGTCTTGAGGAATGTCCATTTGCGGACCAAGAGAATACCGTTTTTGAAAATTTATCACTGAAATGGATGATTCAATAACTTATCGTATAGTTTAGCAAATTGACTTGAAAATGTTAAAAAAATTTGCTTACATTTGTGACGTTATATACTTTTGACATATAACACTAGGAATAAGTTTCATAAAAAAACCTAGGTTTTCACTTAAATTTTGCTAAATGTAAATATAAGAACTCAAAATAGTCTTCTTAGACTGCAAATAGACGGTCCTCAAGTCCACTTCTAATGCACGCTTTGGCTGGCTGACCATTAACAGGTTAAGTCTGTGAATGGTAATGCATTTGTAAAGACTAAAAAAAGACCATAACCCTTATCACACTGATGTAATTTTTTTTAATTTTCAAATTACATTAAAAGATGAACTGGTGTACATTTTTCAACTAATTTAGTGGAAGATGTTGCTGTCGAAGACGGCAACATCATCCATCAAAATTGTTGAAAAATGTACAGCAGATTCTTTGCTATTGGCATGCTAAAATATAGAATATTGACGTCAGAGTGCTAAGGGTTAAGATTGTGGTGGTTATTCAAGATGAAAGTCAGGAATAAATAATAGGAAAATTTAATTAATTTGTGTTTAAGATTCGACCTCAATTTATTTATTATCTAGCATATCATTCACTTCTGGTTTTTCTCTCTCCCTCCCTCCCTTCCTCCCTCGCACCCTCCCTGTCTCAGGCCAAATTAGAATCAAAATCATAATACCAGTATAATTACCTTAAATTTGAGATTCCAACATGCATATGAAGTCGGTGGAGATTACCCGGAAATGGGCATGAAATAGCTAGAAATGCACCCCTCCCCACCCACCCACCCACCCACCCCATTACACATTCACACATGTGTTTAATGTACTCTTCATTAATGTTCACTTTCCATGTTAAAACAATTTAGCAAAAATGTTGTTCATTATTTTTATAGCACCGGTTTTTGGACGCCTTGGATGACTTCAACACAACATCTAATCCAAACCAAAAAGTAAGAAATCTTGTGAGACATTTTATTTTAAATACTGTTATCTGCTGCCTATTTCATGGCTAATCTCATCCTAGTTATTTTGAGAAAGACTGCAGAAAGTTATTGCAACTTCTAATCAGATATATATATATTATATATGCGGAACTGAGGCAATAGCTATCACTTTTCTGGCCATGGCAAGGGCTTAGTATTTTTGCGCTTGGGAAGAAGAAAAGTTCTTTGGTTTATAGTTAATGCTGTGGTTGATCCCATTGGAATTAAACTGTTTATAATTCCCTCTGGTGTTTGGAATCATCATGACACTGGGATCACAAGGGCAAGGGTAAAGGTCACTGGCCCAATTAATGCCAACTGGCCCAATTAATGCCATATTGCGTTTCTGGATGATAACTCAAATTATATTGAAGGGATCTTTATTAATCCTGCTTGCGAGGTTGTCCTTGCCATTTCCGAAGAACCCTATTGATTTTAGGGTCAAAACGTCACTCATGGTGACCCACTTAATGACATTGTTGTTTCCGTATCATTACTCAGGGATTCTTAGCTACTTGGGTGGGAGGTTGCCCTTCACGTTCCGAAGAACTCTATCGATTTGGGGTTCATAGGTCAAGGTCACAGTGACCCAATTAATGACATTATATTGGGTTACCGGATGATAACACTAGTTAGCTCACCTGGCCTGAAAGGCCAAGTGAACTTATGCCGTGGCGACCATCCGTCCATGTGTCAACTTTTGCTTTAAAACTCTACTCCTCATTAACCGCTTGAGCAATTTCAACCAAATTTGGCTGAAAGTACCCTGTGGTTGTAGGCTCCAGAACTTCCATTCAGAATTTTGATTCATCGATTTTTTGGGTGAAAAACTTAGATTATAAGAAAAATGTACCGGAAATTGGCAAATTGCTTCTTCTCCTTACCATTCTGAGCGATTTCAACCATATTTGCTTGAAAGGACCCAATTGTCATAGGGTCCAGAACCTCCATTCAGAATTTTGATTCATCAATTTTTTGAGGTAAAAATATTAGATTTTATGAAAAATGTACCGGAAATTGTCAAAATGCTTCTTACCATTCTGAGCGATTTCAAGCAAATTTGGCTGAAAGGACCCAATGGTCATAGTCTCCAGAACTTCCATTCCGAATTTTGATTCATCAATTTTCTGGGTGAAAATCTGAGATCTTATGAAAAATGTACCGGAGATTGTCAGAATTCTTCTCCTTACCATTCTGAGCGATTTCAACCAAATTTGGCTCAAAGGACCCTATGGTCGTAGGCTCCAGAACTTCCATTCAGAATTTTGATTCATCAATTTTTTGGGTGAAAAGTTTAATGAAAAATGTACTGGAAATTGTCAGCTTGCTTCTCCTTACCGTCTTGACCGGTTTTAACCAAATTAAGCTGAAAGTACCCTATGGTCATAGGCTCTAGAACACCCATTCAGAATTTTGATTCATCAATTTTTTGCATGAAAATCTTAGATTTTATGAAATATTTACCAGAAATTGTCAAAACACAGCTTAATTGCTTGACATATTTCAAACAATATTTAACTGAGAATTGAGACATTGCTATGTTATGAGAAATTACAGAGCAGGTTCGAACTTCAGGGGTTTGCATCAATTTTTGAAGGAGTTATAGCCCCTTTCGCCAAACATATTAGCTTTCAAGACTTTTTCGTTATCCTTCATATATAACTGAAACTTGGTTTATTGCTTTATTATGAGAAGTTACATATGAAGTTCGAGTTTCAGCTGCTGCTGTCTATTCTTAATGGAGTTTTTGACTGTCAATCTAAATATTTATGTCACCAGGTAAGGTACATGTATTACTTACAGAATGCGTGTTATTATTATTGTTGTTGTTAATGCTCACAGACTAACGCAGCCGATGCTATGAACACAATAAAAGATGAGGAGGCATCTGCTGATGACAAAGCAAAGATGGTGTCATTGATGATCGCTAACTCAGTACCTCCGTACGATGACATGTCACCGGTAATGGTGAGTACATCCTACTGCTGCTGCTAGATTACTAACTGTGCACTGGTATATCAACTCTAACTATTTAATCCTCAAATCTGGTCAAGAATAGGTAAATTTTCACATAGAAAATGTCTGTTTCAAGCAGAAAAGATGACTATATTTGAAAATATACCACTGGAATTGCTGGCATGGTTATCTTGCCAGTCATTTCAGTGGTACGTTAAAAAAACAAAAAAAACTGGAAGTGGACATTTCCCAAGACTATAGGTTTGCTCTCTGTCCATCTGCCACAGTTGTGTTCCCGCACTTTGTCTCGCACAACATTATTATTCAACTGAAAATTGGTATATTGCTTTATTATAAGAAGTTACACAGCCAATTCGAGTTTCAGACATTTGCATAAAATTTGTGTGGAGTTTTGGATCAAATGCAAGAATTCACTTTTGACTTGGAAAATATGAAACGGTGTCTGCACCTTTTCTTCAACATGTTCAACTGAAACTTGGTACATTGCTATGTTAGTCCCCTGCTGTTAAACCTGGGTAGAGGCAATTATATATTTGCTTTCCATCTGTCAGCCCCTCCAACCATCTGTCTGTCATAGTTGGTTTTCCTCTCTTTTTTTTGTGCTCTCTTTTTTAACCTCTTATCAATTTCTGAAAATTATATAACCAGGTAGAGGACATGTATTGCAAAGCAATGCTTACAGAATGCATGTTTCTGTGCTCTATTGTACCTAGGTAGAAATCTGCTGACTGAAACAAGGATACTAGTGAGATTTCTTGTTTATGTTGCTTGTATTTTTATTTTGCAGGAGAAATTCTTGAAGGAATTAGAAGCATTTAAGAAATCGCCTAATGCTAAAGAAAGGGTAAGTCCTACATAAGCATTCATGATTAGCAGCTTAATGTATTGAGATTTACCTAATCTGGGGCCTAGTCTACCATAAATGCATTTGTTGCTTGCTCGTAGAACATGTTCTGTGCGATCACCTTATATGACATTTGGCTACGAAAACCATATATTATAATAATAATAATAATAATAATAATAATAGTCACATTAGAAAATTTGTATTTCGTCTTTCGGGCTCTAAAGGTTTAATATAGAAACTATTAGTTGGCTGTAGGAGGCAGGTTTTATGACCGACCAACAAATTCTTATATGTTGCCCCTGTCACTGCCTGGTTCTAGCTGAAAAAGATGACTAAATAAAAACATGTCTTCCTACAAAACTTGTATGTCATTTAGGTACTTCACTTAAACAAGCTCAGAATATTTCTGGAAAATTTCCTTATGGAAATTCAAATACGAAGTGAATTTAACCCTGAATTCCCAGAATCTCAATTTCAATGTAACTATACTTGTAAGCCATTGTATATTTTGAGGTTAATTTGACATGGACCTGTTGCTGCCATAAGCAGCAACAGCTCCCAGTTAAATTATTTTCAAAATATTTATCAAAATATCAATTAAAACATACATGATTTTGGTGGTTTGGTATTTCTGTTTCAAATGTCTAGGCTGTACATAGTTCTGGCTATTGCTAGGATATCTATAAATTTATTCCACTAATTCAGATTTTAGTCAATTTAAATTTCATTTCAGATTTATTGAGTCTTGTTATTAATTTAATATAAAATGTGAATGTGTGAAATAGTATTTATTAATATCTAGAATTTGTCTGGAAGCACTTCAGTTAAATTTAATGTCATTTTGTTTGTCATTTTTAGCTCACCTAGGTGAGCTTATACAATTTCGATTTGTCTGTGTGTCTCAGTCTGTCATCTGTCAACAATTGTGGCATGTTTCGCCATTTGTTGATGTATTAAAACCAAGTTTGGCAGATACGTTCCTTTAGACAATATCTATTGGTGTTATAAAGATTAAGTGGCAGAGTTATGGCCCTTTCTATATTTTCAAAGTGTTGAAGCCTATGGGGAAAATTCATTTGTGATACGTTTCGTCATTTTTCAATTGATTAAAACCAAATTTGTCGGATATGTTCCTTTAGGCAGGATCTATTTTGAAGTGGCCACATCTTTAAGCAAGGGCTATAACTCTGGTTCATTAAGACGTTTTTATGTATAGAAGGCTATGGTGGAAGCCCGTTTCGTCATTTATCGATGGATTAAAACCAAATTTGGCAGATATGTTCCTTTACGCAATATTTAGCTGGGCTATGAATATGAAGTGACCACTCCCACAAATGGCAGAGTTATGACCCTTGCTATATTTTCAAAGTATTGAAGCACATGGGGAAAATACATTTGCTGCATGTTTCTTCATTAAATTGATGGATTAAAACTAAACATGCTAGATATGTTCCTTTCGGCTGCACCTATTGGAGCTATGAATATAAAGTGGCTACACCCTTAAACAAGGCCCATAACCTTTTTTCGCCAATTGTTAATAGATTAAAACCAAATTTAGCAAATTGAGCTGTGGTACTTTTTCCGTTGGTCAATAATGTCAAGGAAGCATGGTTAGGCTGACCATTAATATTTTTAGGTCACTTCATCTATCTGTCATCTAGATGCTGCATCCCGTCAACAACTAATACATTTACCATCACACAGGGGATTTTCTCTAGTTTTATTAGTGCATTATGCTAGCGTATCTTTTGTCATAGTGTATTATGAGGTTCGTCTCCACTAATGACTTTGGAAACCATCTTAACTAGCTACATACAGCATGTTAGGATATTTAACCAATTTAACCCTTTGACCCTGTAAATACAAATATGAAACATTGCAATTTAAGAAATATTCTACTGAATTTTTAAAAGCTAATTTGAGTGAAAGATGTTGCTGCCTAAGGCAGCAATATCTTCCACTTAAAATTGTTTTTAAAATACTCAACTTGTTATCTGTGTGTTTGCTTTAAAATTGAAATACAGGGTTGAAAGGGTTAATATAACAGCATACGAAATGTGACTGTGCCACACTTTTTCATGTGAAAAATTTAATTGAAATTAAATTATAGTTTACAACTTAGATGCTGTACAAGTAGAACATGTTTGGTGACTGCTACTAATGTGTGCTATTGTTGATTTACATGTCCAGCATTGCCTACCACAGAATGCAGAGGTATATCAGACGCTAATATAACATGTTGTCATCTCAACGTTGTCATGCATGTGTTAACCCTTTGACCCTTGAATTCATTCAGGAAAATTTAAATTTTCTCGGAAAATGTTAATTTGCAGACGAAGAGAAGACTATTTTTGAACATTTATTTCGGTGGTAAATTTTCAAAAATAAATTTTTGGTCTGCAAATGGTCATTTCTCAAGACCACTGCAGAAGGGGCATTTTTGACTGATATGAGTGTTAAAGGGTTAACTGTCACAGCACTAAAGATTATAATGCGCGCGCGCGCGCATGCATGCACGCACACACCTCACATGAAAATACATGTCATGGTGACGTGATTATTAAAATTCCATTTCTTCATAATCTCTATAGTCCACTCAACTCTTCTAGAAAACTTTACCTGAGGATTACCCATCTGTCTCTGAAAGATCGCATTCATTTTGCTTTCAAAAGATTAATGGTCGAGTTACACCAAAAATGAAAATTGACCCTCAGTATTGTAATAGAGCTGAAGAAATAGGGTGTGTGGTAATAAAGGTGATAAGCAGTCTGTGATTGTCATCCTTCTTAGAATTGTACTTTATTGCTTTCCTGGATACAGAAAATAAATGTTTACTTACAAATCACAGAAAACATGTTCTAATAACCTACTGATATCACTACTTCCTTTATCACTTCAATGGTTAAGCTTGGTGAAGAATAAAATGTGTGCTTAATGAATGTGCATTTTGCAGACCGAGAGGCTTTTTTTGGAAAATTTACAAATGGAATAACTGTAGACTCTCAATCCATGCATTCCAGTGATAAATTCTCAAGAATAGTCCTCTTGCCATAAAAATGACCATTGCTCAAGAGCGTTGCATAGACGTTTTTTGACCGGCTTGACCATTAAAGAATTACGATTGCAGTAATAAGTACCATGTTATCAAAAAAAACATTTTGTAATTCCCATAGCTAAAGTTTTTGTAATGTAATGTTTAAAGTATAAAATATCTATTTACATTTGATTGTGAACAAATAAGCTGTTCTTACAATGTTACGTGCTATGCATGAAAATGTCCGTGCCATAGGTCAGCGTGTGATTGACTAGAGAAGTCGATATTAACTCTTTAACACTCAAATTTGTTCAAGAAAATTTCAATTTTGTCAAGACAAAAATCGTCTTCTCGGCCTTCAAATGGAGATTGCTCAAGACCACAGATAGAAGGCATTTTGGCCAGCGCAATTAAAGGATTAATCCGTTATACATTACAGGTCCACATCTGCGCCTAGAATTTCTTGGTGATACGGAGAAATATTGTTTAATATTTTGAAAATAATACGACTTGAAGCTGTTGATGCTTAAAGCAGCAATAGCTTCCAGGCAAACTATTTTCAAGATATTCGACAATTTTCCTATGTGATTGTCTTGAAATTCCGATAATAATATTGATGTTTTGTGTGTGAAATGTTAGTGAAAGTCAGATATATATATATATATATATTTAGTTATATGTTTAACATATATTACCGTTCTGTGTCCAGCGTCAATTGTATGAGTAATTCTTTCATCACGAAGCCTGATTTTCATGTATAGTAGAACTATCCCAGTTTTTGTCCGGCCGGTCAAGCAGAAAGCGAGACATATGTATCATATGCATCAATGATAAGTTTAACAAAAACTTCTCAGCTTATATTTCAGGATCATTTAATCCTATTGCAAATTGCAATTAAGCTTGTCTATGTGGTTGGCTCTGTTGTTAGGAAGCAGCATGATGATAATCAGGTCATAAGGTCACGGTCAGGGACCTTGATACAAAACAGTTTTTTCAACGTTAAGTTTTTACATTTAGCAAAACTTATCCGCTTATATTTCAGGATTGGTTAATCCTGTTGAAATTAAACTTAGATACATTGTTACCTATAATGTTAGGAAGCAGTAAGTTGAGATTGAGGTTACAATGTCAAAGATCAAGGTCACTGTGACCTACAAAACTTATATTATACTGTAACGTTAAGTTTTTATTGCTTAGTCAAACTTATCGTCTTATATTTTGGAATTGCTTTAGCCTAATGGAACACAACTTGGGTACATTGTTATTTATACCACTGGACTGGGATGCAGGTTGATGATAGGGAGGTCACCAAATAAAAGGTCAAGATCATTATACCCTCTACAAAACTATTTTTCAACTTTACGTTTTTGTTTTGAGCAAATCTTAACATGTTATATTTCTGGATTGCTTGACCCTAATGGAACACAACGTGGGTACATAGATGATTATGCCAAGAGAATGCAGGATGGTGACAAGGTCATGAGGTTAAAGGTCATGTAATTCTGACCCTGCTATTCCACCGCTTTTATTCCACTACCTTTTATCTGTTTTTCCGTTTATTAAATCATTTACATTTATATGGCACTTCTTACTTAATACTACCAGAAGTAATCTTGGACACATGGTTCCCTATACAATAACGAAGCTGTATGTTGATAGTGACCTCACCATGTCCAAGGTCATTGTAGCCCTGATATTTGACCTCTGTCGTGTATTTATTTCCAAAATTAGTTATTTGTGTTTGCCTATAATTTAGGATTGCTTAATCCTACTGTGACCAAACTTGGACACATGGTTTCATATACGATATTGGGGCAGCATGATGATAGTGAGGTCAACGGTCAAGGCCATTCTGACATTGCTATGTGATCTCTGCTTTTTCAACATTAAATTTTTACATTTACAATTCATGGTTAGCCATATCCATGTTAGGAAGCAGAATGATAACATTGAAGTCACAAGGTCAAGGGTCAAGGTCACACTGACAAACAGTAGACAGGTGAGACATTTAATACCGGGGAATTCTTGTTGATGTTTGACTAAAAATCATTGCATCAGCAGCTTCTAGTCAAATTATCTTCGGGTGATCGAGTACAGTTTGTGATAAATATGTTTGCTGTAGCATACAATTTTTGGTTTGTAGTCGTGAAAGAGTTAATATATGATTGCTAAATAATGGATATACCTGTTGTCAGTCATATTAGATAGAAATATAGTAAAATAACATACATTTTTTCCATTACTTTTTGTTTAACACATTATTTGGTGTGTTTTGTGGGGAGTGGTGTTGTTTGGTTGAGCGGCCTTGGCATTTGTTATTGCTAAATATTCTTGTTTTTATTTTAAGCCTCAAATGTTCAAGAAAATTAACTTTCTCATAGAAAATACAAATTTGGGGGGTAATAACTACATGCTGACATTTATGGCGGTTTTATGCCTTATGTCAGAGAAGTGGAAGCCATTTTTAGCTGAGATGTTGATGCCTATTGGCTCCATAGTGTGGAGCTGATGAATCTAATGGCTTTCTTTACGTCTCCTCCAGATGGTGGAGTTACTGTCGTCTGGGTTTGATGTTAAAACCTGGATGACTCTGAAACGCATGTCGTTTCTGAAGTGGTGTTTTTTGTTAAAATGTCTTGATACTGGTGTGTTGTATCTTTCACTTCTGTATAGGTTGGTTATACAAGTTATAGTGTCCTTGCATGCGTGTTTTGAATATACATAGTGTCTGGCCCATGTATTGTTTGTGGCAGACGTCACAGGTTATAAGATAAACGATGTTTCTGGTTTGACAGTTGCCGATGATTTTGGCGGTGTAGGATAGTTTTGTTTGGGTGCTAGTGAAGAACCGTCTTTTGTCCATATGGTTGCAGATGTTGCAATTTTTCGTTGGGTATGGCATGAATGGGTTCCTGTGTGATTCCCTTGGCAGTGCTGTTAGTGGTGGTAGTTTGGCTCTCACTATCGTGTCTTTGATAGTCTTATTTTTCCTGAATCCAAAAAGTGGTTTTTCAGGGAAGGCCAACCTGCACCTGTTGCTAGTTTCCAGGACTGGCCAGTACTTATAAATAGGTTTTTTTTTCATCACTCAGATTTGGTTTCAACAAGAGAACAAGCGTCAGCCAACATAAAATTTACTCATCTTTTAGACTACATCGTTATTACGCGAAGATGCAAATTTGTAGACTGAAAGATTGTTTTTGAAAATTCATCACTCGAATGACTGGCTCGGCTCCACTGGTAAAAAAAAAAAGCCAGTACTCTTTAGCCGGTATGAGTTTTAAATGACTAATAACATTACTTCACAGTCACGGATTTACAGATTGCTGTTTTAAATATACGTAAACAAAAATGAAGATTCACCAAAATTTATTGTATATGTTATCTATATATCTATCTGTCTGTGTGTTTGTCTGCATGTCTGTGTCTGTCAGCCCGTCTATATATCAGTTCGTCTATATATATATATATATATATATATATATATATATATATATATATATATATATATATATATATATATATATATATATATATATATATATACACCTGTGCAAAAGTTAAGCACCGCCCTATTTTTACGCACATGCGAGGGTATATTCATGTGCTATGAAGAAAGCAATAGCATAAACATTTATGTACCCATCCATCTTAGTGCAAGAGGTAATAATGCAACTAGAGGAATGCTGATTATGATGGTGGGGAAACACTGTATGTTTTTGTTTGAACTTGAAAACGAGGCCTGAATATGGTTACGTTGACACAACTGACAACTATTGCCCTACAGTTGACACACGTGGCTAGATTGTCATTAATGGTGTCTGAAAACGAAGTTTAACATCTGTGCACGAGTTTGAGACTGTCATTATTAATACCGGGTATATCCACCTTGTGCCTGGATGACGGCCTGGACACGACGTCTCATGCTGGTCACCAACCGACTGATACGCCATTGTGGTATTCGTTGCCATTCAAGATGGAGTGCGTCTGTTAATTCCTGTAGGTTCTGCACAGGAGGATCCCGCCTTCTCGCCATGTTTCCAAGAATGTCCCAGATATGCTCAATAGGGTTCATGTCAGGGCTCCTTGCTGGCCATGGTAGGGTTTCGATGGAATTCTGGCGGAGGTATTCATGCATAGCTCTAGCACGATGTGGTCGGGCGTTGTCATCCATAAATATAGGGTGAGTTCCAGGTGCATGATTTACAAAATGAGGGACCACAACTCTATCCAGTATGGAATCTTGATATCTTTGTCCATTTAGTGTTCCAGGTACAGTCAACAGATCCAGCTTACAATCAAATGAGATGCACCCCCATATCATAACGGAACCTCCACAAAATGGAACTTCTTCCATGATGTTACGTTGGTCGTACGCCGTGCGTCTGGACCTCCATACACGAGTTCGACCATCTTTGGCATGAAGCAGGAACCGACTTTCATCGGACCAGTGTACCCATCTCCAGGATCTCATGTTCCAGTGTCTTCTTTCGTTGCACCACCTCAGACGCTCCTCTTTGTGGTGTGCAGTGAGGAGAGGACGTCTGACAGGTCATCTAGCTTTCATGCCAGCAGCATACAGTCTCCTTTTGACGGTAGACATTGACACTCTATTGCGCGTTTCCCATTGCTGGCTGAGCATTCTGCTGTTGGTGAATGGAGATCTCCTAACAAGGCGTACTAGGGCTCGATCATCACGGGCAGTAGTCTTCTTCGGTCTTCCAGATCTAGGCCTGTCCTTCACCTCGTTAGTTTGCCCATGTTTTGCAATCAAACGACTGATTACAGTATGGTTAATGTTCAGCTGTCTGCCAATCTCTCTGCATGACATACCAGTGGTATGCATGCCTATGATTTGCCATTTCACACGATCACTTAACCTTCGTCTTGCCATAGCGGTTCACAATCAAGAGCTAATTCTCTCTGTACAAATAAACCACGGTCATGAACACAAAATTCCTAATCTTGTCGCCTAAATCTGTATGTAATGTTCTACACCTCAAACTGGACTTTTACATAACTGAACACGTGTGCTGTTTCCCGCCACGCACGGACATCAAGCGGCGTGAAGTCATGCATGCATGTGCATTTCGTACTTGGAATTATGTCAGCTAACGCGGGGACAAAAAGTATGGCACCCTAGTTGTACCATCATGTTTCTACGTTCTATTGTTTTTGCTGGTGCTTAACTTTTGCACAGGTGTATATATATATATATATATATATATATAATATATATATATATATATATATCACTTCGTCTGTCTGTCAATCATCTGTTGTTACTAAATATTTTTGTTTTATCTTAAAAACTTTACTGACTTAAAGAATTTTGTTTCTACATTTAACCATTCAACACATATACACGCATGCACACACACACATTAATGTAACTGGAAGCTGTTGCATCCTAATGCAACAACACCTTTCCAGTCAAATTGCTTTCAAATTATTTAACAACATACCTTTGCGATTGTCTTGAATGTTCTGTGACTGATTTGACAATTATTTCACAATTTTGTTACCATATTGAATGGCTTCGAGTAACTTGGGAATGGAATGAATTGCATTGTATAGGAATTCATATCATTGGTCAGGTTTCTAATCACTACCCATTAGTAATCTTAAATGTTGCTCATTTCATAATTATATCACAATTTCTATTTCTGACATGGACCTTGTAGAGGTGGGTGGGGGTGGGATAGAGATTAGCCTGGCTTACTACAGTACAGCTAAGAATTAACGTAAAATGTTGCTAAAGAGAAAAAAACCCATGTTATTTGGTACAATTTTGAACATGGCATAAGAAATGTTCTGCTAAATGTTTTGAACATATTAGAATATCTTCTAATGCAATTATGGTAAAAATATACAAAAGTATGTTTCAAGTTATTTCTGAGCTCAACTGTAGCAATGTTCAATTTCAAATCCACATATGTATTCATAGTTGTCTTCTATTTTCTATTTCTGTAGGACAAGCATGCCAGAAGCATGAACTATATAAAGGATGGGGCTGTTCCAGAGGATAAGGTATGTCCAGTTAATTCCTTTTGTCGCTAATTCTTAGATACCGCTCATTGATTAATGACACTCACGATCACGCAAGATCTTACTGTGTCTCGGAATGAACGAGACCCACCAGAGATCAGTGTGGTTGATGAAGCTCAAGGCGATCTGAGGCAAATATTCCAAGTGAGTTAATAAATAACGGTTCGAGTCGTTTAAAATGTCTATTTATGAATCAGGAACTGGGTAACAATAGATACGTTGTTTTGAAGCATACTAAATATAAGTCAGCAACAAAATAAGTAGTTTTCAAGATAAATTATACATGTATCTTAATGATGCGCGCGCAAAAGTTAAATTGTTGAATTTGCTACACAGTTCTGCTTAGTGCAACAGCTTGTTCAGTTCACCTTTCCAGAGTACCCACCCATCATATGGCATCATAATGAACTGCGTGATGTCTAGAATGACATCATAATGAACGACGTCGATAAGTACGTCACGAACGCATATTTGAAGACGGTCCATAGGCAGCAACAGCACCCAGTCAAATTAGTTACAAAATATTCAACAGCTTCCCTGTATAGTTTTCAGGAAATTGATAGCTAGGGCAGTTGGGGATCGATCAATCCCAACACAGCGAGGTGTGGGTGGAGCTTAGCTAGTGATGGGCGGGGCATATCTAAAAATGGAAAGGTCCATTCAGCTGTAAGTGAGTCAATGAAAATATTTTTACCAGGAATTGGGTAAATGTTAGTTTTTCCATGGACATTTAATTTAACAAGGACTTAACTGATGTTAATAACATCATTGCATCTCTCCATAATGAAAATAATTTTCCATATATTTATGTGGTTTGGACTTTGGCTTATTTTGCACCAAGAATTAGAAGAATGTTAGTTTGTTCATGGGCATTTAATTCATCAAGGGCTTATCCGAGCGCATTAAAACTTTACAGATTTTCTCAATGCCATCATACTGAAAGTGAATTTCCACTTCTTTTTCACATTTTTACACGGTTTGGTTTATTTCTGTGCGCACCAAGAATTGGAAGAATATTGACATTTTTCAAGAACATTTAAATCATTAATGACACATCTGATCTCAATATAATGCCTGGTCATATGTCATGCCATGATCTATGCAATAGCATACCATAGCATAGCAATCCTTATCTCATGACACCACCACATATACATACAAAATGGAATGACACGCGGGACACAGGTCTTCTAGTTTAATATTTGACGGTTGTTGTGTATGTGTAATGAAATATGGTAAATGCAATGTTTATTCTAACTGAATAATGTATGTTTATTCTCAGGCCAAGATGCTGGATCTAATGGTTGCAAATTCAGTTCCGCCATTCGATAAACTGTCACCTGATATGGTAAATAAAAGTTTGTTCTAGCGTGTTGTTTATGTGTATCAGTTTTAACCCATTAGATTGGTCGCTTGATGACATGTCATCGCAAATTCCCACGTTCACCACTTGACCCGCATCCATATGAGCGGAGTCAAATGTTAATGTCATCTTGCACTCTCCACTCATATAGATATTTCACATAACAAATATAGGTGAATTCTATCCAATGGTTACGGAGGAGTTGCGTTACAATCACACTGGTTGCGGAGGAGTTGCATTACAATCGATTTCGGCCACACGCATGCACGCACACACACGCACGCACACACACAGCTTGTTCTGCACCTTCGTCCGCTCTGGCTCCTAAAATTTGCCACCACCCCTGGGCTTTATATTTTTCTTATTTATGGGTCATCAAATTTAAGTTTTTGTTTTATTTGTTTTACAGAAAAACTTTTTGCAGAACTTGGATGGGTATAAACAAGCACCAACAGCAGAGGATAGGGTATGGGTGTATATTCTTGCTAGTAATTAACTCTTAGCACTCCGATGTCAAAATTTAGTTTTTAAATTTAATTAAAAGATGAACTGGTGTTAATTTTTAAACAAATTTGGTGGAAGATGTTGCTGTCGACAGCAACATCGTCCACCAAAATTGTATTAAAATGTACACCAGTTTCTTTGCTACTGGCACAATAAAAAGGCGTAATATTGACATCGGAGTGGTAAGGGTTAAGAAATGCTATTTGTAGGTCTTATTTGCTGCCATTTTCTCATTACTTCAGTTACTTTCTACATATCATTTAACCCTTTTATGCTCAGAATGGGCTTTTCCACTTTTCGGTATACCCCACCCATCTCAATCTAATCCACCCACACCACGTCCGTGTTGGGATCGATGGATCTCTGAACTCCCAGACTATCAATTTCCAGAAAACTATACATGTAAGCTATTGAATATTTTGAAACTGATTTGGCTGGGTGCTGTTGCTGCCTATGTCAAATTAGTTTTAAAACAATCAACACTGTTTATTAAATAATAGAGCCATACAATTCGTACAACGTGTCGAACTATTAAGCGTTAAAGAATGAATATATGGAATCATTCATGACGTAATGATTATGATGTCATCATACGTCACTTAGTTAATTATGACATCCCATGATCGATGGATAAACTGGAAAGGTGAATTGTTTAATAAGAAAAATTGCAATCTTTCGCAGAAGAGACGACTATTTTAACAATTTTCCCAATGGAGTGACTGGCTCGGTTTTTTAAATGTCATCGTTCGTGCCCATTATATTGAAATTACTTAGGACCACTACAGAGCCTGCTTTTGGCGTCATGACCATTAAAGGATTAACATATTATATTGCCTAATGTTTATAAAACTCATATACAGACTCGGAGAAGTTTTGTCGTCATGGTTTAATCCTGGGACTGTTGTATTAACCCGTTAAGCCGTAAATTTGCAGACCAAGAGAAGACTATGTTTGAAAATTTCCCACTGGAATGACTGGCTCTGTTATCGAACCAGTCATTCCAGTGGTAAAATTTAAAAATAGTCTTCTCTTGGTCAGCAAATTTACATTTCACAAGACCAATGGAAGCCGTTTTTGGCCAAGCTTAAAGGGATAAAATAAGCCACTGTTGCAGTTGGCTGATATTGTTAGAGTACTACTAGTTTATTTTTTTGGGAAAACCTATGCTTCCAGGCTGTGTGTGGTGGATGTTTGTGTGTTTCAAGTATATACACGCATACATTAGTTTTTCTATGTGAGCCTGCCTGTGCGTGTGTGGGTGGGTACAAATCTCCACTGTTTACTGACCATCTGTCTTTTGATTACAGTTACGACATGCGAATGCTATGGCCGCCGTCACTTCCAATGTAAAACCTGCAGATAAGGTACATTATTACATACTTCTAAAGCTTGTTACCTGGTACCTACAGTACATCTCATAAATAAGATAAAATGTTTCCAAAGCGAAAAGAGAAACACGTTAGTGAAATTTGAGCACAGTTTAAAAATTGTTCTTTTGAATGTTTTGAACGTAATTTGATTCGAAGCTATTGCTACCTTATTCATTTAAAGTTCAAAATATTCAAGTTGAAGTTTTTTTGTTTTGTTTTGGGAGCATGTTACGTTATTTCTATGGTGTAGCGTATCTAAACATGACTCTTATCTTCTATAAAGAAATTTACCACTTGATTGACAGATTTATTTAAAAAAATAGCCTCTTGACTACCAAATGTACATTTCCAAAGTGGAGTGTAGAGGTCAGTTTGATCAGTAAGGGTTAAATATGATCTTTTAGTTCATTTTAATAACCTTATTAACTGGTGGACTGCTTCAAGTCACTGGATAATAATTTCAATGGGCAATAACTGGATCTGCTGAATCTTTTGAAAACAATTTGTCTGAAAGTTGTTGGTGGCTTAGCCACCAACAACATTCAGTCAACTTATTTTCAAAATATTCAGCCGGTCCAGAGTTAAACTGCATCGAAAATGTAGACTGCAGAAATTCAGCAGACAGACAGTTATTGTTTGAAATAGGACTATAATAGTGGGCAGATGGAAGAAACCGACAAACTCCATCTTTATCTGCACTACAAATGTTACGGTGAGATTATTGGAAAAGCAAAGAATCTAGCTTCACTTTTAACACCAGTTCAGCAATGTAGGCACACTGTGTGTGTGATATACAAATTAATTCTTGTGTGTGTATATATATATATATATATATGTCTGTTTGTTATGATACATTAATATAATTTATGTTTTCCTCATTTGCAGGCCAAGATGCTAGATTTTATGATCGCTAATGCTGTTATTCCCTACGACACAATGTCACCAGATATGGTATGTATAGTGGTGCACTACGATTTAAATATGCCTAGCTGCTGAAAATTATAATATGATTAAATTTGGATCCTAATTTGTTCATGTATTTAGATTTTAGGCAATTCTTTACATTTCTATGCAAACATGCTATTAGTCACTTTTTATCAGCAAACTAGTTTTTATGTTGATTTTACTCTAAGCACAGTTTTCAACAGCGATTAGGTAAATCATCAAATCAATATCACTGTTAACCCTTACCACTCTGATGTCAATATTCTATATTTTACTGTGTCAATAGCAAGAAACTGGTGTACATTTTTCAACAATTTTGGTGGATGATGTTCCTGTCTTGAAGAATGAACACAGTTCATCTTAATTTAATTTGAAAATTAAATATTTTAACATCAGAGTGGTAAGGGTTAATCCTTATCATTGTTAGCCATTTATGTGTCGGCTCTTGTCACTGAGCATTACCATCTGTAGGCATGCCTGACTGTGTCCTTAAAGGCTGTCCACTTGTATGTCATGAATAGTTTGCATTAATTAATGCGTCTATCCCTTATTATAATTTGTTCTACAAGCGGTGTATAAGTTATCTCCCTTTGTGTAAGTACGGTGAACCTGATTAAAATGTTTCAGCTGAATTTTTCTTAACATTACAGGAAGACTTCTTACATGAACTAGGGGACTATAAGAGAGCATCAAATGGCAAAGAAAAGGTAATTTAGCTGTTTAATAGCCAAGATTGTTCAAGAAAATCTAAATTATTGCAATGGGAGTGTCCATTTACAGGCTGGGAAAAGAAAATCTTTGAAAATTTACAACTGGAATGACTGGCTTTGTTGTCGAGTCAATTATTTTTGTGGTAAATTTTGAAAAATTGTCTTCTTGATCTGCAAATGGACATTTCTCATGACCAGTGCAAGAGTTGGACTTGGATTAGCTTGATCATTAAAAGGGTATCACATTCTTTCATGTTTGGAATACAATAATAAATTTACTGATAATTTTGCTCGATTGTTAGGATATAGATCTGAATATCGCGTTTGGTCCAATCAAATTATCAAAAATATCTAATGCGTCATTTCAACTGGCTGCGTTCTCTACGATCTACATTGAACGTTATATAGCCAGTTTTCATTGGCCTATCATTGTAAATCAGAGTTATTATTGGCTAAACTACGCATGTATCACTTTGCCTGAAGAGTTTTCCGACAAAAGTTTCATAAATAAATTTCAGCTTTATATCGGATTGAGCCACGTATCCAGTTTTCTTGCATGTACCGATACCCGTTTGACACATTAAGTTATTTATTTTGCACCACGGCTAAACATTAGTGGACAATGGGACGTCCTGGAATGAACATTGATATTCTATTTAATGCATGTTTGTTTGTTTGTTTGTTTGTTTTCAGGATAAACATGCAAAGGAGATGAATAATACAAAGAATAAATCTGTACCAGAAGATCAGGTATGTATGTAATGTTAAGAACAGTTCAAAACCATTTCATTATTAATGAGCAGTGGTGCTTGAGGCAATATTGCGGTATATAGTGTATAAGAATCGCAATATATTGATAAAGCTTAGGTCCCAATATTATCTGGAGATATTATGGCCAACACTGGCCGTTTTATTATGCCACCCAATATAAATATATAGGCCGGGTGTCCAGCCGTCCTTTCTAGCTTTCATTTCCAGTTCTATTGAAGGGATCATTACAAATCTGGCGTGGGAGTTTGTCCTTATTGGTCGAAAGAACTCTGTTGATTTTGGCGTTAACGGTCACGGTGACCTAATTAATTACGTAATATTGCGTTTCTGGATGATAAATCAAGTTCTATTGAAGGGATCATTACCAATCTGGTGTGGGAGCTTGCCCTTGGTGGTCTGAGGAACCCTATCGATTTTTGTGTCAAACTATCAAAGGTTACGGTCACAGTAACTTAATTAATGATGTAATATTCTGGTGTGGGAACTTGCTAGTCCGAAGAACTCTATCGATTTTTGTGTCAAAGTGTCACGGTCACTGTGGCGTAATTAATTATGTAATATTGCGTTTCCGGATGATAGCCCGAGTTCTATTGAAGGGATCGTTACCAATCTGGTGTGGGAGCATGTCCATGGTGGTCCGAAGGACCCTATCGATATTTGAGTCAAATGGTCAAGGTCGCTGTGACCTGATTAATTACGTAATATTGTGTTTCTGGATGATAACTCCAGTTCTGTTTTAGGGATCATTACCAATCTGGTGTGGGAGCGTTCCCTTGGTGGTCTGAGGAACCCTATCGATTTTTGTGCCAAACTATCAAAGGTTACGGTCACAGTAACTTAATTAATGATGTAATATTGCTTTTCCGGATGATAACTCAAGTTCGATTGAAAGGATCATTACTAATGTTGGGTTGGAGGTTGTCCTTGGTGTTTCGAATAGCCCTATCGATCTTGGTGTTTACGGTCACGGTCATGGTGACCAATCTAGTGTAGGAGGTTGTGCTTGGAATAGGGGATTGTCATTCTTGTTGTTTTTATGTCACCAGTCCTTCCATTACCCTCACCCCAATTCACCTTTCCAGAGTATCCATCCATCCATCTGACCTCGTATGACGTCATATTCAGCTCAGCGTGTGTATGATGACGTCGCAATCATTGTCACAAAGGGTTCCATATAGACTGTCATCAAATCTCACAGTCCGACACGTATGAATTGTATGTCTTCGTAATTGTTTGCTATTTAATAAACATTTTGCTATTTAATAAACATGCTTTTGAATATTTTGAAACTAATCTGACTGGGCGCTGTTGCTGCCATAAATATTCAACAGTTTAACCTGGATAGTTTTCTTGAAATTGATAGTCAGGGAGTTCAGTGATCGATCGATCCCAACACGAGCGAGGTGTGGTTGGAGCTTAGCTGGTGATGGGCGGGGCATAGCTAAAAATGGAAAGGTCCATTGTTTTGATTGCTCTGACAAGGACAATTTATTTCTCTTCCCCCATTTTTTGACATTACATGATGTGACAGATTCTTAAATGAAGTAACAAATAAACTGTTAAATTAAACATCTTAATTTTAAAATCGTCAGCAACCTTAAATTTGAGATACTGGGTTTTCAGTGTTTACTGTTTTGTTATCGCCATACTGTTTCTATAAACAATATCATAGTTTGCATCATGAATTAAAATATGATATCCTAGCAGATATTCTATCGTGATATGTTTATTCATGTTGATCGATACCTTCCCAGTAAGATATTAAGATGTCCAGTTTTACTTCGCTGCTTGTGCCTTTACTTGCAGTGACACATGTATGCATGCATACACATGCACCAACCCAGAGACGCTACTCGTCATCCTCCACAATTTCATCATTTCTTCTTCTTTTCGTTCGCTGATCATACCGCCAGTCCTGTAAGTGACTATCGACATGATCATAAGCGCTTATTTCATCATTTAATCTAATAACATTTTATTTCCAGGTCAAAATGCTAGATTTAATGATAGCCAATGGCATTCCTCCGTACGATAAACTTTCCCATGATTTGGTAAGTATTTCTCGTATTATCTTAGAGTAATACTATTTTCCTTTATCATTTATATCAAAAGATTAAACTCTGCAGAGAAACTAATACAAAACGTGGTGTACATTTGGGAAACAGCGTCAGTGTCTTTGATTGCAACAGCTTCCAAAATAATGGTTGTTAGTATATCTGAAGGGGAATAAAGTGTACTCTTAAGCTGACCAACAACAGTTCCTACAGTGGTCTTTGTAAATTTCCATTTGCAAATGAAGAGAAGACTATTTTTGAAAAGTTATCACCGGAATGACTGGCTCGATAATCTAGCCAGTCATTCTGGTGTTAAATTTTCATAAAATAGTCCTCTTGGTCTGCAAAGGGTGATTTTCTATGAGAAAATTTAGATTTTCATGAGCAAATTTGAGGGTTAACATCTTACGCCTTGAATTTTGTCAAGAAAATTTTAATTTTTTCGAAAATGTCCATTTGCAGACCACGAGAAGACAATTTTGGAGAATTTACCACTGCAATGACTGGCTCTGTTATCAAGCCAGTCATTCCAGTTGTAAATTTTCAAATATTGTCTTCTCTTGGTCTGCAAATGGACATTTCTCAAGATCTCTGCAGAGGCCATTTTTGGTTGATATGAGTGTTAAAGGGTTAAAGTGTTAATTCTGATGAAATTTTTGTAAGTTAATTTTAGAAATACTATATGACAAAACATTGCATGAGATTTGTGTGTATATATAGTATTGCATTTCATTTTTGCAACCATTATTTTTGTGTAATTTTTATACCCTGCCAAAAGATTTGGCTGTTATTATGTGATGGCACGGCCCGGGCAAGCGGGTGGCAGAGTGGTTTCTGGATGATAACTCTGTTACCGTTTGTCGGATTGCTTTGAAACTTCATAGTAGGTTGAATTAGGTCTGGGGAAGCAACCTATCGAAATCGACGATGATCTGAAGTCCAAGATGGCTGCCAACCACCAGCGGCCATCTTGAAAATTAGTTTCCGGATGATCACTCCATTCCCGTTTATCGGATCGCTTTGAAACTTCATAGGGTTATTGGACTAGGTCTCATGAAGAAACCTAGTCAAATTTACGATAATCCGAAATCCAATATGGCCGCCAATCACTGGCAGCCATCTTGAAAATTGGTTTCCGGACGATTACTCCTTGACAGTTTAAGGGATCGCTTTAACACTTCATAGGATAACTGAGGTCTGGGTCTGAGGAAGGATTAAATATTTTCTAATAGCTCATTCATTGGTTTGTAGTCAGGGCAGGGAATTATGCGCTGTTTGCGGAGCTCTTGCTACTTAGTGAAGTAAGATTTATCTTTAACAGTGAACTTTGTATTTACAGGATAAGTTTTTGACAGACTTAGACAAGTACAATAGGGCTGGAACAGAGGAGGATAGGGTAAGAATCATTATTTATTTCTATAAGAATTGTTTTATATTCATATCATTAATTAGAAGTTCTAATGTCATGTGTGTGCGTGTGTTTGTTTGTTTGTTTTTATGTTGCTGTTAATACTGGCTGTGATTTTTCTTCTAGCAATTACGTCTAACCGAGTTACAAGCCACCCTTGAAGCTGCCAAGCCTGGTGAACAGGAGAAGATGCGTGATCTGATGAGAGCACATCAAGTGCCACCTTATGATAGATTGTCTGATGATCTGGTTAGTAGCTAAGGAAATACTTACAAATTATAATCTTGTTCTGCATAATTTCTGCTAGCTGCCATCGAGACAATATTTTAGCTACTATTTCAGCTCTATCATACTGCTTCACTTTTTGATGATCAAGCAGACTGAAAACAGCTTCTGTAGTGTTCTTGAGAAATGTCTACAGGCCAATAGGAAGTTATTTTGACAAATTTGCTACTGACTCGACTGGGTCGATAACCAAGTCAGTCATTCCAGTGGTAAACTTTCAAAAATATGTAATAATTTCCGTATCGCTTCTGTTACCTTTAATGTGTTCTGTTCGTTACTTGCTTACTTATTCACTGTTGCAGGAGAAGTTCTTCAAAGAGTTGGATGCTTACCTGGCGACCAACAATTCCAAAGAAAAGGTAAGTCATTCTGTTCTATTCATGCAGTGATAACATATAGAGCATATATTCAGACAAGGACATGTACTATGCTGTGCTATATTATAACTTAACACTTTAATGGTTAAGCCGGCCTCTGCAGAGATCTTGAGTAATGTCCATTTACAGACCAAGAGAAGACTACTTTTGAAAATTCGCTTCTGGAATGACTGGCTCGGTTATGGAGCCAGTCATTCCAGTTGTCAATTTAAGAGTTTTCTGCAAATCAACATTTCTCAAGACCACTGCAAAAGCCATTTTTGGTTGATATGAGTTAAAGGGGTAATTGTCAAACCGGCCTCTGCAGAGTTCTTGAGAAATGTCCATTTACAGGCCAAGAGAAGACTATTTTGATAATTTACCTCGGGAATTCCTGGCTTGATAACCTGGTCAGTCATTTCTATGTTAAATTTTCAATAAAAGTCTTGCAAATTCACATTCAATAAACAAATATTAAGATTTTCTTTACCACAGTACAGTAAAGTCTCTTACTATTGCAGCCACCTCTTTATGGGGCGCATACAAGCTGGCAACTCTTTAAGACAGTTGGCCACCATGTGATCTCCAAAAGTCAGTGCAAATAGCAACTGACTTCTATCAAGTGCCGATCAATTGTACTGATTACTTTTAAGTGGTTCATAAAGTGTCTGTTATAGACAGGTCCTAGTATAATTCATAAACAATGGAGCGATCCGATCTGTCACTCAATTCTCAGACATGATTAAAATGTCACTTATTAGCCCATAACACAATCAAAATCACATAACTCCATCACGAAAATTGAAACGTCTCACAAAAATGTAGGAAAATTGTATTTCTTTGAATTTACAATTTAATCATTTAATGACTAAATTTGGTCAAGAAAATCAAAATATCGTTTATTAATTTATGTATTTGTAAGCCAAGGGTCTTTTTTTAATTTACCACTTGATTGACTAGCTCAATTATCGAGCCAGTCATCCTATTGGTGAATTTTCAAATATATTCTGGCCTTCAAATGGACATTCCCTCTAGATGACTACAGAGGCTGTTTTTTGTCGCTTCATCATGAAAGGCTTAATAATCATTCTTATTGAATATTTTGAAACTAATTTGTCTGGTGGTAGCTGCTCCCAGTCAACAGCTTACCTGTATAGTTAAGTTGAAATTTAAGAGTAAATGTTAATGTAGGTTTCAAGGATTTAAATCGATTTCAATACATGTAAACAATTAGGCAAATATTGGCTTAAAATGGGCTGAGCATACCTAGAAATGTATCTCAATCGTATATTCAGTCTTGGTCATATGTGTACATCTTTCATGAGAGATGGTTATTAACCCTTTAATGGTCAAGCCAGCCAAAAGCAGCCTCTGCCGTTGTCTTGAGGAATGTCCATTTGCAGGCCATGAGAGGGATATTTTTGAAAATTTACCACTGGAATGCCTGGCTCCATAACCGAGCCAGTCATTCCAGTGGTAAATTTTCAAAAATAGTCATCTCTTGGCCAGTAAATGGACATTCAATAAGCAAATATTTGGATTTTGTTGACCAAATTTGAACATTAAATGCTTAGTATTCGATGATGGACAATGCATTATCTATTGTTTGTCTACAGGAACAGCATGCAAAGGCAATGAATGACATCAAAGATAATACACCGTCTCCTCAAGATCAGGTAGGAACAATTAACTAACCTGCTTATTCTTGTTTCACCTATAGCAGAAAATGAAACTGTCATCGCACATAATGTACACAGTGGTGCCTTCAAAGTTCAGTGTGCAAATTTGAAGGAAACTACAAATGCGTTCGATGCCGTGTGTGTTCAAGATATCATTACTCAATCTGCTTTTGCCTGGTTATTCTAGTAGCCAGATAACTATACTACATTCAAGGAGTTGCTGACGTGTATGCCTTTGTCCCCTGTTTTGCCAGTGAACGTACTGACCATGTGACCTAGATATTTGACTCTGACCTCAAACTCATAGCAATCCTAAACAGTCACAATATGAAGGCGTGTTCCAAATATGAATCTAGCATCTTGGTTTCCAGCTGGTCAAAAACGTGTAATCTGGTATGTGCTTAGTGACTGACCTAGATGCTTGATCCTTTGATCTGAAACACATTTTTCAAGTCGAACACTGTTAATGTCTGTGCCAAAGTTAGTGATTCGATCCTCTTGTATTCAAAAGATATACAGTAGATAAATAAACAAACAGACAGATGGCACATACTGCAATGCTCACACCAAGCCTTCGTCGGAATGAGGAAATATACATACACCAGTTCTAATTACGTATACTTAAATTAATTAAGTTAATTCCTTCAACACTAATGACACTTAGGCCGTGTTCTCACTAGAGAGTTAATCGGGAATAACGCCATACTTCAGTATGGCGTTATTCCCGATTAAGTCTCTGGTGAGAATGCGGCCTTAGAAATATTCTGTTCAGTATATTGAAATTAATTTCACTGAAAGTTATTGCAGCAGCAGCTTTACATTGAAATGAATTGCAAAATATCCAGGTGTCTATGCTTGGCTTGAAATTGAGATATAGGGATTCCTGTTGAAATGTTTAACCCGTCAGTGGTTAAATTTAGTCAAGAAAATAAATTTAAATTCAGTGTTCATTTGCAGGCCAAGAGAAGACTTTAATTTATTGCTGGAATGGCTAGATCGGTTATATCGAACCAGGTATTCCTGTGGAAAATTACAAAAATAGTCTTCTCTTTGCCGGCAAATGGACATTCCTCCAGACTAATGCAAGGGCCATTTCTGGTCAGCTTGTGTGTTAACCCTTTATTGGTAAAAAATTAGTCAAGAAAATCAAAATAGCTAGAGAAGTATTTTTGAGAACTTACCACTGGAATGACTCGCTTGATTATCGAGATGGCCATTTCAGTAGTAAATAAAATACTCTTCTTTACCTGCAGATTGACATTCTTCAAGACCACTGCAGAGGCCAGTTTTGGCCAGCTTGACCGTTAAAGGGTTTAAAATAAACTAAGCTTTTCTTTGATTACAGGAGCGTATGGTTGATCAAATGAAAGCCTGTGGTGTACCACCATTCGATAAGGTATGTCATATCCTCAGCTCTTCTATTTGGCTGTTTATAATTAGAAATATTGAGAATTCATTATTAATCGCTCTATATTGACATCCCTTCCAGAAAAATCTGTAAACCTATAGGGTGATGAATTTATTTTTGTGTTTATAATATCATTGCCATATTATATGAATTTTATGAATTAATATATACTTTTGACTGCCATATTAATTTATTTTAATTTGTCTTAGAAGAATTCTGAAGGTACTAGCCAAAACGAGATATTTTCGATAATACCAAGGTTGCCACAAAATTTGTTTCATATTTGTAATGATAAAATGTCAGTAAAGATGCACTGCAAGATGTATTGCGCTAAAGTAATAGCAGAATTAACATTAGCTTGCCATTGTTATGACTATGCTAAATGTATATGTGTACAGTATACTGGCATGACTGGTAATCTAAATCCTGGTTTAAGTTTCCCACACACGGACGCACGTTCGTACGTATGTATAGCTCATCACAGTTGATATATGTTTGGAGCCGAGATACTAGATAATCAAAATGTAAACAAACTCCTTTCAAAATATTGCAAAGATATGATGATTGAACTACATTTTCTTACTTGGACAATGCATTCCACCGTAACCCTTTATTAAATTTAAATTTTCGCATAAAAAATGTCAATCTGCAGACCAAGACGATATTTTAAGCTTTGCCACTGTAATGATTATCAAGCCAGGTATTCCAGTCGTAAATTTTCAAAAAATATCTCTTGGCCTGCAAATGGACTTGCTTCAAGACCACTTCAAAGGTGGGTTTTGGCCACTGTAACCATGAAAGTGTTAGAATAACTAGTCGTAAATTCTTGAGTGTGTGCTGTGCTCAGTCCTTTCAACCACACATCTTATTCACTACGCTTTTCCTTATCTCTTTGTATTGTACACTAATTTTATTTTGATTAACAATATTAAACAATTCATTTGCATGAGTTCTGTGGGATAATTTGCTGAAAAATATTCTTGTAATTTCATCACAAAATGTCTTTTATAAACACGTTTTTGCCTCACATTTTCTTTCCATGGTGTACCATATCACCCTCTTCGCACACCAATCATCCAATCACAGGACAAGAAGGAGCAAAAGAAAAAGACGAGTTTCTTGTCACGCATGAAAAAGGGTCCACCAGTAACGGAACCCAAGCCGAAAAAGGGCAAGGATGAGCTGGAGATGGAGCCAGTTGTGGGCGTTGTTGGGGTATCCACATTTTGTTCTCTCACTCATTTGTTAATGTTCACATTTGCTATCACATCTCATGTTCTCACCGCATATTGTTATTTGGTTCCGGTGCTTCGTGCATGCTTGTCAGTACGGTTATGAAAACAAGGCAACAGCTGAGTGATTGACTATCACGAATAATAATTGATGAATCCGATCCGTCGATCAAGTATATATGACGTCATAATCAGTTACGTCACATGTAGACTGACATCGCAATCGTAATTGACAGAAATACTCTGTTATGACGCTGGAATAGTCCATTAAGTTTGCCGATTGTATGTCTTTGATGGATTTATTATTTAATAAACATTCTGTTGAAAGTTTTGAAACTAATTTGACTAGCCGCTGTTAGTGCTATAGACAGACAACAGCACCCAGTCAAATTAGTTTCAAAATATTCAACAGATACCTGTAAGTAGACAGCGATTAGCTAAAAATGTCGCGTGATATGGCTATAACTGGATCCCTCTAGTCCTTCAACTTATCATATGTAGTAAATGCGTAGTCTAGCTGAAAGCATTTAAGAGATGTATGACACTCTACTGATGGTGTGAGATAATCAGATCTTGCCAAGTCTCGGAAAGAATGAGACCCATCAGAGATCAGTGTGGCGAATGAAGCTCTGGCGATCTGATCAAAATATTCCAAGTGAAGTAATAATTTAGCTCCGAGTCATGTAAACATGGCTATTTATGAATCCAGGGCTAGGTAACAATAGACTCATTTGAGAAATGATCCCGAGACATCAGTTTTCATGCCTTGTTTTTGATTTGTAAAAGCTTGCACGCTTAATGAGAATGACGGATCACAGACCATGGCAAGCACCAGGGCCACCTTTGTTACCAAGCTGCATGCTCACTGTTCATTTTTAACCCATTCAGTGACAAATCCATGAAAAAGTACATTCTTTACAATTTGTAGGGCATATTCTGTTGAATATTTTGAAATTAATATTACTGGAAGCCATTGCTGCCATTTCAAAATATTCAACAGCTTCCCTGTTTGGTTGCCCCAAGATGAGATACAGGGGAGTTATCAGTGAAAGGGTTAAACATATATGTCACCTGCTTGATATTAATTAGTGATACGTTTGTATATTGGTGGTGTTGTTGTTATTTTTACTGCATGATGTTTTCTAGGATGACCTCACTAGTTAGACTTTATAGAATGACGTCACTAGTTACACAGTGAATGTTTAGTATAGCGCACTTACTAATGGAATAGTTGACAATGTTTGTTTAAAGCTTTAAATCATCAGAATTGGTCAATTTTGAAAAATTACAACTGAAATAACTTACTGGTTCAGTAATAATTCCAGTGGTAATATTTTTAAAGTATCCGTTTCTTGATCTGTATATATGCCATGTTTCTCCAGACAACTGTACAGCCATTTAAAGGGTAACTAACCCCATCTCTTGATAGCGATTCAGGTCATTGAATATGCCATTCATAAACTATGCAGATCATTCTAAGCTTTTTATCATGCTGCTAAAGAAAGTTATTCAGACTTTAGTACCTAAATGCTGGTATGTTTCGGCACGCTATGATGGCTGTCATGATTTACTTTTCAACCAATCAGAAAAATCCTAGCGTGCCCTCCTCGGTATATACGCTCAGTCATACAGGTGCTATCTGGAATTTAACAATGTGGTGTAAAAGCAATCATGCAGGTAAGCTGTTGAATATTTTGAAACTAATTTGACTGGAAGTTGTTGCAACAACTTCCAGTGAAATTAGTTCCAAAATATTCAACAAGATGAGTATTACATAATAAAGAATGTAATGCATTGGCACTTACATGACATCACACACTATCGTTCAAGGAGACAAAATGGCGGTGATCACTGTTCAGCATTTACTCCATATATTCCAAGGCAGATAATTGTGATACAGATAAGGGAATGTCTCAACATATGAATGATATGGAATCTATATACCATAATCTATGGATACATTGTAATGTTTAAGATTAGATTAGCATCCCTTTAAAGGTGCGTATTCACACCAAAATGCTTGAAAATAAAATTGTTAAAATTGTATACTCTTAGAAGCTTAAATTGTGGACTTAAATGTAATGAAACAAAATAAATCTTAGCATATGATAGTTTCGTTCCGTAGAAATTAATATAATTTGTCTTGTTGTCAAGGTGAATTAGGGACTCGTGCCTCTATTTCAATTTCACAACTTAAAAAAATTATATTTATTTATACATAATAAAATCGTTGAGATTTATTTAATTTCCTTGCATCTAAACCCACAATTTAAGCCTCTAAAAGTATGTAATTTTAACAATTTTATTTCGAAGCAATTTTATGTGAATATGCACCTTTAAGGAACGCCTTGTTTATTAAAGGGTTGCTTATAGTAGCGCGTTGAGTATTTTGAAAATAATTTAACTGGAAGCTGCAACTACTTCGTCAAATTATTTTTTAAACGCTCAGCAGAATATGCCTTGCTTCATTCGGACTGTCACATCAGCTCTGTAGCACTAAACTAAACTGAACCCTTTTTACACTCAAGCTGGCCAAAAACGGCAGCTCCTGCATGGAGATATCTAGGGGTCTGTGATTGGTGCAATTATATTTCAACATTTATCAAAACTTTCTTTGGTAAGGATAACGCTGAAAATCAAGCCAGCCAAAAATGTCTTCTTTTGTGGTCTTAGAAATGTCCATTTGAAGATCAAGAGACGACTGTTTATAAATTTTTACCACTGGAATTTAGCCGATAATTTAGCCAGTTATTCCAGTGATAAATTTTGAATAATAATCTTCTTGGTCTGCAAATGGTCGTTTTCTATAAGAAAATTGGAATCTTTCCTGAACAAAACTGAAGATTAAACGGTTACTGAGTCTCCATGAATTTGTATTACAGTTAATTCCTTATTGAATGTTGCGAGCCTTTATCACATTGAATCACTCTTTGTAAAAACATGTCTCAAATGACTATAAATTCAGTTGACAGAAATACGAGTACATGACGTTCTAACACTTATACCCAGGGGGAATTTGGCCCTACAAAATATTGTGTGAATTTTGAACGAGACAGACTGAGCGATATTATGGGGTTTTTTAGGGTTGTTTATTTCTGGCATGTTGCATGAAAATATGTAGTTACTAGTAAGTAGGAAAAACTAGCATTAGGAATAGTTATAGATCCATATGAGAAGTAGTTATTAGTATTAACATGATTGGTTGAATTGTATGTATAGAAATTGCTACAAGTTATACATATATTATAGAGTTATCAAGAAAGAATTTAAGTTATTAAGAAATGCATTTATGTGAATCGGTTATCAATAGATATAGTCATCATCCTATAAGTTAAAATAATAGACCCTTCCACTTTATCCATCTATCATAAAACATCATAATTAACTACGTGACTGACATAGATAAGTATGTCACGAACTCATATTTGAAGACGGACTATGCGTTGTTCTATGAATTGTATGTCTACTATTTAATAGATATTCTGCTGAATATTTTGAAACCAATTTGACTGCGCTGTTGCTGTTTACACCCAGTCAAATTAGTTTCAGAATATAGTTTTCTGGAAATTAATAGTCATGGAGTTCAGGGATTGAGCGATCCCAACACGAGCGATCTGTGGGTGGAGCTTAGCTAGAGGTGGACGGGGCTTAGCAAAAACTGGAACGGTCCATTAGTTGTGAAGTTGAATTAGGGATACTTGTGTTTCTAATTCAATTTCACAATTTAAAAAAAATAGTAATTTATACAGAAGGAAATTATTGTAGGTTAAGCTTTAGTTTATTTCATTACATTGAGGTACATAAATTAAGCCACTAAAAGTATATAATTATAACATTTTTATTTTTAAGCATTCTGGTGTGAATTTTTTTGCCTTTAATAGTCTACTACATTAAGTTATAATAAATTATTTGATGACCCCTTTAATGGTCATACCGGCCTCTGCTATGGTCTTGTGGAATGTCCATTTACAGGCCAAGAGAAATCAAGTTTCAAAAATTTACCACGAATGACTGGCTCGATAACCGAGGCAGTTATTCCAGTGATAAATTTTCTAAAATTGTATTCACAGACATTCAATAAGAAAATTTGACCATTGAAGGATTAAAACTAGCCAGTTAGTGTTCATGTGTAAATAAATTCATATCAATGGGCTATCAATGATTACAGACCCTCATCATTCAGGTAGGTGTGCACGATTGTCCGATGTCGAAAATTGCGATTTTTATTTCAGCCACGATTCTTTACGATGTGATTTTGAAAAAATCGAAATATCGCGAAAATTTTACTGTCACGCCATATTCTGCCTATTTGTCATGTATTTTTAGCGTAGCCTTCTATTACCGCAAGCTGTTCAATTTATTTCCAAACCAACATTTGCGAGAGGGGTGGGCTTATATTAGGAATAGGTCAAGAAGAAGTTGAAGTTCATTCTTTAAAATTGTTTTAAAAGATGGACTATTAATACAAAAATTTAACGCAATTTACCGGTACAATTTCTTGCCGCGGTACTGTATACCTCAAAACCATGATTGAAATTATTACCTGGGACTGTATAAATATTATATATTTCTTAATAAGAATGGTTTATAAAATCTAAAATAATCCTAAATTTGACAATAAATGGCGTCGCGAAAATATATAAATCACGTGATATTGCTTGCTCTCCTGTTTTTGGAGGCGAGAGTTGTGGTGCGTTCACAAATGTGATAGCTAAATGAGACGGTATACATGCTTTAGCCAACAAGGTGAACTATCCGAGATGTTTCTGAAGGCTAACTATTATTCGTAAAATATATAAATCACATGATTTTGTTCGCTCTTGCTTTTGGAGGCGAGAGGTGGTGCATTCACAAATGTGATAGCTAAATGAGACGGTATACATGCCTTAGCCTGCAAGGTGAACTATCCGAGATGTTTCTGAAAGCTAACTATTATTAGTAAACGGGTACTCGGTAAATGCGGATCAGATATAAACATTAGATATCTATGGATCTAATATCACGTGATTTGTAATTTTTCACAAAGACGATATGAAATGTCAACTTTTTAGATTAATTTTGATCTAATAAACGATGGTTATAACAGAGTACGCAATATTTGGGTTGTCCAATGTAATAATTTCACTCCCGCAATGATGGACATTAAGCCACGGTGTAAGGCGTCAAAGATTTACACCGGGAAATTTCCTATTTTCGTGTTATTAACGATCGTTCTTTAAGCATCTTGGCGACTGCATTTAATATTTTTGTTGAAATTTAACAATTAGAAGTCGTATTCGGTTAAAACTGATATGAAAACTCATAGGGAAGCCGACATGTCTACATAAGCCACACCGTGCAGTCCAACTCAACCCAAGACCAATTCGCCCCGTGAATTCATGCCATAAAATAAGCTATACGAAATATTGTGATTTTCTCACCACGATATATCGCGATCCTAGAACAATATCGTGCAAGCCTACATTCAGGGGGTGTCTTTAGTCGAGACAAAACCAAACATGTCGAATACTAGTTTACTGGACCTCACATTCTTTTTAACCTCACTCCGTAAAGGCAAGAAGATATTGCAATTTGGTCTGCCTGCGTTCATGTGTTTGTGTGTCTGGAGCATTATCTCAAAAACTACATCTCTGATTTGGCTCAAATTTTGACGCTTTCGTCGATTAATTCCTCATATCATATTTTCAAGATAATCATAATAAAACATGAAAAAAGTTGAATATTTTGAAATTAATTTACCTGGAAGCCCTTGCTGCCTTAGTAAGAAACAACTTCCAGTCAAATTAATTTCCAAATATTCAATAGAACAAGTTTTACATCGTAAATAATATACTTTTTTGTGGACTTATCGATGAAAGGGTGAACGGAACAAAGGATCTTACCATTAAAGTGGATTTCCAGAATTCTGAATCTATGGTTATCTTTGGAACTACAAGTCCGATTTGGCTCAAATCTTAAGACACAGAAGTGTGTGAATGTATACACGGATTTGGTCCTCTAGAAAATCCGGAAAATCTGATAAAGATTTAGTGTGACAAAAATGGGAGGGCGGGAGAGAGGCTACAGTCTCATTGCTCTTGTTTTAAGATTTGAATTAAGTTGAATCTAGTTTCCTATAGCAGTCCTATATATGCCAGGGACCCCAGTACCATCTTTTACCTGCAGCGTGACGTTAATAACGCATTTCACCTCCCCATGAGTTGTCCATCAGCAGTGTATGAATTATCTCCCTTTGGTCTTGTGACTTAAACATACTGAAACACATCTTTAAATATAATATAATTTTTGTTTTAATTGAATAGAATTATACCATCAAATATTTTAATGTATGTTGATTTAACATCTCTTGACTAAACAATAGCACACAATTTAAAGAAAATATATGTTGAATTTATTTTAAATTCTAATTCGCTATAATAGATGAAATTTAAACTGTCAAAAGCCTTAAATTAATCGCAAATAATCATAGAACAGAGAGATAAGAAATATTGTTAGTGCACGCAAACTTAACAATGAAACCTTTTCCCCCACCCTTCATTGCATTTGCAGTCTTCTGCTACATATTAGAAACCTGTTATATGCATTTCTCGAACCATCCATTATATGCTGTACACCTGAGCCATCCATCATATGCTGTACACCTGAGCCATCCATCATATGCTGTACACCTGAGCCATCCATCATATGCTGTACACCTGAGTCATCCATCATATGCTGTATACCTGAGCCATCCATCATATGCTGTACACCTGAGCCATCCATCATATGCTGTACACCTGAGCCATCCATCATGTGCTGTATACCTGAGCCATCCATCATATGCTGTACACCTGAGCCATCCATCATGTGCTGTATACCTGAGCCATCCATTATATGCTGTACACCTGAGCCATCCATCATGTGCTGTATACCTGAGCCATCCATCATATGCTGTACACCTGAGCCATCCATCATATGCTGTATACATGAGCCATCCATTATATGTTCTACACCTGAGTCATCCATCATGTGCTGTACACCTGAGCCATCCATCATGTGGTGTACACCTGAGTCACCCATCATGTGCTGTATATCTGAGCCATCCATCATGTGCTGTACACCCGAGTCATCCATCATGTGCTGTATACCTGAGCCATCCATCATGTCCTGTATACCTGAGCCATCCATCATATGCTGTACACCTGTGTATAATTACATGCCTATGTATAGTACCAACTAGTGTTTTACAATATTCCCTGTACGTGTCCACTGCTATACATCTCACTCATACATATTCATTATATGTTTTAACACTAACCGTCGAATTTATGCAAGAAAATTTAAATTTTCTCAGAAAATGTCAATTTGCAGAACAGGAGAAGACTATTTAGCACTAGAATAACTAGCTCGATTATTGAGCCAGTTATTCTTGTTTTGCCTGAAAATAAAGTAGAGTATGGTTTTGACCTGCTTGACCATTATACGGTGAATGATCTCATTCCCCAACACTCGGATGACCCATGGAATTTATTGGACATGGACAAGTAAGAGTTTTTCTGCTGTCATCTACTTTCTACAGTCAGCATTTCTTGGTGATGACAATTCTGCTGCATACATTCATAGGATCTTATCGCGATTGTTTTATCAGCTATGATAAATACCATGCTTTCTATTTCAGCTTAGTTTCTAACATTCATCCTTTTGGATCTAAATCCCAAACAGAAAAACTTAAGAATATTTTGTAACTAATTTGGCCAGAAGATAATGCTTGCTTCCTAGCAGCACATTCCAGGAAAATTTGTTAGTAAATATTCATTCGATTATTTTCTGTCATCTTAGCATCTTTTATATATCTAGTATGGTATCCATCTTTATGTCTTTATACGTCGACAGAAAATATTTGTTAAATTTTAATAACACGATATTAATTTTCACTTCAACAGCTAGAGAGAATATGTGCAGCATCATTAATGTTAACAACAGTCGACTCCCGTATAGTGAGCTCAGAACTAGCACCAACATTTATAAGTGTAGCCGTTATACCGGTTAAGAATAAGGTTGTAACTTTTATGAGTTGTTTGCTTTTGAGAATCACCAGTGTGTTATTTTGCACAATATTCTTTTAGGTTTTGTCAAATTATAAATGATAAAGATTTGTCCCAAATAACACTTGTGTATGTATATTTGTTGAGGTTGTGAAATGACAATTCCTAGCTGCAGAAATTTCTTTTACGCTCAATGAAATAGTGAGGCTTTTTAGTGGTATACTCATATGATCTTTAACACCTTCACATATCCTCCACTTCAAAGCTTCCGTGCAGGAAGACTGGTGAACTAACAAAGGCCCACAACGAAATCCTATCCCAGATCAATGAACGTTTGATAGAAAAGAGCAGATGACCTGTTAAATGAGATCACTTCGACTGATGACTCCTAATCTGTTCCTGGCAGCCAAAGTATTAAGAATCAGCACTCCACAGCAACCGGTCGCTTTGCAGAACTTCGATGGACACTTTATGGCCTCTGACCAGGGAAATGCTCGGAGAATGGTTCAAAGATTAGTTCACTTGTACAAGATGAGCCACTAACCCGTTTGATTGCCAGCCAAGACTTGCAAAACCCATTAACAGAAGCAGAAGTCAGAATAGCAATTCCAACGCTAGTGAATGTTTGCTCATGCAGGTGAGATGGTGTCAACCTCAAGCACCCATCACACACACTACCTTTGAGCAACATCTCGCCATAGATGCAATGGGAGAAGGAAAGCACATTGCACTGCCTAGACCCAAGAGATCCTCACCAAACTGAGCCAAATCATCTTTAACAGCATTAGAAAATTTCGTTCAAATGTGTCCGGAAAAAAAATAAAACATTTTATCGCAAAATGTGGTGGCTTTCAAAGAGACATGTCACATACATTTGATGCCATTAAGAGACTAATGATTCTTCAGTTCATCCAAGCTAATTGTGATGATGACAGAACTACGCTTAGCGAGACTCCTACGGTCAAACACAAAATTAACCATTGGCATAAAAGCAATGCTCTCTGCGAAATTAAGTTATATTACTGGAAACTGAATATTTTGAAATTAACTTGACTTGATATGTAGGACACCAACAGTTTCCTGTAAAGAATTTGTTGTGCCTGCTCGGTTTAAAATGCATAATGTCAATTTGTTTTTAGCCATTGTTCTGTGTACGTTCAATATTTCGATTAAATTGTTTGATTTTGGGGCACAGTTTAGTGTGATGATGATGGTGGTGGTTGGGGGTGGGGATGTGTGAGAGGGTGTGCGGTGGCTACACCTTTATTTTTCACAGCAATGTACACCCTGGTTGTTGCAACACTGATGGAATCAACTCTATTCCTGGAATTGTAGTATTTCCACTTTTTATAATATACAAGTAGTCATAGCATTACTGTATATTGTCATTGACAGGTAATTTACCCCACAACCGACGAAAGCGCCAAGCATCATAGTCCACAAACGCTTCCACCAGGTTTTGTAGTGTTGGTGTGATGGAAGCATTTGTGGGCTATGATCATTGGTGCTCTCGTCGTTTGTGGGTTCGATTCCATGACAATGTCACTTTCTTGAAGTCACTGCTGCATATTTCAAATCATTTGAATTAATCTTTTAATCCTCAAATTTGTTCAAGAAAATTTCAATTGTCCCATCGTCTTGGTCTGCAAATGGACATTTCTCGAGACCACTGCAGAAGCGGTTTTGGCCGGCTTGATCGTTAGCGCTTTAACACTCACGCCGGCAAATGGGAAATGTCCATTTGCAGGCCAACAGTAGAGCTGGGCGGTATTGATATTTACATGACAGTATCAGTACCATGAAAAAACACTGTGGTACCACAGTATACTGTCGTCTGAGCTTGAGATAAGATAGTCAGAAATTAGAACAATTTTCTCCATTTCCTTTTCACTTCCATCTCCAATCAACGGTAAATATAGGTAAAATAAATAAATCGTCTTCCTGATTTAGAGAAGAAAAACATGGCTATTGCGACTGTTTAGTTTCACGATTTTATTAGGTCACTATTTTTATTGACGTAATATCATTCACGGGAATATCCGTCAAAGGGTGTGGTCGACTCGCTAACTATAATCCGCAGTTTGAGACATTGAGGTGCTCTATTTTCAATCTTGATCGTTCTTGCTATTAATGCGTGCGAGCAGCAAACGGTAAATTTTAGTTTGGCAGTCGAGCGCTTTGATAAACAGAGTCCAGACAAAATCTGCGAGTATTTAAACGGGGCGAGTGTTGTACTCTTTTATTTCTGTTGGAGTCGTATATTCTGTTACTCGCGAAAACAGGCCTATACACATACATATAACACGACATTGAATATAGCCGATTCCAAAGTTTCTGATAATTACCGAGTACCCGATGTGCAGACTCGTTACTCACCATGCTTCACATAAACAATGCGTGTAAAAAGCTATTTCCGCGAACTTCCGACGTGTAGCCAGTTGAAAAATGAATTACAAAAACTAAAACACTAATTTTTAGGTGTCCTTGCTTAAACTGGATTTAATCCTTAAAAAAATCTCTTAAAACAAGCCAGAAAAATAAAAAATAACGACTTCAACGCTGCTCGTTCTTAATAAAATAGCACGTGATCAAAACGGCACGAGCAAATACTACGTTTTAGTAAATTTTCATTGATAAATTCAGCATACTAATGTATTTTCCCACGGTCTAGTTCATGAACAACCAATCAGATACGTCTTTGCGAGATTGCTGTTGTGTTTGAATAGCACGCAGTTTGTATGTTATTTTGTTATTCTAGCATGTTTGTTCGGTGACAAAATGCTTGGAGTAATAAATTACAAATAATATAAACGGGAATAGGGAATATATTATAGTGTAATTACTACCGGCATACGTTTGACATACAATTCTGCCTGTCATTATTTTGTAATTGACGTCTTGATGTTTGTTTTTACAACGACCCTTTCACCTCAACTCGGCTAATAGTTATGGATGCCTGTATTTTTGGCACTATTAGCACCTATTTACCTTTGGTCAAGTCAGACTTTATGAATATATTTCTCAAATATTGCTCAAACATTATGGACGGTATTCACAGTATTTGGAAATGTCAACGGTATCGGTTCACGGTATACCGCGGTCCTCACGGTACTACAATCAGACCACCCAGCTCTAGCTAACAGAAGACTATTTTTGAAATTTTGCCACTGGAATGACTGGCTCTTGTCTGCAAATGGATATTCTCTATGAGAAAACTCAAATTTTGTTGAACAAATTTGAGGGTTAACGAGTTAGAGTTAAGTAGTACTGCTGACATCATGGAAGTATAACTTTGACTGAAATTATTTTCACAATCCTGAAAATAGACTCAATCATGATGAATCATAATAATTACAACTAGCACATGTGTTGGCTTGATAGATAAGATAGCATATATCTCTGTGTCCGAATTTGTGAGAAAAATAACTGAATATATTCTAAACTGTATTTGTAGCTGCGGGTAGCAGTTCAATAAACTGCCGTGTCCCTTAGTTAGTTAGTCAGTCACAAATGCTTATTGCAGGCTGTATTTTTAACCCTGTTATGACGAAGCCAGCCAAAACCAGCCTCTGCAGTTGTCTTGAGGAATGTCCATTTGTAGGCCAAGTGAAGACTATTTTTGAAAATTTACCACTGGAATGACTGGCTCGGTAACCGAGCCAGCCATTCCAATGGTCAGTTTTTAAAAATAGTCTTCACTTGGCCTGCAAATAGACATTCAATAAGAAAATATTTAGATTTTTTGACAAAATTAAGTCATTAAAGGGTTTTAAAAAATCTACTGATCTGATTTGGCAAAGATTTTAACACAACGGAGCAGCTTGTCATGCATGAGGATTTCCAGATTTTGGTCCGCAATCTGGATAAAAGAACCCGGATTGGGATCAGATCAAATTCTGGATCTGTTGATATCGCGGAAACTACTGGTCCGATCTGGTTCAAATCTTAACATAGAAAAGGGTGTGACAATACATTACAACGACACAACATTGGGTGTGATCAGAAAATTCCCCTCCCTCACTCCCACCCACCCCCCACCCCAAAAAAATTTTAATAATGGAGATGGAAAACAATATAAGATGGTCTGTGAAATTTTAGTTTTTATGATAAATTGCATTTAGAGTTACGACATGCTTTCATCACAAAATTAACATGGATGATTCTCTAAAAATTACTGAACGGTGCTTAGAAACAAAACTTCATACTTTTTATATTTGCGGATGTTCAAGGATTTATCATATTACATAAATATCACCTATCTAACTGCCTTTTCAGCTCGACTCATACTTTGCTTATATAATGCCAAATTTCACATAGTTAGAATGAGCGCCTTACTACTCTGATAAAAGCCCACCCAGAAATTGATTTTGTTTCCTCTGAATTTTTCACTTCAGCCTAGAGATGTAATACCTGAACCAGTGCAAGAAACCATGCTGAGCTCAAAGCAAGTCCCTAATCAGCTTGGACTAGCTATTGTAACACATGATCAGGTTTGAACAGGCTTTCAAAAACAGCACATTTTCTGTTTAACAAGTTTGTTTACGCAAGTTTTTACTAAACTTTTGTTTTGTTTTGTTCTCATTCACTTTGGTTAACCATTACCACCCTGATGTCAATATTCTATCTTTTACTGTGTCAATATCAAAGAAACTGGTGTACATTTTTCAACAATTTTGCTGGAAGATGTTGCTGTCTACGACAGCACCATCTCCCACCAAATTTGTTGAAAAATGAACACCAGTTCATCTTTTAATTTAATTTGAAAATTTATAATTTTGACACCAGAATGGTAAGCGTTAACTATTTGATGCACTATTTCAACCAATTTTGTTTATTTTTAACCATTTCATTTTATATATTTGTGTCCGCAGTGTTTACCAATTACTACCTCATGCCTAACCCCTTTATCCTTGCAGACCAGAAATGAAATTCCTTTAGGTGCAAAACATATTCTTTTGAATATTTTGAAATTAATTTAACTGAGAGCTGTTGGTGTCTATAACAGCAACAGATTCCAGGCTAATTAGTTTCAAAATACTCCACAGCTTTCCGGGAGAATATAACCTGAATTTGAGACATCGGAACTTCAAGGCATAAAGGGTTAAATGTTCTTATATTTTGCTAAATTTAATATCAATATTTTGATATTCAAAATGAAATGAATTATTTGAATTTTATATTTCATTTTGTTTGTCAACACAAGTTTTGAATTTCGTTCACTAACATTAGCAGCCTACACATTAAAGACAATTATTACCATCTACCCGAAATGGATGATAACTGGAAATAGACATCCATGTGGTGTGTGCGCTGTACATCGTGGATAAGCGTAAAAGTCTTTATAGCAATCACGCAGCAAGGTTTGAAGAAAACTTGAAAACTCTCACCTGATTACATCCATACCTGTGAATCTCTTCATGCTTAGGGCATATAGTTTATTCCTGTGTGTTTAACCCTTTAACCCTTGAATTTGTTCAAGAAAATTTCAATTTTCCCATGGAAAATGTCTATTTGCAGACCAAGAGAAGACTATTTTTGACAATTTTCACTGGAATGACTCGCTCGGTGATCTAGACAGGCATTCAAGTGGTAAATTGTCAACAAATAGCCTTCTCTTGGTCTGCAAATGGACATTTCTCAAGACCACTGCAGGGAATATTTTGAGCGGTATCGCATCGCAGCAAAATGCAATGCAAATGAGTACCTGTTGCTACACATTCACAACTTCGCATAGCTATTTCCTGCGATACATAATTTTGATGTAAAATTCAGTCAATTCACTTAATTTTGAAATATTTTTGATAAAAAGTCGCTAAAAGTTGCAAAACGATTGTCAAATTTAGTAAGGAAGCGAGATGCGCATGCATTGGAGACTGATTTCCGATATAGTCTATAGACATATATAGCTATAGAGCGCATATCTTCCTACCTTCCTTCACTATGGGACAAATGACCGCCGGTGACGCGAGTTCAGTAGTGCTCTATGGATCAAAATTCTAAAGGCTAGTGATGCGCGCATGCGTTAGTGGCTTCCTTCTTCTGGTATAATAATAAACTGTTACAGACTTCAGTTTTGAGTTTGGACACCAGTCGGAAACTCGCAATATGTATCACGGGGTTTTCACGGTCGTCGACATATTGCTCGTAACAGACTCTCTTGTAAATCTAAATTCTCCTATGGGGGGATATGGCTATTGATCATTGCCTCGTCATTAGTTAGCATTATGATAAACTTTAAAAATACAAGTTTATCTAGGCTGATTCTGTTCAATTTAGACAATATTTGTCTCAGAAACTGAGTTATATCATCGGGAATGCTAAACTCCTGTTAGCGCATCCCCAAATCAAGGCCGACACAGTATAATTAGGCATGCTACGGCGGCGTATCGCGCTTGATTCGCGCAATCAACAGATTTAGAATGGCATGTCGCCAAGATCGACGCATGCGCGAGAGTGTTCTCGAATACTCTTCTCCAAAGTCGGGAACATACTTTCTCGCAAGATTATTGGTTAATAAATATAACTATATAGAAAGCAACCAATGAATCGCAAGGAAACTACCGACAGTAAAGAAAATAAACAATGTTTTACGTGGTAATTTTATGAATGACGTAATAGTATCTCTATATATAGCATTCTAGTATTCGTAGTAAAACTAGTAACACGTGAGCCGATTGATACGCGCTGATCACAGTAAAACTTTTTATTATTCACTATTTAAGACAGAGAAAACAACCATTAGTAATTTTTAAATAAAAATTGTTAACTCTCAACTTAAGTCATAATATCGCAGAAACTCAATTTCATCTTAATAAGCTGTTGAAAATGTTGCAAGTTTTTAATGGTGTGGGGTGGGGGATGGGGTGGAGGCTGTTACTCACAGCTGCCATAGCCTGCAACAGCTTCCGGTTAAGCACTAACACTATTCAGCCTTCTTACATTGTATTGAATGATGTGTACTTTGTTTAGCCTACCAGTTGAAAGGGATATGTGATGTAGTTGCAAAATATATGTTAACCCTAGTCAATGACATCACAGTATTCATGGGAGGTACGTTACTGATTTTTTTGAAAATAATTAGACTGGGATATGTTGCTGCCTTTAGCAGCAACAGCTTCTAATCAATGTAATTGCCAAATCTGCCAATACATATTATTTTAGGTTTCCTATACTCCCTGACCTTGGCCAGAGCCAGTACATGCATATTCTGAATCTGACATGTTATACTGACAAATAACAATACTGGCTACTGTAGACTGATACACTATCCTCAATAACATTCTCAGAAGTCCAATATTAATTATTCAACCATCTGTTCATGTCAGATTTGTGCAACTTGTGTAAACTACATGTCGCATATTACACGCCTTATGGACTACTAATTTTTTAGACGGACTACTGATTTGCCAAGTCTGGTAGTCCTTCGTCCCCGTTGGAACACCAACCAGTTTCAACACAGTTTGTTTGCTATGAACTGCTATACATTATTCGATTTGTTTAGCAGTTACTGCTATGCAATTTTTTTCCAACAAAATATTCCCTGCACTGCAGAAGGCATTTTGGGGTGATATATTTTTTAATGGTTAATGTCACAAGCCAAGAATAATATGTTTTTAATTGGAGATTTAATTGGCAAAGAAATATATGTTTCAAATGACATTCACAGTTGTGTTATATACAATGAATTGCATAGAGGCTGCCATGTCCATTTGTGTAGCAGAAGAAAAGTACATTTGACATACAAATGAACAAGTCTCAAGACCATTAGAGAAGACAAGTTTTGTTAGCTTGACCACTAAACACTTATAGAGGGGTTTGGGGGTGAGGATCTCTATCTCTATGCACAAAAATGTCTGCTACCCCCCCCCCCCCCCACATTTACTCTAGCAGTTTTATGCATGTTGTAAAATTTTCAAATTAACCACTTCATTCTAAATATTATTTTGAATTACATGTCTCCTCATTAAACGCGTGATTATTTCAAAACATCATCGGCCCAATTTAATCACAAAATATTGATTGATATTAGGTATTTAAGTTTGCAAATTAGTAATCTACAGAAAGGCAGATTTATGTATCAAATAAAATCTCACGCGTGTCTATTTGTTTATTGATGGAAAAGGACAAAATAATAATAATAATAATAATAATAATAATAATTAATAATAATAATAATAATTATAATTTTAAAACAGACAAATGGTGAGACAGAAATAACTTTTGTATAATTGGAAGAAAAATTTTTAGGAATGCAGACCTTGAAACATAACGGGTAATAAATTTGGTTACCGTAGTTAAATGTTATATGATTTTTATTTCAGTTTTATTTTAGTATATGCATAATTATTTATTAATTATGTGGAGCTCTAGTATAATGTATGTAAATAAACAATTTATGTCACATAGTAAAAATGATTTCCTGCAAGCAGTAATATATATATATATATAGCTATATCCCTTTTGTATGGACATTTGCAGGGCAAGAGAAGACTATTTTTGAAAATTTACCACTGGAATGACTGGCTTGCTCGGTTGCCAAGCCAGTCATTCCACTGGTAAATTTTCAACTTGAATGACCGTTTTTGGCCGGCGTAACCAGTAAATGGTTAAAATAATGTGACATTTCAGCTTAGTTTCTGTGAAACAATATCTTTGGTGTTTATTATTAAGTCTCATGTGACTAAATAATCACAGCTTGTTATTTTGACAGGCTTTGTAAGCAACAATATGTTACTGCTGATTTATAATAGTAGTTGTTTGTGTTCTCATATTCAGGCTGGGCTGGATATTTCAGCATGGTCAAATGAGAAATGGATAGACAGGACAGAAAGCTTCCTACCATTGGTTCAAGTGAAGGTAAGAACAAACAAGACTTAAGTTTATCAGTTTACATCTAGAATGCGCTCGAGCGAAATGCTGACTCACTCGATGCACTTTCTTGACAATACAACTAGATAGTTAACCTCAGACTCGAAGCAATCATAAACTGCCATAATATAAATGTATTTCACATTTTGTCCTGAATCTCATAGAACTTTTACACACACGCACGCACAGACACACACTAAAAGTACTGTGTCAAAATGTATTTTCTGAATGGACCCAGTGACCTAGCTATTTGAACCTTTGACCTGGCACAGTGTTCGTTCTGGTTAACCACAATATGAATGTATATTAACGATTTGGTGATTCCACCTTCGTACATTGCAGAGTAATCGACAAAAATGTGTATTTCTGTATGCACTAAGTGACCCTGTGACCTCTAAATTTGAGCTTTTGACCACAAACTAAGGTTTTCTAGCCACTCATAATATGAACATATGTACCAAATGTGAGTCTACCTCATAGGATTCCGGAGATGTGCTTTGAATAAATAGATGGACAGACGTCACCAACCACAATACTCACAGTGGCCTTCAGTGGCTTGAGTAATGATAATAATAATCTTATGAATGTTAACATTAACTATGAACCTCGTATGCTTTCATGAAAGATGTTGTTTAACCCTTTAACCCTCATGTCAGCCAATAACGGCTTCAGCAGTGGTGTTGAGAAATGTCCATTTGCAGACCATGAGAAGAGTATTTTTTTCAAAATTTACCACTTGAATGACTGGCTCGATAACTGAGCCAGTCATTCCAGTGGTAAATTTTAAAAAATAATCTTAGTCTGCAAATGGACATTTTAAATGAGAAAATTTTTTTAAACAAATTCGCGGGTTAGAGGGTTTTTATTATTATTTTATTATTTTAATCCTTAAATTAGCAAGCCTGCCAAAAACTGTTTCTGCTGTTGCCTTAATAAATGCCCATTTGAATACCAGGGAAGACTATTTTTAAATATTTACCACTGGGATGACTGGCTTGAAAGCCGAACCAGTCATTCCAGTGGTAAATTAGAAAAATAATTCCGTCTTGATCTGCAAATGGATGAGAAAATTTAAATTTAGTTGAATAAATTTAATTGCTAAAGGGTTAAGCAAACCAGTTACCAAACTAGATATCCTTTTCATTATGGGCATTTACCTAAATAAACTCAGAATTCCTGAAGTGGACCATTATCATCCTTCTTCAGTAAATTAATAATCAGTTGTGGAAAATGTAATTGTACATTACACATTAATGTTACTGAAGCATCTATGGGTAACTGTTAAAGTTGTGCTTCACCTCCTTGATACAAGGAAGCATATGTCCATGTTAAGCTAAACCAAAGACTTAACTGTAAAAAATAGTTTTATACCAAGTTCACAGTGACCTTGAAGCGTGACCTCAATATCATTGTGCTCAGTCCCCCTAATACAAGGACCTTTAGCCCCAATGGGGTGAGGCCATGCAGTGATATAAGATGTTGATATAATCCAAAAACTTAACCTTAAAAAAATAATTTTATATCAAGTTTACTGTGACCTTGAAATTTGACCGCATTACCTCAATATCATTTTGCTCACTCATATGGAAGCATGTGTCCAAGTTTAGTCCCAATAGAGTGAAGCCATGCCGAGACATAAGATGATATGTTGATCTAAACCAAAAAAATAACCAACCGAAAAGGTAGTTTCATACAAATTTCAGAGTTGAATTATAATCTCAAAATCATTGTGCTCCATCCCCAAGGAAGCATGTGTCCAAGTTTAGTCCCAATGGGGCGAGCCAATCCTGAGATATAAGACAATATGTTTAGGTTAACCAGAAATTTTGGCGTAAAACAGTTTTATACCACGGTTGTCGTGACTTTGAACTTTGAACTCAAGATCATTGAGCTCCATCCCCTTGATATAAGGAAGCATGTCCCAATAGGGTGAAGCTATGCCGAGATAAAAGACGACATGATGATTTTGAGCTAAGAAAAAAAACCTTAGCCAAGATTAGACGCCGACAAACAGACAGACAGACAGCATAATGGAATAGGGCTGTAGCGATTCACCGATATATCGGTGAATTGCGATATGCATACTCACGATACGCATATCATATTGTGACCTGTCGTATCGATACACACGCGATACAGGAAAATATGCCTATGGTGTCCTTCATGCGTTAACATTGTCAGGTTTAAGCTAGCTAAAGTTATGCACAAGTGCACCATTTTCACTAAATTTCATCTGAATATGTTAGTTATTTGTTTATCTGCACTGAGAGACGGAGAGTGGCATAAAATAGACAGATTCAGATCAAACTTAGTGAAAAATTAACATATTGTATCATGCATCGTATCGTGACCAGTGTATCATGATACATATTGTATCGTGGAAAAACGTATCAGTACAGCCCTATAAAGGAAGCCTTCGATATATTGGCAAAAATTCTAATTTTTGCTAATAATAAATTGCCACATCTGTGGAATGGAACAAGTTAATGTAAATTTGCTTTTCATCCTGATGAAAATCCCTATGTTAAATCACACGCACGCACTCACATATTGTATAAATATGAAACTGACTAAATTTTCAAATAAATTTAAATGAGAATTGTTGCTACCTAGGACATACTTTCAAGCAATACGTTTTCAAAATAATCACTTAAACCTTTTTCTGTGCCTTACAATATATTCTTCAAATATAGAACACCTACAATATCTATGATCAAAGTGGAGACTGAGGATGAAAATCTTAGCTCACCTCTCTCACTTCTGAGTTCATGGTATACCCTTGCTTAAAGGAAAATGTTTCATTTCTTCGTTTAGGAGTTCCACGTGTCTCAGCTCCGTATGCCATTCTTTGCCGGTCCTCACGGAGACCATGTTGACCAAGTGAATGTGGTGAGTAGCTCGATGATGATAAAGACGACGACGGGGATGATGATAATGAGGATGATGATAACCTTTATGCTTCTTCCACGTAACTGTGCAAGCTGCCTTCACATTTAACCCTTTAACACTCAAGCTGGCCAAAAACCGTGTCTGGACTGGTCTTGAAAAATGTCCATTTGCAGACCAACTGAAAACTATTTTTGAAAATTTACCACAGGAATGACTGGCTCGATACCTAGCCAGTCATTCCTGTGATGAATTTTCAAGATACTCTTCTCGTGGCCTGCAAATGGTCATTCAGTAAGCAAATATTTTGATTTTCTTTACCAAATTTAGCCATTAAAGAATTAAACAAGCTAGTTATTGGAAAGCTAAGTAAAGATTTTCAAAAAATATCTGAAATAATCACTTGGTCTGCAAATGGACATTTTCTTTGAGAAAATTTAATTTTGTTGGACGGATTTGAGGGTTAATTGTTTTATGTTGTCTTATAGTCGGAGCTTTTGTTCAGCCATTTCCCTATCAACTTTGTCTTATGTGAGTGTGTTATCCATTCTGCCATTCAACTCATACCTCCGAGAAAATACATATTTACAGTACAGATCATAAATAAGTTAACCCTTTAACCCTTGAATTTATTCAAGAAAATTTCTCTTAGAAAATGTCCATTTGCAGACCAAAAGAAGACTATTTTTGAAGGGTTACACCACTGGAACGACTGGCTCGGTTATCGAGCCAATCATTCCAGTTGTAAATTTTCAAAAATACTCTTCTTGGTCTACAAATGGATATTTCTCAATACCACTCCAGAAGCCGTTTTTGGCTGATATGAGTATTATAAAGGGTTAACATGTTTCCAAGACAGAAACATTTAGTTAGTACAATTTTGAAAATGATGTAAGAAATGTTCTGTTGAATATGTTGAACATAATTTCATTCCAATTCAATTATGTTCAAAATACTCAACAGTACATTTTATTTTGCTTTGGTGACAAGTTAATTGTTGCGCTGTACTGTGACATTTCCTATTGCGTCATCCACACTCGCAAACACAGCCGCAGCGAGCGCACAAGCTCATGCTGATGCGTCTAGTGCACGCACAAATGCAGGAATTTCCATCTCATTATTATATCAGTTCATATGTGTGCTAACTAACATTTATGACATCGTCAAAATCTTGCTAATTACTTTGAAATAAATTGGTGTGAAGCCACCTTTCAGAGTTCTCATTACACCGAATTACTTTAGTTCTTTTAAATATCCAGCCGTAACATTCTTGGTGAGTTTGTAATGCAACTCTCAATCCTGTCACCAGATAACATTCAATACATCCTCTAGCAAAGTGTATGTTGAGTTTTCTTGGTTGTAATTTATGAAAATTATTGCTAGCCGAATATTAGTGGTCCGGCTACTGTGGGCCACCAGACAGTAATTTTGACGGATAATAACTCTGAATCTGCAGAATATTTTTAAAACAATTTGTCTGAAAGTTGTTGATGGGCTAAGCCACCACCATCACCTTTCAGTCAAATTATTTTCCAAAATATCCAGAGTTAAACCCCCATTGAAAATGTGGTGTGCTGAGATTGAGCAGGCTGACGGTTAAGAATCCGCTACCCTGTAGTTGTGATCCATTTGTGTATAAACTCATTTCATTTTGTCAGTCTTGAGAATCCCTCATTGGTTTCTTTCCCTGATTGTCAGACACCTCTTATTCTGTTTACACAGACATGATACAGCTGCTTGTTTAACAACTAGTGTCATCTGTAATTGCATTCTCTGTAGGATCTATTAGACCTAAAGTAAAGGCAAACATGATTGTAAAACCTGCTGACTATTCCGGCCAAAGGCAGGTGGTTCTTTAGTGCTTTAGTGGGCAAGCTTTAACGCTTCGGTGGTTAAGCTGGTCCAAAATGGACGCTGCAAGGGTGATGTCTTAAGGAATGGTCAATCAAAGAAGACAATTTACCACTGGAGTAGCTGGCTTGATAACTGAGCCAGACTGGCTCGATAACCGAAGCAGTCAATCCACTGGTAAAATTTCAAAAATACTACTTTTGGCCTGCAAATGGACATTCACTAAGCAAATATCTTGATTAATTGGCCACCAATTTTAACCATTAACCCTTTAACAATCAAGGCAGTCAAAAACTTCTTCTGTAGTGGGCTTGAGAAATGTCTATTTTTAGACCAAGAGAAGACTATTTTTGAAAATTTACCACTGGAGTGACTGGCTCGATAACTGAGCAGTCATCCCAGTGGTAAAGTTTTAAAAAAAGTCTCTTGGTCTACAAATGAACATTTTCTATGAGAAAATTTAATTCTTATTAACAAATTCGAGGGTTAAAGGGTTACGAAGATAGCTATTTTAAAGAACCACCAACCTTAGGCCACAAAATGCATATCGTATAACAGACTGTTTTAGAGAATGTATCACTGCAATCGCTGGATCGCTCAGTTAACGAGCCAGTTATTCCAGTGGTAAGTCTTCAAAAATAGTCTTCTTGATCTGCAAATGGACAGACATATTTCAAGACATGCAAGAGGACTTTTTAGCCAGCTTGACCATTGAAGTGTTTATGACAGACTTGACTATAGTATTGCACATTCATTAATAGGAACTCGAGCATGTATATCATCTATTGAATTTAAACAATCTCCCAGCGCTGCTAACAGGCATGCTAAACAAACCTGCCTCTGATACTGAACAGGGGATGGCTAATCGAGTCTAAACTTGTGTAGCCTAAATAATACACCTCGTTTCAACGTTATACGTGTTTCCCTCGGCTTAAGGCTTATACTATAACCTCTTCATGCACATTTCCGCAACAACACCAACTCACATTCTCTTGTTGTTTCTTTCCTATCACTAGCCACCAACCGTCGCTACTAAGCGCGTCAAGTACGCGGCTCCAATATCTGCTGAAACCCCAATTTCAACAAAAGATGTCCCTATCGTTAAGACCCAAACCCGTACAGTGACCTACGAGAATGAGGGTTTGCTTCCCTACAGCTCAAATGATGGCGTCCTCATCAGTGCTCAATCACATTCCACTAAAACTCAGACAATCGAAACAACGACCGTAAGTTGGCTGGGGTGTCTAGCACCAATGCATGCATGCTTGGGTTCTGTTTGCTATTTTGTTAACAACACACAGTTTTTTAGTACACTTCTTTTATTTTTAATATTTTCCAGACAGTGACATAGGGGTTTGTGTGATTATGTTGTCTAGATTCCAGCCGAGCTAGAAATTTCTTTCGTAACTCATCTACACGCGTATTGTGGTGGGGTTTTTTTTATCAGATAGATCATTTAGCGGTCACATGTGCAAATGGAAACAGAAAGGGATACTTTTGAAGGGATTTCTCTCATTAAAGAGCTCAGAATATGTGGGAAAGTCATCAAAAATATATTTTCGTTGCTAGTAGGCGTTTATTTTCAATATTTCCTAAAGCCAGCCAATAACCACCACGCCTAAATGTGACCGCTAAGGGAGACAACTCAGTGATTGTATGGTCATTGGATGTTTAACCTCATGCTTTCGCTTACTATGTTCACAATATTAGCTGAACATATGTTCTAATGCTTAACCAGTGCCCATTCAGCAAATGATGACGACTGTCCACATTTTCAATTTCTCCAAAATAATCACTTCCTTTTATTATAAGGCTGAATCAGTTATATCTAGATGCATTTCAAGTTTCCATTTATGATTGTATTAAGCAGAGTATCACACTACAATAATGTAACCATTTTTTCTGCTAACCATGTTGTGTGTGCATCCGTACACATATGCACTTTTGTCATGCCGTGTTCAATAGCTCCTGCCACTCATAGGATTCCAAATTTTTAGATGTTTTCTAATACTATTTAACACTGATGGTCATACCGGCCAAAACCGTCCTCCTTTATAGTCTTGTGGAATGTCCATTTACAGGCCAAGAGAGTACAATTTTCGAAAATTGAACACTGGAATGACTGGCTCGATTATCGAGCCAGTCATTCCAGTGATAAATGTTCAAAATTTGTATTCTCTTGGCCTGCAAATGGACATTCAATAGGTAGATAGATATTTTAGCATCAAAGTTTTAATAAAACATTGTCAAATTATATTTATAGTTTTAAGTAGCATAACTCCTTGCACATTCTAAACGTCATCTTGTTTACCCAGTTAACCATTTGACACTGAAATTAGCCAAAATGGCTTCTGTAGTTGTGTTGAGAAATGCCCATTTGCACACCAAGAGAAGACTATTTTTTGAAAATGTACCACTGAACTAACTGGCTCGATAACCGAGCCAGTGAATAAATTAATGAGACATAGATTCCTCCTGTTCAAAGAAGCACCTGAGACATAGATTCCTCCTGTTCAAAGAAGCACCTGCACTGGAGTAGGTATGACACTGTTATCATAAATTAGTAAGAAAGAGTTCAATAGTTGTAACCTCTGTAGGCACATATACATCAGTGATCGTCACATGCTCAAGTGTATTTGCAAGAGTAAATATGAAGAAGAAAGAAGAGATGTGGAGAACTGTTAGACGTCTAGTAACTCCCTGTCTGTAATTTAGAGGTAGCGTCTAATAATTACTTCAGTACATGATAGACAGCAATTTCCAAGTATCCACGATGGACCAATTATAAAGGCAGAGGGCTTGTTATTATCACAGATTATGTACTTGACTTGATCATAATAGGTGTTGCTCAGTGTGGCAAGAATTAGTGCCAGGTACTTCTCTCTGATGTCATGAAGGTGTGTACAGCTACCTAGGAAATATGGATGAGTCTATGCGCCTGTAGAGCATAGTAGGCCCTCGTCGTTCGTTCATTCCAGTTCTAAATCATCAGAAATAATCTCAGCAAATGGACATTTTCTATGAGAAAATTTTAATATGAACAAATTTGAGAGTTAATGGGATAATAACCCACTACAGTGTGGCTCAAAAAGAACTAAACTTTGCAGGAAGCAAGACTGGTGGCCATTTTGAAAATGCTTTATTAGAAATTTGCTGTCAGGTAGCAATATTTTTAACCCTTTAATGGTCAAACCTGCCAACACAGGCCTACCCAGTGGTCTTTTTCAAAATTTTACCACTGAAATAGGCTAAGATAAGAGTTGATAAATTAAAAAAAATAATCTTCTTGACCATCAAATTGGATATTTATTAAGCAAAGATTTAAGTTTTAAGAAATCTTGACCATTAAAGGGTTAATTATCATTTTCTAGACAAACATGACAAAGGGGGGGGGGGGGTGTTGGGGAGGTCGTGTGTCCGACCTGTCCCTCAAATGTCTGACGCCACAATCAAGGCGAAGTCACGAATATGTATGAATTGTGAATTAACAATTTAATAAACATTCTGTTTAATATTTTGAAACTAATTTGACAGCAACAGCGCCCAGTCAAGTTAATTTCAGAATTTTAAACAGCTTACCACTATAGTTATCTTGTAATTGGGATTCTGGGAATTAAGGGGTCAAGGAATATGAATTGGTATGCTTAATCTTTTAATGGTTAAATTTGGTTAAGAAAATTCCAATTCTGTCATACGATGTCGATTTGCCGACAATGAGAAAACTATTGAAAATTTACCACTGGAATGACGGGCTTGATAATCGAGCCAGTCAATCCAGTGATAAATCTTTAAAAATGTCTAATTACTCACCAAATTGACATTACTCAAGGCTGGCTTGACCATTAAACGGTTAAACAGTGCATGGGGTATAGCTAGAAATGGACGTGGTGTGGCAGATGCAGTAGAAGGGTTAATAAATAGATTATAATCACTACCCTATCCCACCCCTACTGGGTTTTAATTCTAGTTGAATGGAGTGTGACGAATTGCATGCAGAAGCATATCTCTTAGCAAGTGGCTGTACATGAATAGCTTAGACCTAATTTTATGTTTGTTTAGAATAAAATGTCGCTGTTGTCACTTAGCTCATTTTAACATATATTTCACTGAGTATATTTATACTAAGCATGTTCGAGTTTGAACTTAGTTAAAAAAATTTAGTCAAATCATTTGCAAAATATTCAACAGGTTTCCATTAGATTTAGAAATTAAGTGTGTTACCATACAGATTTAGTCACTTCAGATTCAACCTGGGAAAGTTAATCTTTAACCAGCATCCATTTCTAGCTATGCCACACCCATTTCTAGGTAAGCTCCATCCATTTTGTAAGCATGTCAAACAGCAATTTGAAACGTTGATACCTAAATTCACAGAATCTATGTATTCAATGGAAGTCGCACATGCCGCAAAATTATGGAACTACTTCATCGATGTCTATCCCGTTTGTTTTTAAATAACAAGACGGCTACAGTTTGTTAGATGGCCACCAGCCATCGATGGTTAGTGCGGAAATAGGTTTCTGTGCAATAATTATGCTTCGTCATCCATCAACTTTTCCTTTAAACGACTTCTCAAGAACTGCTGGGCCGATTTCAATTATATTTGGCAGGAAGTATCCTTAGGACATAGGAATCCATGTTTGTTCAAATGTAGCCCATTGGCCAATTTGGCCGATGGCCATCTTGAATTTTGGCTGATTTTTAGAAACGTCTTTAAAAATCTTCTCCGAAACCGTTTGAGGGATCGATTCAGAACTCACGAAATATGATCTAGGGCAAGAGCCGACCCAAGTTTGTTCAAGCGAACTTGATTAACCAAATGGTTCAGTGACCATCTTGGATGGCCTCGTTTTCGCAAAAACGACTTCTTCCCCAGAACCGCTGAAGCAATCAGGCCAAAATTTGTGATATATAATTAGTGACTAAGGGCCATTAAAGTTGGTTCAAGAGAAGTTGATCCATCAGAAAACCTGGCCACCGTGGGCCAATCAATATATAGCGTGTTTGGCGACCATATTGGATTTTTTTATTTGATGGATTTTGAGGCCGAAATTGGTTTTATATATGTTTGCGCATTTTGATTTCAAATTTTCCGTTTTCGAGACTCGGATAAACGGTATAGTGGCCATCTTGGATCATTTACCTTCCAAAATCTCCCATACTAAAGCAATGGGAAATTAAAAATGTATTCTCGCGCCATCTTGGATTTTGGTCGATTTTTAGAAGTGTCTTCCTCTCAAAAAGCCCTAGGGGTATCAATTCAAATCGCATGAAATATCATCTAGGGCAAGAGCTGCACCAAGTTTGTTTAAGGGAACTTCATTGCCCAAATGTTTTGGCAGCCATCTTCGATAACTATTTTTTTCAAAAAGAACTTTAGAACCACTGGGCGGATTGGGCCGAAATTTGGGAGATATGATCAGGCACTGAGTGCCATTAAAGTTCGTTCAAGGGAAGGATCTACGTCAGAAACATGGCCGCAGTGGACCAATCAAAATGTAGCATGTTTGGCAGCCATATTGGACTTGCAAAAATGTCCACAAACTCATTTAAAAGACTACTCATAAACCACCCACCAATAATTTTGACAGAAATGCATAGTGCTCCAGGTGAGCGACACAGGCCCCTTGGGCCTCTTGTTCAATTAGTTTATTATTTTCGACTAGGGAAGAAACGTATCGAAAACGGGAGGATGATCCAAGATCCAATATGTCAGCCAATAACCATCCTGAAAACCTCTTTCCAAACGATATCTCGGCTAATCTCCGTCGGATCGACTAAAAATTGTATAGGTACCGTTGGCCATTTTGAAAATCTGTTTCTGCACAATAATTCTGACGCGGTTTATTGGATCTGTTTCATAATTTGATGATTTATAGATATGACGAAGAAACCACTCAAAATTGTCGATGATCTGATATTCACTCTGGCCATAAGCCACCGGTGGCTGTCTTGGAAATCAGTTTCCAGAATCAGTTCTTGTAGCTGTCTGGCTGCTGAATTTGTGCGACTACATGTTCCACTTGAACTCTTAGATATACTGAATATTTTGAAAATAATTAGACTGAACGTTGTTGGTGGCTAAGCCACCAACAACTTTCAATCAAATTGTTTTCAAAATATTCAGCAGGGTGACCAGAGTTATTGCCCATTGAAAATATTGTTTGGTGGCTTGCAGCATTTAGACAGTTAAATCAAGTTCTTATCACTTGATTGCTTAAGGCAACAGAAACCTGTAATTAAATTATTTTCAAAATGGTGAGATTTCTTCAGCTCACGAGTACAATGAGATTTTACCCAACAAACGATATTTTAATATAATGTTCCTCCTTAATAGTTCTAACTATCCTTTGATGATATTATTGTTATTTGACTTTATTTTTCAGTACGAGACGGAGAAGGATGGTTTTAAGGAGACACGCGTAGAACGCACTGTCATTATAACCAGTGACATGGATGACATCGATCATGACGCTGTGAGTTATATAGCATTAATTAGATGTCATTCTACTGAAATATTTTGAAAATAATTTTACTGTTTGGTATAATTTGTCACGGAAAATTTAATTTTCTGCTTGGTGAATGGCCATTTGCGGACCATGTGAAAACTTTTTTGAAAATTTATCATTGGAATGAGTTGCAGTCATTCCAATGATAATATCTCAAAAATATTTGTGTGGCCTGCAGATGAACGTTCCTCAAGACCACTACAAAGGCTATTTTTGGTTGGCTTAGCTAAGCCATTAACCCTTTAACACTCAAATCAGCCAAAAACAGCTTATGCAGCGTGTCTGAGAAGATCGGTTTTGAAAAAGCCAGTCATTCCAGTGATAAATTTTCAAAACTAATTTTCTCTTGGTCTGCAAATGAACATTTTATGAGGAAAAATTGAAATTACCATGAAAAAAATTGAATGGTTGAAGCGATAACTGATGTTTGTTGTATCAGTTTGAATCATTGAGAGATCGAGATTACTGGGGTCAATGTTTGATCCAAATCCACCTGTCAGCTTTTACAGTTACACAGGAACTACATATCACACCTGCTGAATATTTTGAAATTAATTTAACTTAGAGGATTTGCGAGTTTTATCCATCTAACTTGCAGTTAATACAATGTTTAATCTGTAAAATAAACCAGCACATTTATATACATGTACATGTTCACTCCTCCACTTGTCTCTAAGATAAAATATTGCTTCGTGATGTCATCCATCCTCTGAAACAACGTTTATTGCACAGTAAATGAGCTCAATTAACTTTAGATGACATTACAAATATGAGATCATCATAATTCTGACTTCAAATTCTGTCACATTTTCAGCAGTGGTTATAATATTCTGGCCGGTACGGGTGATAACGCCTACAACCTCATTAGATAAAAAAAACAATAACTTCCTGTGATAAATTTGATACATTCACAACAAATTTATGGATTGTATTAGTTATATCTATGTCACGTCTATTTGTTGTAAATCTATAATGTCACAGGTCTGTTATCTAAAGACCATGTGATTTATGAACCACCTACCTGGCATAAATGTGGTGATCACGATAAACTACATATCGAGAACTTATAAAAGGTTATTTAATTGTCTGGCTGCTGAATTGCCGCCGACTAAATTTTCCATGCGTTTTAGCTTGATATGCTGACTATTTTGAAAACAATTTGACTGAAAGTTGTTGGTGGCTAAGCCACCAACAACTTTCAGTCAAACTGTTTTCAAAATAGTCAGCAGGTCATGAGTTATTGCCCATGGAAATTATTATCTGGTGGAAGTTTGGGAGTACGATACTCCCAAAGTTTGGACTCCGTTTTTTGGCGCTGACATCTCTAAAAACAATCATTTAAAGCAAATTACATTACATGTATGTGAACTATTTTAGACTTGCACATTTCTTGCTTGGACTCCCAGTAGCATTACCCAGAGAATCCATTTCGTGTGTTTAGAAATTAGCGGAACCCCTGGTTTGGTGGCTCGCAGTCGACGGTTAAAAGGGGATTTGTAAATGATTTTTTATTGCCGAATAGCCCATCGTAAGGAAATGGTGAGTTTGACTGATTACTTCACTTTGAATTTTTACAATGGAATTTTTTGTACACAGGCCCTCGCAGAAGCAATTCGCTCGGTGACAGACATGAACCCTGATTTATCTGTGGAGAAGATCGAGATAAAAACCCAAGCCGAGGACGAAATGTATGGCCAGGACACGGAAGTTTGAGCCTATTTAGTTATGGTAAGGCTATAACTGCAAGAAAATTGGTTTCTCGATAAACATATGAAATTGTTCCCACTTCCATCCCATGCTGGTCAAAGGTAGCTGTCACCAGCAGGTTATTAGCAAGTCGGGGGCTAAATTATCTTCTTGATTAACTTCGCAGAGGCTGAGATAAGTTGTCTTGGTTACGGTCATACATGGCTTGGTTAATGGAGGCATCTGATCTGTCACTCGAGTACTGTATATATATCATGATAACGTACATATTACGTCACGTGTAGGCTGATGTCATAATCAAAAAGCATAAGAATCACATCTAGTTCCATTATGAACAAGTCTCTAAGTGGACTAATTGTATATTTTTGATGGATTAACTTTTCAACCCTTTAATGGTCAAGCCGGCCAAAACCGGCCTCTGCAGTGGTGTTGAGGAATGGCCATTTGCAGAGACTATTTTTGAAAATTTACAATTTGAATAACTGGCTCGATAACTGAGCCAGTCATTCCAGTGGTAAAATTAAAAAAGTCTTAGCGTGCAAATGGACATTCAATAAGTAAATATTTTGCTTTTCTTGACCAAATTTGACCATTAAAGGGTTAATAAATATTCTATTGAATATTTTGAAACTACAGGAAGCAGCAGCACCCAGTCGAATTAGTTTTAAATATATCAACAGTTTATCGGTATAAATGCGTTGAAAAAAATCTGTTCGTTCAAAGTATATAAATCGATCCCAACACTGGAATATCGTGGGCTGAACTTAGCTAGAAATGGGCGGGGCATAGGTATAGGCATAGATTATCTTGCTTAGCTTGATAAATTCCAGCATGTTGGATAGCTCCTCAAGTCCTGGATAAATATATAGTGGAACTAAGGCTGTTATGGTCTGAGAGTATGAGGCATTTAAAGCTTATGTCATAGCTGTTATGCTGTCTACTGAAAGCTATGGTTGTGAATATATTGTTGCTGAGTTTTTGCTGTTATTTAGATAGCAACGCATGTAGATAAATGTCTCGCCTGGTTATTGACACTTTAGTGGTGAAGCTGCCTAAACAAGCGTCGGCAATGGTCTGAACCCTTTCTGGTCTAATCCACAAATTTTTTCAAGAAAATTTCAATTTTCTCTTAGAAAATGTCCATTTGCAGACCTGGTGAAAAGTATCTTTGAAAATTTACCAGTGGAATGACTGGCTCGGTTATCTCTTGGTCTGCAAATAGACATTTCTCAAGACCACTTCAGAAGTCGTCTTTGGCTGATTTAAGTGTTAATGTATGTCCATTTGAAGGTCAAGAGAAGACTATTTTTGAAAATTGATCACTGCAATGCCTCATTTGATGACAGAACCAGTCATTCCAGTGATCAATTTTCAAAAATACTTAACCTACTCTTCTGTTCATCTACAAATGGAACTTTAATTAGGAAAGATGTTTTTGACCAATAAACAAAGACTACATTCTTTTTCAGAAATAAGCTTCATTGTGAATGGGAACTGCCAGTCTTTTTGCTCAGCCTGTGGTATGCATTCTTTCGCCTGACCAGTGTGTGCTTTGCAGATGTTACTCAAAATGGCAGCCAGGATATGGGAAAAATTTAGATTATTTTAGTTTTTATAAATATGCTTGCCAGTATTTTGTGCTATCGTACCAAGAGACTGTTACAGATGTGCATTACGGTGACACTAAATACACTGCAGTAGAACACTGGACAGTTTTAACTCACACAAGCCCTGCTTTTTATACAGTACTAAAAGTTTAAATTTGTTACTTAATAACAAGTTAAAAAGTATAATAATATATATATATATTTTAATTTTTCATGTTTATATTTTCATCATTGTTATATGATTAGTTCATTACTCGCTCCTCTTTTAGCTTGAATAAAATCATGGTCTATGTTTTGTATATATTTTTGTGCTACAGTTTTGCATAGAAAACATTGAATTATATTGATAACACTAACAAAAGCATGATGATAATTATAATAATAGTGTTAAATAATTGATTTTATTCTCTCACCCCTTCTAAACTGGACATGTGTCTGGTTTCTAAACCTTTGATGAGATTGTTTTTCATAAATCCTTGTTGAGATTTATAATGTATTTAGCGATAGACCATCCATCTCCTTTGATAGACTGAAATTTTTATCAATTTAATAGCTTTCGATCTGAAACATATTTATTAAATTTTATTTCAAATTAACATGATGAACATAGGTCTCATGCAAACTTGTATTTAAAATATTAGGTCAAGCCCAGTAAACAACAGTTCATGAAATTACTTTTGTAACCATTGTATATAAATTTAGAGAAAATTATGTTTAACATCTACTGCTTCCATCATATTCATAAAGGGATGACAATGCAATGAATGATTCCTTTGTAGTAACTTCATAATTTATGGTTCATAAATATCTCGACATAAATTTCACTATCACAACATAAAATAGAGTATGTTTAAAGGAAATCTCATCTTATCTCATACTAACCATTCAGGTGATAGAATTTGCCACCCATAATCCATCCCTGATATTTTAGCTTTTTATCATGCCGACTGAAATATATTCAGGCTTTTGTAGCTAAATGTTGTTACATTTCTGCAGCCTATGATGGCTGTCATGGTTTACTTTTCAACCAATCAGAAAAACCCTAGTGTCTGCCTCGGTATATACACTCAGTCATAGAGATGCCAGCTATAGTTTGTCAATGTGGTATAAAAGCAATCGTACAGGTAAGCTCTTGAATATTTTGAAACTAATTTAACTGGAGGTTGTTGTTGAAATATTCAACGGAATAAGTATTACATAATCGAGAATGTAATGCATTGGCACTCGATGACATCACACACTATCGCTTGAGAAGGCACAATGGTGGCAATCACTGTTCAACATTTACTCGATGGTACAAAGCAGATAATTGTGAATCAGACAAGGAATGTGACAGGATATTAATGATATGGAATCTATAAACCATAATCTATCGATACAATACAACATTTGATATGAGATTAGCATCCCTTGAAATGATGGGTAAGATGTTGAATCATCATGTAAATATTAGTGAATGACAAGACCACTCACTATAAACTGTGAATCATGAGGTGCTCCAAGGAACGACGGGATTTCTAAATCAAGTCATGTTATGATCCTCTATACAAATGAATAATTTCTTATCTTGAATTTGATTATTTTGAAAATAATGGGTTCTTGCAGGCTTACGCATTTATATACCTCATCACTTTGTTTTTAATTAATCACAATTGCGTCATACCGAATAAGTACTTATATGACGCAAGTATTTGTGAGACTTATGAATATTTTACGCCTTGAATCAGTGTCACTTTCCTGATAACGCAGGTTACTGGGCCAATCTGCCCTGGTATTGGTCCAGTAACCTGCATTATCAGGGTTGTATGCATGTACGCTGAGATAGATTTGCTCTCTCTTTGTTTGCATTCAGTCATACTAGGTGTATGTAGCCTGTACCTGCCTAAGACAGTTTTCAATCATAATATTTTCCTGTGCGTATTTTTAGAACTGACGCAATTATTTTCATATTGTATGGTGTGTAAGCATCTAAATTTAATTTTAGTTTGATAAGAAGCAAACTATGGCATAGAATAAAATAAATAATGTTGCAGAACTACAAATAATACTGGTGATGATGGATCATTGTATTGTAAGTAATCTTATGTGCAACTAAGTGCTACATTTGCTATAGTTTTTATGAACGGCATGATGTATATATTTGCTTTTAATATCGGAAATGGAGTGGTCCGATCTGTCACTCAAGTATTTGATGTCATAATCAATTACGTCACTAGTTATCTGATGTCGCAATCAGAATGACGTATAAGCTCTCTCATGACAATCAAAAAATATGTCCCTAGTGTACGAATTGTATGTCTTTAATAAATTTACAATTTAATAACCATTCTATTGAATATTTTAATACTAATTGGACTGGGAGAGGTTGCTGCCATAGTAGGCAGCAACATCACCACTCAAATTAGTTTCAAAATGTTCAACCGCTTAGCTGCCTTATTACCTTGAAATTTTGATTCTAGCATAAAAAATGGGTGGAGCTTGGCTATAGAAATGGTCGGAGCAAAGTTAGAAATGAATGCCTTCATTACAATAAGACATCAGTGTGAGTGAGGTGGCTAAGTCTTATATAGGGACTCAATTATGATGTCTTGTTTGACAGTTTCGGTTAATGACATTGCTGCATAAATACATTCAGTATATCATATGCACACAGATATGTGCGACATCGTCTGTCACTTAATTTAAACACAGTATTTCGTCTATCAAAGGAAAGGGCCTACACTGCTAATATCTAGTTCATTCCACAATTGACACATTTTGTATATAGTAATTTGGTTGAAGAATGTTCCCCGTTATTTTGTAGAAGCAAACTTATCATTCTAGAATTAATCTTAACCCCCTTGACACTCAAGCCAGACAAAAATCACTTCTGCGGTGTTCTTGATAAATGTAATTTACCACTGGAATGACTGGCTTGATAAGCGAGCCAGTCATTCCAGTGATACATTTTCAAAAATAGTCTTTTGGTCTGCAAATGGATGAGAGAGCTGAAATTTTCTTGAACAAATTTGAGAGTTAAAGGCTTAAACTAACAGTTCTGTTCATTCGGATTTCCATCAAACTTGCATTCCTGGCAGTTTAGCAATGAATCCACCACCCCCTGACTAATTTGAAAACAATTTGATATAAATCGGCACCTCACGTGGCAGATTTCAAGCAAAATACTTCACAGCTATCAGCTGGTCTGTGTCTGTAGTTTGTAGTAGATTTACTGTGTGACATACCGGTGGTGTAATGGATTAGATAACTATCTACCATGGCATCTAGACATTGCCTCCATCACACTCTATGAAACGTTTACGTTAAAGCATTAAACCACTCTATCGTTTACCTGAAAATTCAAGATAACATTAGAGAAGCGACAATTATTCTTGGAAATTATTTTTATATTTGTTTTGTGGAATAAAGCCACTGATTCATATTACTGTCATGCTAGCTTCGATTTATAGGAATGAAGCGGAGAGTAAAACTTAACGCTATATAGCCTTGCTTAGCGTCGTGATGCTAACGGATGTCTTAGGAATATTTCTGAAGCATTAATATGACTGGTTTGTGAAACTAATATGACTGAAGCTGTTAGTGTATTTGCTACCTTAGGTAGCAACAGCTTCCAGTTAAATTAATTTCAAAAACTTGTCATCAGTGGTACGATTTCTCCAATATCTCTGTGTCAGTAAATATTTATTGTTTCTATTCCGCCTTAGTCAATCAAGAGTCAAGTTTGCTACAACGTAATAGAATCATGCTTATTTACTTGACAACTTTAGTAATAAATCTTAGAGAAGTTTATCTTGCATTTGAACATAAATGATGTCATAGGCAGTTGTTGCTTTCTTCACTGTGCCAATGCTTTGTGATGCTGATGGTAATCATGTTATGAATATCTAATTAGTTAATTAATTAACACTAACTTCCACTGTCCCAATTTTAAGACAACTATACAGGAATGCTGTTGAATATTTTGAAACTAATTTGACTGGAGCAGGTTGTTTCTGCCTATGAAATTAGTTTCAAAATATTCAACGAAATACTCCTGTATTGTAATTTCTGATCTGGTAGGGTTAACCCTTTAACACTCATATCAGCCGAAAACGGCTTCTGCAGTGGTCTTGAGAAATGCAGACCAAGAGAAGACTGAAAATTTACCACTGAAATGACTGGCTCGATAACCAAGCCAGTCATTCCAGTGGTAAATTTACAAAAATAGTCCACTTGGTCTGCAAATAGACATTTTCTTTGAGAAAATTTTAATTTTCATGAATAAATTCAAGGGCTAAAGGATTATCTGTCTGCCTGCTGAATTTCTGGAGATTACATCTTCCATGGGGATTAAGTCTGGATATGCTGAATATTTTGAGAACAGTTTGACTGAAAGTTGTTGGTAGCTAAGCCATCAACAAGTTTCAGTCAGATTGTTTTCAAATATTCAGCATGTCGAGTTATTTACCCATTGAAGTGATTGTTTTGTTGCTTGCATCAGTCAGATTATTCATAAAGAATGTATAGCTGTTTTGTTTTCCTAATACACTGCTGTTATAATACGCCGTGATTTATTCCTTTAGAGCGATGTTCCTCGAAATGGTGTACATTTTTATTGGGACATCCGCTGCTTTCTAGATAATAAGTGGTTTTTATGTTTTTAAAACCTACAACTGTCCATGTGTTTTGTACTGCGCCTGTCTGAGATATATATAATCTAATTTGTGTTGCAATATAATTGTTCAAAATAATTTAATGTATAAATGGAAAGTACTACTTAGGAATGATAAAATTTGGAGCTCTTTGGAGGCAAAATCTCCATTATTCGTGACTTTCTTTGCCATTCCGTGCCTCTTGTTATTTTAGACGATACATTTGGTGCAATCTTTTAGACTTCTATTTTCGGAGTCAAGATTTTTCCTGAAGGGAATAAGAAAGACATACGACTGAACCTGTATGTTTGGGGTATTTTCAAAGCCATGAAAACATGATAGTCAAACCTGCTCAGAGTAGCACCTGCATTTTGGCTCCAAAAGATGATGGTTCTTTAAGAGAGTTGCTCGAAGAATTACCTGTCTTAAAGAACCACCAAAATTTGGCTTCAAAATGTATGTCCTTTATCAAGCTTTTAACTTTTTAAATAACTTAAAATTCCTTTGTATTACTCACTTATGGATGAAGTTTATCCTTTTGATATATTTTATCCAAAAGTAATCTAAAAATTGTTGCCATAAAAAAAGCTCCAAGGTTGAAATTATAGTAAGGCAGAAGTAGTGTTTGGTCATACATAGAGAAATCATGAGAAATTATTACTTGTATATGTCGCTTTCATCACCTACGTCCATCAAATGAACTGGTCCAGCTTGTTTTTTTGTTTTGTTTTTAATTGTTGAGGGTGAGTACATTAGCATTTTTTGGGGTGATTCGTGCTTGATGCCATGAGTATTCATTGAACCATCATTATTCTGCATATTCATATTGTTAGCTGCTTTTCACATACTGTCTAATATGACCACTTGTGCAAGCACCAGAATGGTGTCCACTAAGGACAGGTGGTCACTAACCACAGGTGGTCTTTTAATACAGGTTTGCGGTCATGAGATTTTCGTCTTTTGTCACACATGATGGCGTCATTAACCCTTGAAGCTGCAAGTATATGTGACATTATCGGTTATGAAGTTAATGTATTATTCATACACCATAGACTCATCTACTACACGACTAGTATCAGTCTTTTCAGTATCATCAGGCACAGGTAGAATTTGAACATATGATCCTCGGATTACCTCCACTTGAAATTCTATTTCAAAATAGCTTGAACATAATTTGACTAGAACATGTTGTTGCTGCTACAGGTAGCAACAGCTCCAAGTCAAATTAATTTCAAAATATTCAACAGAAAATTCTTTGCGTCATAAAATATTTGTAGTTTCTGGTCTGTAAGGGTGAAAAATGTTTAAAATATCTGATCATGTGACCACTGGATTTAAATTAATAAATTACTGTCAAGTGCTCCAAAAGCCACGTAGTCTCGCTAGACATAGATACATCAGTTATAAGAATCTAGACCGTCCTAGCACAAAATTAGTTTTAATTGATAATCTCGATGGTGTTTTAACCATTTAATGTCAAAATGCCCTCTGCAGTGGTCTTGAGAAATGTCCATTTGCATATCAAGAGAAGACTATTTGAAAATTTACTACCAGTCATTCTAGTAGTAGATTTTCAAAAGTGGTCTGTTGGCCTGTAATTGGACACTCAATGAACAAAAATTTGGGTTTTCATGTTGGGTTAATGACTGTGGCTTTATTTAAAATATGCGTTTTATTTAAGTCAATTCTGTTTGCCTCTGTAGACAAAGACGTCTTTAACCCTCTTATTGTATGTGCAAAGAAGGGGTAGCTCATTATCGAGATAATATACATTTAGAGGGCGAACATCTTTTGAAAGCTTTATTGCGAATAGTACAAGCTTGTATTTAAAACCAGCCGATCAGGTTTCTGTCCTCTAACACTATCATTACGCTAATGTGTGTTATCATTTCACTATTAATAATAACGTACAATAGGATTGCATGTGGTGAACAGTTTCAGTAAATTATATGCGCATATTCAAAACTCTAGTAGGCTTCAAAGTATATATTAAATCATCTCTCGTACCTTTCTCTAAACCTGTGCTGGTAGTATGTATCAAGGGAGGTAACTCCTATGAGCTTTAAATAGCCATTTCTTAGATGAAAAATGTATCTGAAAACCTTTCACTTTAACAGCTCTTTGAGCCAGCCATAGATAAAGGGTTTCAAAAATGGTTTTTCCTGCCCTGTATATGGATATTTTCGGTTTCTAAGTGGTGTTTCCCTTGAAATACGTTACCAATAACATGTTGAGAAGCGTTTAATCAGCAACAATGCTTAAATATTGCTAATGTCAGCAGCGTGTTCTTGCGCTACCTTGCAAAGCTCATATGTCGTCGTCATTCAAATACCATAAATAATTATAATTATTATCTGTGCTTATGATGCAGAAATGTCAAGTCATGGATCTTAGCAGCGAACTACTGTTCAATAAATATAAAATAAAGGCTTATATTGTCTTTTGTATTTTTTTTTCATTTAAGGGGATTATAGTGGCTGCTACACACTTTGAACAAAGGACCGAGAGAGCCTTTCATCAATCTCCTTTGCCCGAGTAAATTTTTGCCTCCTAGAATCGGACTCATCACGATCAACATAATTATGCCCCTCCCGCATATAAATGTAGGGTGGGTATATAGTGTTTGCTTTGTCTGTCCATCCGTTCGGGCTTTCATTTCCGGATGATAAATCCAGTTCTATTGAAGCAATCGTTACCAATCTGACATGGGAGCGTGTCCTTGGTGGTGCGAAGAACCCATATCAATTTTGTTGTTAACGGCCAAGGTCACAGTGGCCTAATTGATGACGTAATATTGCTCTTCCGGATGAGAACTTGAGTTCTATTGAAGGGATCGTTACCAATCTGGTGTGGGAGCTTTTTCCTTGGTGGTTCGAAGAACCCTATCGGTTTTAAAGTCAACGGTTACGGTTACTGTGACCTAATTAATGATGTAATAGTGTGCATTTCCAGATGATAACTCGAGTGCGATAGAAGGGATCGTTACTAATCTTGGGCAGGAGGTTGTCCTTGTTGTTTCGAAGAACCCTAACAATTTTCTTGTCAACGGTCAAGGTCAAAGTGACCAATATTGGGTGTTAGGTTGTGCATGGCGGAATGGGTGGCATACTTTAGCAATCTCTGATTGTCGTTCTTCTACACCATCATCATAATCATCACGGACAGCAGAGGTGGAGCTTAAGCACCATAACCAGGTGATGGATAAGCTTTCAGCTGACATGGTTAAATACACCAAGTCAATCAAGCGTATGATCCAAAAGTAGTCATGTAGAGAGGAACAATGAGTGCAGAATGATGGTCAGTGATGTGTGCGTTCCCCGGTGGAGTCACTACTCTACTCACTGAGCTGTGAGCTGAATAGCAGACTGACATATCGGATGTACAGCACTATCACACCCACTGTGCCTGTACGAACTATGAAGTTTACAACTTAGACAAGTATTCATGGTATTACAGTATTTAACATTGACGTGGAATCAAACCCACAACTGTCAGCAGAAGCAGTGGCTAGCATCATAGCACACAAACGCTTCCACCACACCAACGCCCTATGTGAATATTGTGTAGCTGCACAATGGTACTCACTGGCATCTGGGTAATACTTAAGACCTGCCAACAGTGACTTCAAGACGGATCTCTAGACTGATAAACAACTCGGTCTTCGGCAAGAGGTTGAAGAACATTCACAGCTGGTACGATTATCAGACTTGTTACATGCCCCAACTATACCGGAGTAAAACTGTTCAATAATAGCCTAGACGCTATCCACATGTACACAGCCACGCTGTTGGGGAATAATACTATTGGCTTTCATGTCTATCTTAGACCTCGAAGCTCCTCAGGTACACAAACACCGAAGGTGTCCCAAGATGTACTCGATCAAGTACTCTGATGAACAGGTTATCAAAAAGGCAAAGGGTGTCCGTAAACTGTGGCTAAGCAGATTCACCATGAGCATTATCGAGTCCTTCGAGCGAAATGTCTAACATCATGGCATGCGCACGTGTGTGTGTGATGGGCTATTAAATTAATTCCAAACAAGTTTGAATCTCATCAAACAAATCCCTGTGTTTGTCAGCAGTGTCTCGGTCACTGGTTACTCCCTGAGAAGCTTGTGGTCCATCTTTATCAGTTCGATCAGTCGCAAGTAGGCACAGTTAGGACTTCATATACAACCTCCAGATTCTGTGTTGCTATAATAGGCACTATTCGTCACTCCTGGTCTGGAAGACCATAGCCCCATTTGTGAGCTCAACATCAGGCGACACGTATAGTGAGATGGGCTCCGTCAGGACTGTCCGAATGCCCTGCTGGTTAGTCTGTAGATCTGCCGCCACTGCCTATCAAACAATGTTCTAACCATTCTATAGTGATAGCTTAATTGTACACTCGGAATTAGGATCCATTTCAGGAGCTGCTGTGGCCATCAATCTCCCGGTGGTATATACATCAGTTATAAGAATCTAGACTCATTTCAGTATTCTGGGAAAGGAGCGATGTGTCTCCACCACGCCAAATACGATCGAGATGTTATTTCCATTGGCGACAGACCAGCGGCGACAGGCTCCTGCTCTTGGCCACAAACCACTGACCAATTTGTGTTTAGCTAAACTTCTGTTTATAGATCTCATGTCTGGTTAATAATACTGTACCAAAACTTGGTCATGGCATCACACAATAACCAGGTAGTCAAAGGGTTAAGGTCACTGTGACCTTGGTAAATACCTTCACTGTTTCAACGGTAACATGTTCTGGTTAGCTCTGCATTTCTGTTTATATCTAATGACACAGTATCACACAATGACATTGGGCTCAAAGTTCAGGGTCACTGTGACATCATTATGAACATTGTTTCTCTCAACATTAATATCTTCGTGCCGATGCATCGCATCGACTGCGTCCACTTTTGCGTTTAATTCAACTTCTCTGTTTATATCTCATGTTTGGTTAATCATACTGAATCCAAACTTGGCTTGGACACATCCTTCCTTATAATGACCCGGTATCACACAATGAGGTCAAAGTCACTGTGACCTTGGTAAAAACGTGTCTTTCAACATTAACGTTTTCCGTTTATATCTTATGTCTGGTTAATCATACTGGACTCAAACTTGTAAACATGTTTCCTTATAATGACATCACACAATGATCTTGTGGTCAAAAGTTAAGCGGTCACGGTCACTGTGACCTTGTTAAGAGCATTGTTTTTCTCAACATTAACATTTTCCGTTTAGGTCAAGCAGTTTGTATCTCATCTTTCGTTAATCCTATTGGACCCAAACTTGCATCACATAATGACATTGGGTCAAGGTCACTGTGACATTGATAAAAACTGCTTTTTCAATATTAACATTAAGCATTTAGCTCAAATTAGCAGTTCGTATCTCATCTTCGGTTAAGTATACTGGACCCAACCATGGGTACACTTCTTTGGTCACGGTTGTTGTGACATTGGTAAGAACTTTGGCTTTTTTTCAGCATTAACATTTTGAGTTTGGCTCAACAGCAGTTTATATCTAATGTTTGATTAAGCATACAGGCCCGATATTCGGACACATCTTTCCTTAGAATAAGTTGGCAGTACACAAACACCTTGGCATCAAAAGGTCACGGTCAGTGTGATAATGACAAAACCTAAGTGTTTTCTCAACAATAACATTTTGCTTTTACCTCAACTCATATCTCGTGTCGATCATAATGCACCAAAACTTGGACACTGATTGATAATTGTATTGATAAGCCTTCTATTATTTATTTTATTGTTGAAGTCGAGCTTCATTGTCCATTGCAAAGGCGAGCTTCATGGTTGCATTGCAACTACATTTCTGGTAATATTTGTGAAATTCATAATTCGCATCTTTTTTAATATTGAGATGTCGCATTTACAAGAAACGGTGTTCAAGTGTGAATATTTTCACACTACAACCATTTATGCACAATGTGCACATGCTTCTGTATATTAAGTGTAGAGATCTACCAGGTATGGGGTCTAAGTTTACATGAGTTCACACATTAATTCCTAATCAACATTCGCTCCTCGTTGCCCTTCTGGACATAGGATTAGAAATTGGTACGAGTATAAAGCACTACCTGTGATGGACCGACAGCTGCTTAGAATGAGAAACGGTGGGTAAGCAGCAGTGGCCCAATGCTGCCTCGGGAAGTGCATACAATGTACTAATGACAATACTGACACGGGTTACTCTATATGCTTATTTAGTCTTCCATCCTGTCACAACTGTCCTAATTTTAGGCTATCTATTCGATCAGGTACTTTGTTACCTGGGCTATTCCTACCTCGACCTAAACACCAGAAATATGCAATTCAGTGACTATTTGATTATTTGCCCCTTTTATGTCGGAGCTACGTCATTTGATTGTGACGTCAAATAACAAGTGATGTATTTTAATTATGATGTCAGAGAATGACTGATCGGATCCATCCATTGTTTATAGACTACTTCTGTCACTGCTGTGGAGCAGTTTTCTGTACCGGAGATTATTGATTAACAAATTCTACAGGAATGCTATCAAATGCAGCAGCATGTACATGATTTCATTTGACAATATGAGCTAACATGCTACGTTACATAGATTCTTAGCATGCAGTGGCCTGCTCAGACTATAATGTGTGCATCCAACCACTATTCTTGATTATGTCTCCGGTCCACTGCAGTTGAAAAATAAGTCCATGCACCTCCTGTCGAATGACCTAATATAACCAATTGATGGATATCACTATTATCAGGATAGAGTTAATGTGCCTAATGAAGCTGCATTATCTCCAACTGAGTTATAGCATTTACAAAGTAGATTATCCAGATCCTGTGGCCCTCACTTCAAGCATATGATTAGGCTGCCAGCCACAAACACCACCACCCACTCGCCACTGTTGGGGTGAACAATCATATGGGTATCTGGTATACCTAATTTGGATGACTCGTCCAATAGCTTCATCAGAGTTATTCATTTCCGCATGGTACAGTTGGACCGTTTGACCCTCTCCCACCCACACACACACCCACCCCACCACCCCCCATAATCGATTATGAGGTCGTGTATAGTCATGTTCGGACCATTACAAGTCACTGCCTGACTGACGGACATTGTGGTTTATTGAGCTGTTACCAGCAGCTCAAAAGAGCAATTTATATCTTGAAGAGACTAGCTACATTCCTGTCTAAGTATTTCTTAAAAAAACCATCTTGCCATGCTTTCCATGAATTTAGAGATCAACATTTGTCCAAACACATTCAATTCCCTTTTCAGAGTATCCATCTATCATCTGACATCATGACATCCATCGTACTAACATATGCCCACTCACATCACTTCGTTGTTCGAGGCCGTACTTGTAAACCCGCGATTTCTCCGCTATTAGGATTAGGCACACCCCGGTAGTCCTGGTATTCGTCAAGTTTCTTCAGTATTCCGTTTTTCCTGTGTCGTATACACGAGAGGTTGTTTGTTAGTCATCAGGATCCACATTCGCACCATGGGGCACAACATCCTTATTGATAATACTACAGGACAGCTGCCATTCCTGTATATGCTGGAAATAACTAGGAGACCCATTGATCTTATGGTCGCACATCCATCAGCCATCAACGTGTGGTATGTATTTCGTACAGATAGTCATGGCTGCAGCTCTCGACCACTTGTATCGTGTCAGATAGGGTGTTAGCTTTGCAACTCTCGGCTAGGATTCCTGAGCTGTCAATCATTAGCTGTGTCAGGATCGCTGGCTCATCTATCCATTTCCTTGTCATATCAGAATCAATCACAGCAGTCAAGATCTCCGTGAGTCTCAATACATACATCTGCCGTTTGTCGGCGTAGGCAGAGCACTTTGTTATTAGATGTGTAGGTCGGATATCGGCCGTACCAGCTGAGCTGGGTATGCGCCGCCTGTCCTGGATTCGTTTCCTGAACACGCCCCCCCCCCCCACCTGGGTAGAGACATAAGCGTATGTAGGCCTATGGGAGAGATAGCGTGTCGAAAAACGACTAAGTTCGTTAAAACGCATGATGCGCACACGCGAGCCAGGATGCTGTTTTGATGGAGCGCGTAGTTACGACCAAGATAGGATGGCACTTTCAGTGTACCGAGATGGTACCCTGTAATCCTTAGTGATTGCATGTTCCCGTTAAATCTGGCATTGATCAAGACCAGAATTCAATGAGCTTTTCACACCTGTAAACCATTTCAAAATCGGTTGAGAAATGGCTGCGTTATCCATGGAAAACTCTTCATGATTATCTTCAAAATATTGCTGTGACATAACCACGTGGACGCAAAACTTCTAGAATGTTCTAGAACATTCGGCTGCGCTATTATTAGCTACGCGCTGATTGGCTGTTGCTCGAACGATGATTGGCTAGAGCCTGTGCCTGTGACGTCACGAGGAGTATAAAAGGAGACGCGATCCAGTGATCGAGAGCATCCTCGGCCAGGGGCCAAACAGGTTGGATCTGTACTAGCTGTGATCGACAGATATTATGCATATGACTTCAGTTTCTGTTCTTCTCCCGTAGCTAGCAGTAGCCAACCCACTGGAGTAAGAACAATTTTGTAAACTCCCTACTTACAGGAGTAATTTGGAACTTTCTATTTTATTGTTCACGAATATCAATATCTATCTCGTAATACAAATTTGCGGTGAGGCCTTTACGGCCTGAATATGTGAGTCTACACATGTAGAGGCAGGATGTTCTTTGATGGATGACTCGCCGGATCTGCCGGCCATGCCTAAAAGTGGTATTTCAATCGCCGCCGCACTAATATCGTGTATGTTCTTTAGACTTTTGAGCGGAGCAAGTAAACTCTGCCCGGTGCATCTTCAGAGCTGGCTGACGTACCCAGCACCGTGATGCTTTGTTTTGTATCTTCATCTGCATCCAACAACCCCCGCTTGTGATCGGGTTGTTGACAACTTCCATCCGTACCATCGGTGTAGGGGAACTTTCTTCACCACAGTAGTATTATCGTATCTTTTACTGACTGCTCGTTAGACATTCTATTAGGCTTAGAGTGCTGAGCGATGTATCCCTCCCGCCATGAGTGTTCTTGCGAGAGTCTTGTTTGCGGAAAACAGATTGCGGGAACCAACCTGCGGGAACTTTCCAGCTTCCGGAGAGCGCATCATCTCACGTCGACTATGGATTGATGTATCAATTTCAGTAACACGGTAGCCTAACTCAAGAATGACTAACGCCTATTCAAGTAACTAGACTTCACAGTTTAATTATTTCTCTATATAGGTTTTGTTAGTGATATTGTATCCGTAAGAACGGTCCCGATGACTAAAAGGCACCATAACGGTCTTAGGACCTCTAGTTATAATTTCTGTATCTGTTTATAGTTATTCTCATTTTCCTCCATGTGTTGCTAACAGCACTATAGTAGGTTCGTTAACCTGTACTGATATATATATATATATATATCTTGATCATTTGACACCATATAGATTGTTCTGGTTAGATTATGTATATATATGGCCAGTGGCCATCCGTTCATATGTTTTGTTTATTCATAGGAAATATAGGACTGCAGTGCACGTAGGAAACACTATACAGCAACACTTATATATGCAGCACTTTCTCCCGCCACCAAGAATTTTTCACCGACGTCGCTGTCCGTGCTATAACTCTGTTTAGCCCGGCATGCTACCGACTAAACCGTTTCTATTCAGCTCAATAGGATAGGTTCAAAATGATTAGAGACACTTTCTTCATTACATACTCTGTAATATACTCTTCTCTTCCGGTAGTACGATAATCTAGCCCCGCACTCCGGTTAGACTCATAACTCTAAGATTTTGTCTCACTTCATGTTCCACTTAGCCTTGTGGCTTTTTAATTGTTTGGATGTCCCCATCCGCACCATGGGCTGATCCGACTCTGGGAAACTATTGGGGTTTCCAAGCGGTAATGGCCAGGGTGCGGTGTCACACACATTCCCATGTATCTTTGGATACCTAGTAGTTAACACTTTAAGCCAATGTAGGAAAGCACTGCGAAAACACATGTATTAATTATTATTTTATTTACTGAATAATCCTCCCGCACCGCAGTGCAGAACTGGGCAACTTGTATATAAACAGGCGAGATACGTACCCCCACCGAATTCCATAAAAATATCTGGGCATGAATCACATAAGACGGTAACGAGGGAATCCATCAGGAATCCCCTGTCCCGTCTTCACATAAAACAGTATGCACCCCTATAGTCATAATCTGACTAGGTATGGTCTTTGCTTTCTAAAGCATTTTAAGTTGAAATATTAGAGTGGGCCCAATTTTGCTTACTACTCTTCTCCCTCTTTAAGCAGTGGCGACACCTTCCCGAGATGGAGGCCCGCGCGAGGCACTTGTCTCTCACAAGGATTCAGCGACGACGGTCCATGCCAGGATAATACTCCTCACCCAAACTAGCACTAGGAGTAGTGCCCGCGTGAGGCACATCACTTTTTGTCCAAGATAATCTTCTTCCTTTCAGCTTAGAGGTATAATAACTTATATTAAGTTAAATAGCTAAGTCTCGTGTGCGGGAGCTCCGGGAGCCCCATGTTTAAAAGTTCATCTACCTGTCTCTATGTCTCGTATTTTCGTATGCTCTAACTGTAGTATTATCTAGTATATTTATAATTGTTTAGGTAAACTCATCGTATAGACTTATATTTTTAGGTCACCAAATCAAATCTTGGAAGTCCATGGATCACGAAATTGCTATGGACAGGCATACTGGTGACACAAATTCTTGGAATGACACAGTTGTGTTTAATGTTCGCGACGATGGGCGCACGGCCCCACCGGAACGATTGAGTTCCACTGGCCTTAGGAGCCAGTTTTTGTTTCCCGCAGGGCAGTCTCATACAAGGTCCGTCACCCCGAGACCGGATGCTAACCAGCGTCATCACTCGTCGTGCACTTGCGGCGCGGTGAGTCGACATAATACACCGGATCGGCCCGACACTATCCGGCAAGCTACAAGTGGTGCCCGATGTGGTGCTCGAACCCGCGACCCAGAGATTAAGAGGTAGCCTCCTACGACGGATTCTCAGCACACATGCTCACTGACTATGCCAGAAATTCAGCGGAATCAACAACCCCGCACTATAACCTGTTTTCGCCTGTTAGCGATTGGCACCTTTCGAGATGCCTCACAGGTGGGAACAGAGTTCAGAACCATATCGGATGTCCACGACAGGCCAACACCAACAGGGCCGAATCGTGAATGACTCCTACAAAGACCTGATTACGGGCAAATCTACAGCCCTTCAGACTACTATCGTTCACCCGTGTCATCTACGGAAACTGTATAGTCAGGTGATAATCCATAACACAGACCACCTCCCACACCGCCCCCTTCTAGCGCAATGCTATGCTCAAGGGGCACACCACAGCTTTATCAGGAGGAATCGGCACCACCATTTCGCTGGTATATCAGCCACGCAACGCATCATGACCGTCAGCTGACCACACCACCGCCATATGAAGAACATCAGTCCTCACCTCGGGAGGAACGACCATGCTATCTTCACAACAATCCGCCTCCCGTCCATAGACCCATGCCGGTCTATGGCTCTACAAACGGGGCAGACTCATTAAATTGGAGTACGCGTGTCCTGGCTCCTCGCATCGGTATCGACGGGAAACACCAACACCACTGCCACCTGCACCATGACCAACCTCAGCATCTTCATCAACTTCCCAGACACCCACACCACCCGGTTTGCAGCCGCTGCATTCTTCCCGCTGTTTTGTCCGAGTCATCTACCCTCCCGAGTTTAGCGGAGAGAATGACTGGACCAATTATAAGATACAGTTCGAAATCATAAGTCGTACTAACCGCTGGAACGATCGGTAAATGGGTGGATATCTCGCCGCAAAGCTTTCCAGAAAAGCCCTCCAAGTTCCTGCGGATCTGGGAACTGATTGCACACCCACCTACACACAATTGGAACGAGCACTGATGGAGCGATTTGGCGACACAGCCCTCAGAGAAACCAGTCGTCTTCCGGAGTTAGCTAGCCGAATCAGAAGGCTAGTCACCCGCGCATATCCGAGCACCAATACGGAGGGCATGATTCATTTGCATCGTGACACTTTCATCGATGCATTAAGCGGTGAACCCGCCCTGAATGAAAAACTATTTCTCGGCGACCACGGGAGTTTGGCCCAATTAACAACAACCGTGGTTCGCATAGAGAACTTCCTGGAGCAGGAGAAGAGTAACTGATGCCAACTCCATCCTATCAACGAGATAGAGGGTGCATCCATCGCCCCGCCCGCTAGTGCTCCCCCAGTTCATCAACACCGACCACACAGACACCACCACCAACAGATGTGCAGAATCCCAGTCAGAATCAAGCGCCTGGAGGAAGGGGGCATGCCCGTAAAGGAAATTACAATGGGGGCGCGGGAACCAGCGAAACAACAACAACAACTGCAACATGAGAGAACGTATAGAAGAGATTAACAAGCAAATCTCCACACTCACCAATTTAGTTACAACACTCAGCACCAACCTCGCCACCACCCAGTTTAGGACAGCAAACACCATCAGCACCGCACCGCCACCGAACACCTGTTTCGGATGCAGTCAGCCAGGACATTGGAGGGAGCGGTGTCCTAACCGACCTCCCTCTACAATGCCTGCTCCCAACCGTAGCACACTGCAACCAGAGAAACAGTCAAACTCCTAAGGGTACCGAATCACAATGAGCCACTTCGGTGCACGTATCCGTCTCCCGGCTCAACTGTGGCTTTCACGCATCAACGTTCAGTGGCCAACCATCATCCACAGAAATCAGCTTTCACACCGACACCAATCACATATGTCAGTGCCTACGTTGTCTCCCCCATCAGCAGCAAGGACATCCCCCTCTTTCTCCGCACATGACAAGCCTTCTTTCCTATGTAAAACGGCAGTAGTAGGTTTGTAGCACCTCCGCTGAAACAACGTTTTTGCAAGCACCACGTCCCGCCACCAAGACACTAGATTCTCGGTGTCCTCTGGTGGTATACAGAACACCACGCCATCCAACACCATCCCTGGCATCCACAGACAGTAGCGACTCGGGAGAAACGATTCACTCCGCCTCGTGGATTCGCAAGCGCCAACATAGATGGAGGAACACACGTCCTTGGCGACATCATTGTTTCTTCTGTGCTTCACCAAAGCATCCTATGAAGTATTGCAGAAAATGGCTTGCGCAGGTAGAGCTTATCCGTCATCCCGTACGCGCCACCGTCTACACTAATACTGCCTACACCGAAATGGCAACAACACCACCACCATTGCTATACCCAGCTCCGTCTTCACCGCAGTCTTCACACCATCGGCGACAGCGAACTGGCCCTTTCCTCACTCAGCCATCTACAACCTTACAAGAAGCAATATGGAAACAGTCGGAATACATACAGAGTGATGCTGCTCCAACGCCATTATCGCAGACAGCATCATTGGAAACTCTTCCGCAGGTACATCGCAAAGTAATATACAAATGTGCCTGTCTGTTTAGTGGCGTTTCCACCAGTGCCACCGTCGACACCAGTGCTTCTGTTATAGTATTTAACCAGTGCTTATATGAGAGCATCCCACCTCATAAGAAGCCTCCCCTTAAGCCTACAAACATTTACCTACAGACGGCTACGGGAGCAGATGTATCCGTAGCCGGGGTAGTTAATTTAGTTATCCAAATAGAGGAGATGCAATTCATTCAGCGAGTTGTCATTGCCTCTATTCATAACGATGCCCTACTTGGCTCTGATTTCCTCAGTGCCAGCGAAGCCATCATCCACTGCAGACAACAGGAACTCGACATACACGGCCGACGAATACCTCTCGGACCAGCATCATCATTATATGATACGTGTGCGGTAATATTATCAAGTACTGCCACAGTTGAGCCAGGACAGAAACAGATCTTATGGGCCAACGCACCACAGTTATGAAGCAACACACACATCGCCATGTTGGAACCCGACCCTGATTATATGATCGCCTCGCAATGAGCAAGTCCCCGCATAATAGTAGACACTACTAATTGGGAACAAATACCTTTTAGAGTGTTCAATGGTACCGCACATATCATCACTCTGGAACCCGGAGTATGCTGTGGCCATTTAGTGGACATAATCTCATTGGAATCACTTACATTTTCTGACACAACCCCGCAAATGACTGATGATTTACCCGAACATTTACACGATTTGTATCTACGTGCCACCGTTGGATTACTGCAATCACAAAAACGAGAAATTCGGAAACTACTACATAAATATCATAATAGTTTTTCCTCCAGTGATATGATCTCGGAGAGACTCATCTCGTGCGACACTCCATTAATACAGGCAATAATCGGCCTATTCGACAACCGGTACGACGTCTTCCCATTCACAAGGAAGCGGAAGCACACCAACAAATAAACGACATGTTGTGAATGGGTATTATTGAACCCTCAGCATCTCCATGGGCTAGCCCTATAGAGCTAGCAGGCAAAAAGAACAGAACCTTGCAGTTTTGATTCGACTCCCGCCCCCTTAATGATCTTAGCATTAAGGACGCTTATCCGTTACCACAGATAGATCAGGCCTTGGATTCCTTGTCCGGTGCCAAGTGGTTTTGTACCCTTGATTTAGCTAGCAGTTACTGGCATGTGGCCATGAACGAGGCTGACATAGAAAAGACCGCATTCAATTGTAGGGATGGCCTTTTCCAATTCCGCAAGATGCCCTACGGGTTGTGTAACACTCACAGAACTTTTGAACGACTCATTGAGCAGGTATTGACTACCCTGCAATAGGAAATCTGTCTCTGTTACATCGATGGCGTAATAGTCTTTGGACCCACGTTTGAGCAAACCTTAATAAATCTGGACACCGTGCTATCACGTTTCCGCACAGCCAATTTGAAACTCAAACCGAAGAAATGTCATCTCTTCAGACAGAGCGTTGAGTTCCTGAGACACGTCATATCCGGTGATGGAGTGGCTACTCAGCCATCAAAAATAAGGCAGTAGCAGAGTGGCCTCGGCCATCTACAGTTACGGAGATAGAGTTTTCTTGGCTTATGCCAGTACTATCGCCATTACATCCAACATTTCAGCGAGATTGCTTCACCCATCTACAAGCTCACTGAGAAAGATCGACTATTTTAGTGGACGAGTGAGTGTGAAGGCTCCTTTAGGGCATGGAAGGAACTCTTGACGACCGCCCTGATTCTTGCTCACCCTAATCCAAACCTCGATTTCATCTTAGACACTGACGCGCCAGCTTTCGCCATTGGTGCGGTTCTATCTCAGGTCACTGAAGACGGAACAGAGCAGGTGTTGAGTTATGGTTCGCGTACTCTGAATAAAACGGAGAGAAGATACGCAACCACCAAGCGAGAACTATTGGCGGCTGTCCATTTCATCAAGTATTATAAGCAGTTTTTGTACGGGCACCCTTTTACACTCCGTACAGACCATGCCTCGCTACGGTGGCTCAGGAACTTAAAAAATCCAGAGGGCCAGGTAGCGAGATGGCAGGAATCCCTGCAGGTCTATAACTTTAACGGTGTTCACTGTCCCGGCAAATTGCATTTAAATACCGACGCCCTTAGGAGAATCGGCACGGAGGCTGAACACAAAGAAGCCGCCACCGTGACACGGTCAACACAGCCATCTCCGGAGTTCCCCGAATTGAGGTGCGCAGAGTGGAATCCAGAGAAAATCGCACACCACCAAACTACAGACACGGAATATATATATGTGTGGATTCAGGAGGGGGTACGTCCTCCTAAGGAATCGGTAACACCTCTATCCACCACGGCAAAATATTATTACCAACGGTTCGAAGAATGTGGACTAATAAATAACGTTCTATATATTAATGACCATTTGGTAGTCCCGGAAAGTTATCGTGAACTCATATTGAAAAAAACTACATGATAATGCCTGGCATCTGACCATGGAAAGGACTGATGCCCGTATCAATTTGAGATTCCACTGGATCGGGATTCGCAATAGTGTCAAGGCATGGGTTGCTAAATGTATCCCATGCCAAAAACGCACTGTTAGCCAACACCATATCGCACCATCTCAAATTAAGATTGTTGTTGCACCGTGGGAGCGAGTGACTATCGACGTGCTCGGACCCTTGAATGCGACGGATGATGGAAATAAATACAGCCTCGTGTTACACTAATATTTTACGAAGTGGGTAGAAGCATTTGCTCTGCCAGACCAAGAGGCATCCACCGTAGCGGAGGTCTTGGCCAACAATGTTTTCTGCCGCTTTGGTATGCCTTATAAGTTGCACTCCGATCATGGAAGTAATTTTGAGAGCCGGCTCATATCAGAGCTCAGCAAATTATTCCATATCGTCAAAACAAGGACCACTCCATACTACCCACGGAGCGACGGGATGGTAAAGCGGTTCAACAGAACTCTCGCGGAGATTCTGACTAAGGAAACACGCATTGATTGTAGAGATTGAGACCTACGGCTCCCGTGTGTACTCATGGCTTACCGCACTTCAGTACATTCCAGCATGGGCTACACCCCCGCTCGGTTAATGTTAGACCATGAATTAGCCTTACCCCTGGATCTGGCCATGCCACGAATACCAGAATAGAAAAATTCACCATCTCTCTATGTCGAACTCTTGCGGCAAAGGATAGAACAATCCCATGAGTTAATGAGAGAACGCCTATCCACTGCACACCGGCGGCAAAAGACATGGCATGACCGGAGGGTGCATGGAGATCCGTATGAAGCAGGAAGAATGGTTTGGGTACACGATTCACGACGGTCTGCAAACGTGCCAAGTAAACTGAGTTACCAGTGGAAAGGCCCATATGTGGTAGTAGGATGGCCTGACCTCAGTCATCCACTTCGATCGACTTAAACCTTGTGTCAGTGACGACCCAGCACCAGAGCCCGGACTGGGAGTTTCTCGTGACACCGGTACCCAGACAGATATTTCTATGGAAATTAGTATTCCCATGGTTAGTGCAGAGCACCACGGTGCTAGTTCAGCCCCAGTTCTACCAAGCCAGAATGTGGGTGAACAAGCGGCTAACGATGACGAGATACGTACTTGCCCTCTCCCTCCTCAGCATGGGTCTACTCGATCTGGGAAGTCGTATCTGAAGAATTTCGTGTTTGTTTTGTCCAGGGGACCAGATGGAAAAGTTGTTCCTCCGATCTCTTCCCATTCCCACCCACTTCATGCTATGCACCCCATCATGGAGTTACCACAAGCGGAAGCTGAGGCTGACCCAAGCCATGTTTCCAGTGGGGTGGAACATATGGTGAATAGCATGGAAGTGAAGAGGCTGGATGGAGCCTTGGCATGTCTAGAACCGCAGAACCGTACAACAAGGTGTACCCGACCACCTCCCGAAAACGCCAGACCAATTCCCACACACACGAGACCCATATCCATCACCTCACCACCACCCCAAATCCAACTTGTGTCCATTATCTATACACCAAGTTCGGACATCACCAGCCCAGTCCATTTCACACTCCACTCGTCGTCTGTTGACCGTCAATCTTCAGTGCACCGCACCAACCACCATTACCCCCCACACACACACACACACACACACACACACACACGGTGGGCAGGGAAGCAGCCTGTTCAGCAGACTTTTGGCTCGAATTTTCCTGGTGTCTAAAACTATGACAGGACACCAACCGTCGTGTAATGGGAGATGACCACATCCCCCTGTCCAAAGGCCACCCCCATCCAATAGGCCTACCATACTTCCCCGTGAGCAGTCAGAACATCACACAACAGACAGAACGTCAACACCTACAAGAACACACCTGCCTTCAAGACTGGATATGTCAATTCATCATTGCGTGTACATCACATACTTACTCGGTTATACTCAGCATAACAGAGACATTCAACATGGGCAACAACAGCATTTAGAAGCACCTACCGGTATTAATTAATTCCCGGTAGAGACATAAATATTCCCGCAACAAATTCCTCCCGCACAAATTGTGGGAGAAACAATATCTCCCGCAGACTACATCTCCCGCAAATGGCAACAGATTTGGCGTTCACCAGCATGGAAAACTTGAATGGCGCTTATAACATCGGCACCATACAGCAGCCCGGACATCCCGACAACAGCATAATCATCAACAGACAATAGTCGACAAATCTCCCGTGCACACCTTCTTTTCCAGTTATGGGAGAACTGATCATATGGATATCAAGAATGCACTACATCCATTTACAGTACGCGTCATGGGAGGACGTTTGTCCAACGCTCCTCCCCTTTCCCTTTTCCTGACGTCGTACGGAAACAGCTAAATCTACATACTTCAAATACACGTAATAACAGTCGATATTAAGAGAGCAAGATGCCCGCATTGTCATCAGTCATGAGTAGGATTTTGCTACAGAAAAATTGAATTCGACAATGGATTGATCAAAGTTACGACAGCATCCGACAGGTCATCTGCGCTCTAAAGTAACTCAGTCCCGCCCACGGGCTCGGCCATTACAGAGTGAAATACCCTCAGGTTTCGATAAAGTTGACAACCACACCGCCTTTCCCTCCCCCTTCCCGCACCTGGCGGCCATAAACACGTCACCTTCACCACAGTGCAAGTATCATCCACAGAATAACCAGTCACGCGTATCAGATTCAAATCACCAACATGACAGAAAAACAGACACTCAGGTTGACTGTATTCACAATCTCCGAACAACGGCATTGTTAATTGTAATAACTGTGACACACATTTCTGCGAGTTTTACTGTAATTTAACCATTATTAAATGGTACTAATGTGTCTGGTCTAGGCTGGGACGGAGCTAGTTCTACCCATTGAGGAGAATGCTTGGCCAGCCCTTCCACTCGGAAAACACTACTATCATGACGGGATCAGTAACGTTGATCTACCGCATGAACAGATCTGTTTAAACCACACATCAAATTACTTACAACTTTACTGTTAAATTTTTTACTAAGAACACAACTGGTCTACCGTGCTATAAATCATTAGCGCACGGGCCGGTAAAGCGGCATCAAAAATCTGACAGTAATATTACAGAGTGAATTTCAAAAGTTCTCTTCCTTGTGCTCCAGTCTATAATCGACACGGGCTGAGAACTACCTATTACAGACACCTACCAAGACGCATGTTAAAGAACTCGCGCAAATGCAGGACATTATAAAGATCTTGATGTAACATATATATTTCTATCTCTCGCTTCTGCAACAGACGACACCCCAGCAGCAGCATTTTGGCCATCGCCATAAACAGCATATACGTTTCCGATCAAACACATGCTTTTTAGAGCCACGTGACATTACTGCTATTTCCAGTAAGTTGAATCAAATGCTTTAAACAAAAAAGCCGCCCAAGGACGCGACTACCACAGCGTGATGGAGGAGTGGCGAGGGTGAGTCTGGGAGATTACCGCTGATGTCACCTGGCTCCCACACACCCCATCGAGCGCTCCAGCCTAAAATTAAAATAGGCAAGTTTATAAGCATCCAATCTGGAGAACCGCCTCACGCTAATTAAAAGGTGAGGCTCCACAAAGAAAAAGTGGTACCACATTTCTGTGTTGATCGAAGGCTGTTAAATGCGTGAAATTAAGACAAGTTTAACGAGCCATTCCCCCTATAATTAAAAGTACTCCCTTTATACGGGAAGAATTAATCCCCTGACGTCCAGGCCGGAAAACGAGGAAACCTTCACATAAGAATGATGGAATCTCCTGTTAAAACTTTTAGGTGTGGTCATCCGCCGCCTGTGACTTCACCAAATAGTATAAAAGGGGGAAGCACGCTCTGAAACTTTGTCTTCCCGTCAAAACTCGACACCAGGGAAGAACATAGCATTAGGTTTCTTTCGTGTCGCAAACCAAATTCTGCTGTTTTTCTTATTATTTCATTATTATATTTGGCCTGGAAAGTTAAAAACAATGAAGAGATAGGGCATTAGGTTTTGAATAAGGTTCCCGCAACCAACTACCATGCGGGAACAAGATGTCACTCCTTGAAGATTTAGCATTATTGGATTCGTCTGAAGAAGAATCGGTACCAGTTCCAAAACGGTTCCCATGTAACTCGTTGTTAGCTAGCGGACAGCCATGTACCAGAACTTTCACTGGAAATTCCGGCCTCACACTTCATGTTAATAAGGATCATCTCTTCCAGTCAGCCTTTTGTGTGACGTGCCAGTATCTCTACACTGCTACTCGCTGCTCCGTTATCATCACCGTGTGTTGGAAGTGACGTTAGTTCCTGGAGAAGAGAACGAGGATCGATACCAGTCACTTCATCCACACCAGTCCTGAAGCGGTGTAAGAAGCAAAAATCTTCTGCAGAATCCAGTTCGGCAGCACCCGCATCAGTTATTAGCCATCCGGCTATGGTCACTACACCCGCTACCGTAGTGTCTAAGACAGTGTTAGCCAGTCAGCCGATTTCGGTAGTGATTACGACACCTGCGGAAATAGACATTCCAAGTTACCCGCAGTCACCATCTCTGCCAGAACTTACCATAGATGAGGGACCAGGACCATCGCAGCCTGTGACAATTAGTGTAACTCCGACCCATGTTATTCAGCATCCGCCTCCTCGCCTTTCTGACCCAGCAATCAGAAAGGGAAACACGCCGGAACGTCCATACATGGGAAAGAGATGGATTGCCCACACACAGGATATCCAGCCCATACCTAACGTCACCGCAAGTCGTCTATTAAAGTATGCTAAGTTTCGGAAGATGTCGTCTCCTGCCATATCCGCTCCCGCACCACAGCTTCAGCCTACGGTACAGCTCACCGCCATCACCACGACAGCTACAGCGACCACAACGACAGCTACAATGGCCACCACGGCGACTACCATCACTACAGCATCAGCGACATTGATAACCACTAGTACCGCCGCTGCTATACAGACGGATATATTAGAACGAGCGGTAACTGTGAGAGACATTATGAATGCGCATATTTCCGCCACCATCACTTCAGATGATTCCGACAGTGCCAGTGATAGTGAAAGCATCTCAGCAATAACAGTGCATCCACCGTGACCCACCTTGGAGCTTGGGTGTTCTCTGCAGAGATCATGATTATCTGCACTCGGAGAGAAAACGCATGCGCACTATTGTTTGGAATCATCTACTAAATAAAGTTATAGCACGCACCGTAATATTATTAATAAAACAATATAATAAAATATAATAAAACCTCTATGTGCTCTGTCTCTTGAATACGCGTCTATTGCATCACTACTCCCCACCGGTCACGCACCTACCCGGAAGTCTATAATTCCCGCCTAGCGTACGTCCGTGCGTCGATCCGCCATGGGCGATCATTTGCCACGGATGTCAAAATAGGAGGGGGTGGTGTAGTTCGGATCGACCGGTCGGATACCGGCCGTACCAGCTGAGCTGGGTACGCGCCGCCCGTCCTGGATTCATTTCCTGAACACGCATCCTGGGTAGAGCCATAAGCGTATGTAGACCTATGGGAGAGATAGCGTGTCAAAAAATGACTAAGTTCGTTAAAACGCATGATGCGCATGCGCGCGCCAGGACGCTGTTTTGATGGAGCACGTAGTTACGACCAAGATAGGATGGCGCTTTTAGTGTACCGAGATGGTACCCTGTAATCCTTATTGACTGCCCGTTCCCGTGAAATCTGGCATTAATCAAGACCAGAATTCAACGGGCTTTTCAAATCTGTAAACCATTCCAAAATAGGTTGAGAAATGGCTGAGTTATCCATGGAAAACTCTTCATGATTATCTTCAAAATATTGTTGTGACGTCATAACCACGTGGACGCAAAATTTCTAGAATTTTCTAGAACATTTGGCTGCGCTATTATTAGCTACACACTGATTGGCTGTTGCCCGAACGATGATTGGTTGGAGCCTGCGCCTGTGACGTCACGAGGAGTATAAAAGGAGACACGATCCAGTGATCGAGAGCATCCTCGGCCAGGGGCCAAACAGGTTGGATCTGTACTAGCTGCGATCGACAGATATTACGCATATGACTTCAGTTTCTGTTCTTCTCCCGTAGCTAGCAGTAGCCAATCCACCACAGTAAGAACAATTTTGTAAACTCCCTACTTACGGGAGTAATTTGGAACTCTCTATTTTATTGTTCACAAATATCAATATCTACCTCGGAACACAAATTTTTACGGCCTGAATATGTGAGTCTACAGATGTAGAGGCAGTATGTTCTTTGATGGATGACTCGCCAGATCTGCTGGCCACGCCTAAAAGTGGTATTTCAATCGCCGCCGCACTAATATCGTGTAGGTTCTTTTGACTTTCGACCGCAGCAAGTAAACTCTGCCCGGTGCGTCTTCAGAGCTGGTTGACGTATCCAGCACCATGACGCTTTGTTTTGTATCTTCATCTGCATCCAACAACCCCCGCTTGTGATTGGGTTGTTGACAACTTCCATCCATACCATCGGTGTACGGGAACTTTCTTCACCACAGTAGTACTATCGTATCTTTTACTGGCTGCTCGTTAGACATTCTATTAGGCTTACAGTGCTGAGCGATGTATCCCTTCCGCCAGGAGTGTTCTTGCGGGAGTCTTGTTTGTGGAAAACAGCTTGCGGGAACCAACCTGCAGGTACTTTCCAGCTTCCGGAGAGCGCATCATCTCACGTCGACTACGGATTGACGTATCAATTTCAGTAACACGGTAGCCTAACTCAAGAATGACTAACAAGTATTCAAGTAACTATACTTCACAGTTTATTTATTTCTCTATATAGGTTTTGTTAGTTATATTGTATCCGTAAGAACGGTCCCGATGACAAAAAGGAACCGTAACGGTCCGCTAGTTAGGACCGCTAGTTATAATTTCTGTATCTGTTTATAGTTATTCTCATTTTCCTCCATGTGTTGCTAACCGCACAATAGTAGGTTCGTTAACCTGTACTGATATATATATCTTGATCATTTGACACCGTATTGAGTGTTCTGGTTAGATTATGTATATATATGACCAGTGGCCATCCGTTCATATGTTTTGTTTATTCATAGGAAATATAGGACTGCAGTGCACGTAGGAAACACTATACAGCAACACTTATATATGCAGCACTTTCTCCCGCCACCAACTATTTTTCACTGAGGTCGCTGTCCGTGTTATAACTGTGTTTATCCCGGCATGCTACCGACTAAACCGTTGATATTCAGCTCAATAGGATAAGTTCAAAATGATTAGAGACACTTTCTTCACTACATACTCTGTAATATACTCTTCTCTTCCAGTAGTGCGATAATCTAGCCCCGCACTCCGGTAAGATTCATAACTCTAAGATTTTGTCTCTCTTCATGTTCCATTTAGCCTTGTGGCTTCTTAATTGTTTGGATGTCCCCATCCACACCATGGGCTGATCCGACTCTGGGAAACTCTTGGGGTTTCCGAGCGGTAATGTCCAGGGTGCGGTGTCACACACATTCCCATGTATCTTTGGATACCTAGTAGTTAACACTTTAAGCCAATGTAGGAAAGCACTGTGAAAACACATGTATTAATTATTATTTTATGTACTGAATAATCCTCCCGCACCGCAGTGCAAAACTGGGCAACTTGTATATAAACCTAATGACAGGTAAAACGGTTAGTTCCATAGGACCCGGTGACAGGCGAGATACGTACCCCCAACCGAATTCCATAAAAATATCTGGGCATGATATTTAGATCTGCCACGCCCTTGCGGGAAGGACATTTACGGTGGGTATCCGTCTCTCTTACCCCCACTATAACGATAGAACAATGGTCTAATAATGCTTTCATGAAATGTAACCCACGTTTTATGTGGTTACGGGGCAGGATGTCCGGATTCTTATCCAGTTCGTAGATCTTGCTACGTAACATGTATGAGCGCTGTCTTTAGTAGTGATGTCTTAGGGCATCTGTTCCCCGTGACAGCCGTGTCTAATAGCTAGGTAGATATCAGCCAGTTGCGGCCTAAAATAATTCTTGTTCTGAAAACAACTAAAAGGGAATTAAGAAAATTAGAAGGCCCGCATAAATAAAGCGGCAACTACTAATTCAGCATACCAAAAATCACATAAGACGGTAACGAGGGAATCCATCAGGAATCCCCCGTCCCGTCTTCACATAAAACAGTACGCACCCCTATAGTCATAATCTCACTAGGTATGGTCTTTGCTTTCTAAAGCATTTTTAGTTGAAATATTAGAGTGGGCCCATTTTTGCTTACTACTCTTCTCCCTCTTTAAGCAGTGGCGACACCTTCCCGAGACGGAGGCCCACGCGAGGCACTTGCCTCTCACAAGGATTCAGCGACGACAGTCCATGCCAGGATAATACTCCTCACCCAAACTAGCACTAGGAGTAGTGCCCGCGTGAGGCACATCACTTTTCGTCCGAGATAATCTTCTTCCTTTCAGCTTAGAGGTACAATAACTTATATTAAGTTAAATAGCTACGTCTCGTGTACGGGAGCCTCCCTTGCGGGGATACCTCTGCTGACCTACGAGTCTGTGTGGTACCTCCGGAAGCCCCATGTTTAAAAGTTCATCTACCTGTCTCTATGTCTCGTATTTTCGTATGCTCTTATTTTAGTTTTATCTAGCATATTTATAATTGTTTAGGTAAAATCATTGTATAGACTTATATTTTTAGGCCACTAAATTCAAATCTTCTAAGTCCATAGATCACAAAATTGCTATGGACAGGCATACTGGTGACACAAATTCTTGGAATGAGACTGTTGTATGCAATATTTGCGACGATGGTTGCACGGCCCCACCGGAACGAGTGAATTCCACCGGCCTTAGGAGCCAGTTTTTGTTTCCCGCAGGGCAGTCTCGTACAAGGTCCGTCACCCTGAGACCGGATGCTAACCAGCGTCATCACTCGTCATGCACTTGCGGCGCGGCGAGTCGACATAATACACCGGAACGGCCCGACACTACCCGGTAAGCTACAGATGGCAGTTGTCTTCAGGCTCATCTCGACACATCGGGCATGTAGGATCCACCTTGTATTTATTAAACCTTGCCCGATTGCTCTGTAGGATATATGTCCCTGTTAGCAGCTTGATCTTCACTGCTGCTTTCTCAGCCTCCCTGGTGTTAGGGTGCACTGTTGCCTACACATGGTGTGCCTGACCCATTTGTACCGCTTTTGGGTTTAAGTACTTCAATGATATTTTCTCACTGACTTCTGTACGCCATCTTACTGTCCAGTAGCTTTCCATAGCCTTCCTCATCATTGACCTCCACTTTGGCTTTCCGATTGGGGTATCAGGTGTAGCATGGACCGACCGGATGAGTACCAGCCTTCCCAGCTAAGCTGGGTACGGAACGGCCTTTCGGGATTCGCTCCAAGCACGCCCCACCCCCGCCCCCTGGGTAGGATGGTATGCATATATGAGCCCTGTGAGAGAGATGTTCATTAAAAACGGCTAGACCGTTAGACCATGTGGTGCGCATGCGCGCACGTCAGAGCTTCCCTGACAACACGTCTCGGAATTGGAAGCGAGTGCATGCTTATAGTGTACCGAGTAGGTACCCGTAAATAACTTTAATTGTATCGTCCTCGTTGTTCTTGGTACTGATCAAGACCAGAACAAAACGAGGATTTCAGAACCGTTTAAATTATTGAAATCGGCCCAGAAACGGCTGAGTTATCATCGGAAATCCACTTAAATTATCTTCAAAATATTTCTCTTGACGTCTTAATCGCGTGTATGTAAATAAATAAGGAATGCGCTGTGTACGTAATATCCACGTCACCACTTCTGTCTGCACGCTGATTGGCTGCTGCTCGGCCGCTGATTGGCTGAGGCCCCTAGCTCTGACGTCACGAGTAGCATAAAAGGGGTGAAAAATCGAGAATCAGGAGCATCACCGGCGTGGAAGCACAGGACGACTGGACCATCGGGATAGACGTGTGTAACTGCTTACCTACGGTGATACCAACATCATCCGGTGCCAATCGGATTTCAGCTCATCCGCGGTGTTAAGGAGTCCTCGGCTTCCACAGTTTTTGTACACCCTGAACGGCCATCCGGGGGTAATAAACTAACTTAATGTAATAACTCCCGCATCCAGACCTTCATAAGGGAGTCTATCCATCGGAGGGCCGTGTGGACACAGATGTAATTCTACAGAATGTAGAGCTGATGGTGATTCTTGGTGGATGACTCGCCGGATCTCCCACCCATGCTGAATAGTGGACTTCAACTTCCGCACTGCATGTCGTGTGTGTAATAATTAACTTTTCGACCAGTCTTGGTGAACTTTGCCTGGTGTATCGCAAGAGCTATGCGATGTACCCCGCACCGTGTGCCAGTTATTGTACATGCATAAATTATATAAGCAGCCCTCCCTGTTAATGTGTTGCTCTCAACTTTCATATTACCTTCGCCGGATGGAAACTTTGCAACAGGCCGTTTCTATCCTGTATGAGTGAAATGACTATCTAATGGATATCTCTTGAACCGTTCCGTTATCTGTCCAGAGAATGTGCCGTATCCATCCTGCCTGAAGAAGTCAACTTCCGGAGACCTGTTTGCGGATACCTGCCTGCGGATGTCTTCCTGCGGAAATCTTTCCAGCTTCAGAGATTGTGCCATCTCGCGCTATTCATATGTTAGCGCCTCAATTTCAGTAACTTGTGGACTTGTTCCGTACTGATGACTATTAGGTATTCAAGTACCTATACTATTGAACCTTTAATTATTTTTTCCGCATAATGGTACTGATGACTAATAGGTACCTTACCGGTCATAGGACCGCATCTTTATAATTTCTGTTATTTTGAATATTATCCTTGTTTACTGTGGGTGCTTTCAACTAGCCGCACCTAAGGGTCCAATGACCTATGATACTATAATCATTATATTCGTTAAATTGTGTGTTGGTTAGATGTGTATATGGCGAGAATCCATCTAGTTAATATGTTTTGTTTATTTATAAAAACTCTAGACGCAGTATGCTAGGAAATACTATACAGCAACATTTTATCTGCCTCACAATTCAGAGCCTGACATGTTACCGACTAAGCCTGGCTCTTCAGCTCGATAGGATAGGTTTAAAGTGGTTAGGGACAATTTCTCCATTAGAGACGCATAGTGTACGCCTCTTTTCCAGTTGTTGTGTAAAATTGGCCAGTTACCTATAGGGCCTCGTATATTTATTGAGTGGTTGTCTCTTTCCACGATCCACCAGCCGTATGGCTGATTAATTGTCTGGATTCCCAATCGACACATTGACCAGATTCGACCCTGGGAAACTATCGGAGGTTTCCGAGCGGTGATAGTTAAAGTGGTGATTTACATACACGCCCCTTCGTGTCTTCAGATACTTATTAGGTAGATTCCCCCGCCAAAGTAGGAAGCACTGCGAAATGATAATAATATTAATTTGTATGTTGTGATACCGGCCTGCAGTGCATCTCCGGGCATCATGGAAAATAACACTAACGACAGGTCAAATGTTAGCCCCATAGCACTCAGTGATGAACGAGATGCGGATCTCCATCCAACTCGCTGTAGTGTCTGGGTGGGGCCTTAGAGCCCACCACACCCTCACAGAAAGGACGCTCGCATTTCTCCATCCCCACCATAATGACATGTCAGTATCTAAAATTGCTTGTGTGAACTGTGAAACTCGTCTGGTGATGTTATGTGTGGTTGCAGGGCCGGGTAGCCAGATCGTTATTTGATTCGGAGCTTTGTTCTGTGACATGTATGCACGCTATTCTTGGAGGTAGATGCTATGCGGGGCAACCTTAGGGAAGCCGGGAATCTGCACCCAATGGGTAAACGTATCTAAAAGTTAGGTAGTAAACCATGCTACTTGCTGTCAAAGCTTGTTTCCGTTACTAACAACCAATTGGTAGCTTATGATGTAGCAGAAGGCCCGCATAAATAAAGTGCCAACTACTAATGCAGTCATTTTGGAACTACATAAGATGGTGACCGGGGAATTCTTCGGCAATCGTTCGTCCCATCTTCATGTAAACCAGCGTGCAACACCTTAACAGTAGCTTCACTAAGATTTTCAGCACATAGCATTTTCTGTTGAACAAAAGAGTGGCCCTTTTTGCCAGCTCTTTTCCTCCACTTCGGCATTGAAGGCATTTTCCTGTGACGGAGGCCCGCACGAGGCACTTTCCTCTCGCAACAACAAATTTTCTTTGCGTGTGTGTTAGGGTATACTAGTTTATATTAAACTATCTAGTGACTTCGTTGTGGAAACTCTCACTTGCAGGGATACCTCTGCGGAGTCAAGGATCTGTGTGGTACCTCCGGCGACACCACATGGAAAGGACACCAGATGGCTCTATGTTGTGTATTACTGTGCTCATTTACTGTCAAACGCATAGACATGTTTGTATAGTATATTAAATTCCTCATTGTTTAATTATTCTTTATTCCATATCTTTAAATTAGTATGGATAGGCATACCGGTGACACGAATAGTTTGGACGACACCGTGTGGTTCAATCTCGGCGGCAATGGTCGCACGGCCCCACTGGAACATTCGTGTTCCACCAGCTCTAGAGGCTGGTTCTTGTACCTTCCGGAGAGACGCGATACAGGATCCGCAACCCCGAGATCCGCAGCTAACCAGCCCTCCTGTACGTTGTGCATTTGCGGAGTGATGGATAGGAACGTCATGGTGGACCAGCGCATACCCCCGTGAGCTACACAAGCAATTCCCACCCTGATGGCAAGTCGTATTTACGGAGAATCTTTTTACGAGTGAAAACCAGCTAATATCTCCACGTGCCTTGACTGCTACTTGTTGTTTTGCCAGCTGATGCTCTTTAGTGTCTGTACTCCTGCATATATTTCTGTAGAGTGAAAGACCTTTCTTATCGATGGTCTGTTTCAGCACCCAACAGTGCCTAGACTGCAACGTCTGTACATCTCGTTGGGAGTCATTGGATGGGCTTTTGCTTCAATCTCTCGAACTTTTTCAGTTGTTGGATGTCATTTGGTCTTGGACAGCATGCTTCTAGGCTATATGTGAGTCTCGGGCTTATATAAAGCTTCCATATCTTATAGATTAGTATTGGGTTAAGCTCACGCTTGCCATGAAGGCCGGCCCCCCTAAGGGCATACATGGTGCAGTTTGCACTATTTAGTAGAGGTGCGATATTGATCTTGCCGTTTGCAAGCCTAGTAGTTCCTAGGTGCAGCAGTTTCTCTTGCGTTTTAACGTCCTCTCCACCTAGTTTAAATGTTGGCAAGGCCTCACTCTTGCTGCATGTAGGTACACGGCGTGTGCACTTGTGTGTGCTATGCCGTAGTCTCTCCTTGGCTGTGTAGCTTTGTGCTATATTCAGCAGAATCTGCATCTGTAGAGGATTGTTTGCTATGTATAACACGTCATCTGCACAGGTCGGTGCTGTCACATCGATACAGCCAATCTTCGCTCCATAGCATGTCTCTTCAATCTCCAACAGTCATGTGGTGATGAACTGCATGTAGCAGTGCATTGAATTAACACCACCTTGTCTAACGCCTTGGTTCAGTTCAATTGGGTTTGATATGTGCCCTTCCCATTTCACACATCACTTGGCTTTCAAATATAATCCTGTTAGGAGATTCCAGAGTGCATCGTCCAGGCCTATCTGATGCATCTTGTGCAGTAATCCTTGAGTCCACACAACGTCGAATGCCTTTTCTGTGTTAACTGCCGGTTTTCAGGTAGCCAATTAGATTTCTGCCTACTTCAATCTCGCTATAAATCTAAAAATAGAGGCGTAGCTTCGTGCCAATATCGATGGAGAGCTTGCGTGACACGAATGTCAATCTATGTGATTGATAGTTTATTAGTTGGATGATAATAATCGAGCAATCTTATTAGGCGGTAGTTGACTGACCTCATTTATGAAGTTTTGCGAACTTATCGCAGATATCAAAAGCTTGCAAGCACGGGACACGATACCAGAGTGTCAGTGGGAGGGCGAGACTGTGCGATAGGACGATGTATGACGTCATAATCAGCTAAGCTCATCCGACTTCGTAATCAGCTAAGCGTGTACATATAACTTGGATTTTATGTTGGGTTGTCAACTGAGGTCCTCACAAAAGTAAGAAGAATGTTCAGTGACATAACTGTCCTACTAAAGGGTCTTGACCAAACTTAGCAGAAAGTTGCGCTTGGCATCCTGAATAACTGTATTTATCTCTAAAGGTCAAGGTCGAGTAAGAGGACGAGACTCAAATACTCCCAAATAGTTGGTTTTATTTCATTTATTTGAAAATATAAAATAGTGAGATTATTTGTGTTAGCATGTTTGAACATACTGCTGTGACAATACAAAATTCTTTTTGTCTATAAGTCTGTGAATCTGGATATCTTAAGCCGTTTTGAAATACCGCATCGCGTGATGCAAATAGGACGTATACCTGAAAATTAATAAAAGAAAATTAATGTATATTTCTTACTCATCAAAACAGGCAAACATACAAATAAAGAAACGATGCAAAAAAAATAATTAACAAACACATAGACAAATAAGCTCAAATTAGTTACAAATTATTTAATAGAATAATTATTAAATCGCAATGGATATATGGTGTTTGGTCTTTCAGGTTCAAATGATCAAACCCAGAAATTAATCGAAATTTTCATTCAGGTAACCTTGCTATCGATATATCTACTTAATTCCATAAATACTTGATATGTCTGAGCTCATACACAGGCCGAGTTTGATGAAGGAATGTGAAGCAAAACATAATCAGTACAAAAACTAGGATCAAGAAAATATTAAGTGTTACGACAGAAATAATTGAACCATCTACGAGACTAGACGTCCCAGAGCTAAGTCATCTAACATAGTCTTCTCTTGCTTTGCAAATGGTAATTTCTCGAGACCAAATCAGAAGCCATTTTGGTCATCATGAACATTAACACTTTTACCATCACAGACCAGAAACGTCCAATTCCTTATGAGGTGCGGAACACGGTATACACAATTTGACTTAAAGTTATCCAGATGCGCTTTCTTGTATATGTGTCTTTAAATTGTCACTGGAATTACAAGCTTTAAATCTGTAAACAGTTGAATAATTAAACAATTGAGTTTTTATTTTACTGAAATTGACCAGATATTTTGCTAAAAGTCGAGCATGTTACTTTTCCAGCCACAACTTTAAAACATCTGACGTCATAATCAAATATGTAACTTGTTATCTGACGTCACAGTCAAAATTACGTAGGTCCGTCATGAGTGTCTGAATTGGATATCTTAATACGATGTGTTTGCAAATTAATACATATTCTCTTGAAGTTACCCTGAAATTGGGATTTTGAGAGTTAAAGCAATCAGTATTCAAAGTTTCAAATTAATTCCAGCACGCGTACAAAGTGGGCTGAGTTTATGGATCAAGTGTATTGAAGATAGAAACTAAATAACATTGCTCATAACACAATATATCATAGTCTTACTTGTAAACAGGAAGTAGTTGGAAGGTTTCTGTCTTCTCAAACTGGCACTTAATGAATTCTACACACCCTGCCAAGTTCTCGAAGAAGTACATCACCACCTCATTCTGTGTTCTCGTCAATACGGCCACTCTCTCCTCCTTGTAGTCCGCCACCTTATTTAGCTTAACCCGCATAATGGCATACACGGTCTCAGGGCACCACATCACGGCTCCAATATTAAAATATAATTTCAAGATGAGTCTGAGTGATGTGAGGAGGTCATCTGGTGCAGAAGGAATGTAATACCATGAAGGCGAGTTGTCCACAGAACCACTAATTACATTTTTAACTCCAAGACGCAGTGACTGGGGACCGCAAGGTAACGATTCAAATATGACATTGAGGTCTTGTGGCAGCTGATCAATATCACACTTCACCTGACAGATAGACAGGAATAAGGAAGGTAAATTGGAGGGCTGATTACCATTACCCTTTAAATTAAATGTTTATGATGTAAGGAAAATTCTGTTGAATATTTTGAACGTAATTTGACTAGATCTGTCGCTGTATGGCAGCAACAGTCTCAAGTCGAATTACTTTCAAAATATTTAACAGCTTTCCTGTATAGTTGACTTGAAAATTGAGACACTGACATTTCACGTACTAGACCTCCGCATGCGTGTATGCACATGAGTGCGTGCGTGTGTGAGTGTGAGAAATCATTGCATCCATTCATTACACGTGAAAAAATGAATTGCCATAGAGCACATGCCTACCTGTGAGCAAAGCAGCAATATCGTTCTGCATCTGTTCTTGTGGTGGAGGGTCGCTGGCCGCCTGGAGGATGGCCTTGGGGTGCTTCTTCACTAGTGGTGCGTGTTTAATAGGGGGCTGTTTATCCAATATGAAGTTTCCATGTGCAACACTCTTATACGTATTGGCAACTGGAACTCCACTGCTACTGGTCATGCCACCTTTCTTGTATTCGGAATCACCATCTGCGTCAGCATCATCGTTCACATCATCGCGACCAGTGGAGATAAATCCATGCGTATCTGGTGCGATATCTTTAGACACGCAATCGTCGACACCGCTATCACCATTATGACGTTCATTATAGATGACGTCTGAAATATAAATACATATATAAGCTAATAACACCCGTGGGATTAGATAATAGTATTGTTAATCACCACGAATTCCGATTGTTGTACCTGCATAAGCAAAGAACGGGTATTTAGACCTTAATTTAAAAAATAACGTGAATTTAGACCTTTCATTAATTATTTGTTTAAATCAATTCGACCTCTATCCCACAAAGAATCCACCCACTACCCCCCCCCCCCCCCCCCTTCTTATCCGTTAGTAGTCATGTCATAACCAAATGGGATCTTAACTCATAAAGCATTTGCCGTTTCTGGTATGGGCTTTTTACATACTTAATAGATTAACATACGCTACAGCTCGGTACAAATTGCAAGATATCCGAAAATTTACATAATATTAAATATTAAGTGAAATTATAATCTCGGAAAATGAAGTCGGAAAATGTATGAGAATGCAATTTTGCTCACCTGGCCATACATGAATCTTGATGCTAGGTGCCAGGAGCTGTCCTCGCTGTCGAAGTTGTACTCTCTGTGGTCGCGGGGTAGACAGGACCGTGGCTTGGACATGTCTTCTATTTGACAATATTTGTCGTCTCCGTGGAAGAATAGTGCATGAGGATGACAGAAGCTGACTTATGGACGATAAGATGTGTTTGTAGAACACGAGATCCAATCTTGCTGGCGCAATATGGCGGCTATTGGCTTGCATAGGACCTGTATATGGCACGAGGTCTCCACGAGAAGAGTGAATAATCGAAGATTCCATGTGACCTGATGCCGGGAAAAGCCCTACGCTGAACGATGCATTGTCTTTGTGAAACATGAGTTTCAATCTTGGTAGTGAAATATGGTGGGGATTGGCTTGCATATGATCGGTATACGACACAAGCTCTCCATGAAAAGATTTGATAATCGAAGCTTCCATGTGGCCTGATGCTGGGAAAAGCTCTACATTGAACGATACGTTGTCTTTGTGAAACATGCGTTTCAATCTTGGTAGAGTAATATGGCGGGCAGTGATCTGGGTAGGACCGGTATATGCCACGAGCTCTCCATGAGAAGGAGACTGCATAATCAAAGCTTCCATTGGACCTGATTCTGGGAAAAGCTCTACACTGGACGATACGTTGTCTTCGTGAAACATGAGTTTCAATCTTGGTAGCGCAATATGGCGGGTATTGGCTTGCATAGGACCAGTATATGGTACGAGCTCTCCATGAGATGGCTCAATACTAGAAGCTTGCAATGGAGTTGAGCCTGGGAAAACCTCTACACTGGATGATACAATGTCTTTGTGGAATGCAAGCTTCAATCTTGGTAGTCCAATAAGGCGGGCCGTGACTTGGGTAGTATTGGCCGCCTGAATACCTGAAGCGTGCATGGGACTTGAATACGGCAGAACATCTACTCTTGATGGTATGATGTCTTGGTACATCGTGAGCTTCCACCTTGGAAGCTCAACAGGTCTGCGTGTAGCATAGATAGGGCATCTATATCGCACGAGTTGTCCTTGAGATGATGGAATACTTGGAGCTTTCATATCACCTGAGCATGACAGGAGCTCTGTGTATGGTGGAAGAACAAAGTAGTTAAGCTTCATATCGCCGTCTCTATCTACTGTAATGTTCATGTTCTGTATGCCAACATTGGGAACTCTATAGCTATATGTCACCATTCTGTAATACGCGTAACCGAATATAGCCTTGTACAAATCCGGATGTGCCGGAAAATGAACAACAAAAGTGTGGATGATGTAGTGGTTGTTGATGAGTGTTTTTCTAATGTCTTTTATAGAATGAAATTGCGTCGCCACCATTAGGAAGTTCCTTAGTACGGCTATGCCACTTAGGGTTATGTCACGACATAGGTTAGATCCAGACTGTGTATGCGCATGCCATACCAGATAGAGCTGCCATAGGCAGATGGCGTAGTATATCAGTGAGGTTGGATATCTATACATACAAGACAATGTACTGGCTTTGGTGGAAGGCCATGTGAAGATACATGCAGGAGTGTCTCTCTGCTCCCAAACACTGGGTATGACAATGAACAGAAGAGCTTCTGGTGGTAGATCCGTGGTTGTCAGTAATCTCCGTTTAGGAATCCATTGTCTTGGTGAACAGTCTTCATCATAATCATCGTGGACTTGACCTTTAGGTTCAGGAGCTGATTCACCCTGACCTAAAGCACACACAGTGTCATCCACACACACCTCGGCGTCATCTGACCTTGTCTGCGAGGAGCTAAAACAGAAATTTACCATCGTAAGAGGGATTGACACAAGTCTTATGATGCACACACATCACAGTATTAACCGGCAGAACACGTGTACGTATTTGGGCACAGTCGCCTGTACGTCGCACGCACACGCGTGCACACACGCGCGCACACATGCACTACGCACGCAAGTATCGTGCACCCAAGCAAGCTCACGTGCTCGCAAGCTCGCTCACTCATGCAGTCTATTTGCCGCTATATGAGTGTCGTTGATACACGACTATCATCTTTGATATATTTGATCTGTGTGAAGTGACATTTTAGCAGTAGCTTGATCTTGAATCAAAAGAAAGAAATGGTTGTAACATTTGTCTCATTACCCAAGTGGAAATCATATTGGGAAATAGAAAAGAAATACATTTTAAAGCTTACCACAACGGGACCTCGATTTTTTCCTTCACATAGGCATCTGATCCTTTGTTTCCAAGGGGAAACTATAAATATATAAATAAATGAATGAATGAATGAAAAGGTTAGTTGGTGGGTGGTTGGGTGGGTAGCTGACTGGCTAGATAGATGGATAGATGGATGTATGGATGTATACGTGGATGGGAGGGTGGGTGGATGGATGGGCGAGTGGTGGATGGATGGATGGAAGGATGGAAAGTTGGATGGATGGGTGAATACAGGCATGGCAATCAGATTCAATGCAACCATATCCTAAAGTACGGTTTATTAGATATGATTGCAGACCTACAAAAAGACGTATGTATGCACACTATGTAAAGTATATTCTGTCAAGAAATTTGAAAGTTATTTAACTGGATGCTGTGTCCAAATCAAATCAACTTCCTTCAACTGTAGGGTGGTGAACATAACATACTTTAGATTAAAAACTGTGTATTATCTGAAGAAGGAGCCTAATGTAAATATCATCTCGCAATCCACAATGATATGGGTATCTAACATACCAAATTTGGTTGAATTCTGCCTCATCCTCACGCCATCATGAGGGGTGGTGTGGGGGGGAGTGGTTGGGGTAGGGGGTGGCAGGGCCTAATATAAAAGTCGTCTTGCATTCCGCAATCATATGATTAACTCACATCACAAATTTAATTGAATTCTAGCAAACGGTTTCGGAGGAGATAGCCGGACGAACATATGATATGGACAGACGGACTATCAGACGATTTAGTATGCACATATGGACATTAAAATACACCAAATAACAATTATTGCAAGACGAATATGCTTATAGAAGCTCAAATATTGATTATGTATAGAAAATTATACAGAATATACTCAAATCAGATGTACCCGTGAAACATTATCTCAATTAGGCTCTACTAAAAGTGAACAACAATATGCCTTTTATACCATTTTATCTGGTTATCGGTATCCAAAAGTCCATAATAATACACAATACTATTTTAACTATATAAATTACAATGCAGTTATCATTGAGATATCCATATATACTTCCAATTGTAGGCTAATTCTATTGTCCAAATCTGGTGAAGCACTTGATGTAGGCCGACACTGTTTTACCTCGGCCTATACCGACTGAAACTTTGTTGATTAAAGTAAAGCTGTATTCTGAGATCAATGTTAAAGTAGAGACCAATCAAATTCATTTCTAACATACTTACACAAAAGCAGAGCAGCCGCCGAATATTTTTCAGACGGAATTTCTTCCGTTTTCCTCTACGCATTCTGTTATTTATCTGTGCAATAATCAGAAAACATTACTGTCTTCATTTCCGAATAAATCTCAATTAGTTGCTAAGCAATCGCGTGGCGTCATCAGATAGTGAGCACAACATTTAGTCCTTAATCTGTGACGTCACAAGTAATTGAGTTTAAACATATGTAACTTGTGACGTGACCATTATAGGCATATATACACATTAATAAGTATCAGCGTTAGCGTCAGCGTATACCATATATTCCATATATTTTTCCTAAATCACGTCTTTATTTTTGTTGATGAGAGATACATTTATTCACAGACATTGTATGGGCTCAACGCATGCTTGTGTCGGTAGTCATGTCCAAACGCTGGGTTTTCCAAAAAATGGGCATTCGACACAATTAAACGCTCAAAGATCCTAGATGTACTGCGCCATGCCAGTGGCAATGAAGATGAGCTACGACTAGTGAGAATACTGCTTTCAGACACCAAGCTGAAAGTACGAGTCAAGTCAGTGAAGTCTGTAAAGTTTGAGACATCAATCGGCTCCCCACATGGAGATGGTCTATCCCATGTGCTCTTCAACTGTTACCTGGCTGCTGCATTGAAATCCGTGCGGGGAAACTCCACAAGACCATGCTGTGAAAGTCGCCCAGCAAAGATGGTCCATGTTTAGCCATGTGCTAAGGATGGCAGAAGACACTCCAGCACAGAGAGCCTTGGAATTCGCCTTACTCGGAGCCAGCAAATACAGAGCCAGGAGAGGACGTCATTGCATAAATCTGCTAAGCATGCTGCGAGGTGACCTCAAGAAAGCAGGACTCAGTACACTCAAGTCAAGAATGGACCTGAGGAAGCTAAGGATTTGGGCTGAGGACAAGACACAGAGGGCAAAAGCGAAGAAGGACTGATTGTAGCTGTAGGATGTTTCTACCTTGCGGTGGTCCAGTGGAAAGATGCCTGGTTGCTGATGCTATGCGGAGTTGCAGAATGGCGGTTCGATCCCCCCGACCGGGAGATGGTGATCAACAAATTAAACTAACGGGTGCATCACTGTCGGCTAAGTTAGCACATGGAAATTGAAGCCGCACGTTGCCAGTGCGTCAATAAAATAAAAATACAGACATTGATTTATAGGGCATCTCTCTCATGTAGCTCAGAGTAAACTTATGTCTTCTATAGCCTATACGCATTCTAATCCGGTGACCAAATTATAATGTATAGGGCCTACTTGTTTTACACGTATTCCAACTCTTACCTACACACGCTCCCTAATCATTCTTCAGTCTACTAATGAAGAATACAGCACCGTGTTGTGCTGCATAAATATCTGATTCTGATGTCCCGAATGAATACAAATATTGGGACTATAGGTAACAACGCAATTTTACATTTGACCCAGAGATCGCTGTTTGTAATTTGACAACTTAGCACAGCGTAATTACGTTTGAACGTTCACCTCTTGAGTCATGACTATGGTCAGGTTGAAATGGGAACTTGTGACGATGTGCTAATTCAAAGATATACACTTCCTCTGGAGAATTCATTGTCAAGAACAGAACCGTGACATGTGTAGGCTACCCACTAGCGATTCTGGGAAGCTTTTCCAACGGGCGAATAGGGACAACTTTCCCCATTATTTGGTACCGGTATATGAAAGTAAGAATCATTAGGAAAAAAATGAAAATTAGATGTTATTAGAAACCATTTTTTGCATTCTAAGTAAGCATTTCCTTAAATTATTTCCCAAGAATTTCTTCAGGGGCCGTTCACTATCACCACTATCCCACCACTATCCCCAGTGCGCCGCCTATGGGTGTATCTCTTAATAGATGATGTAGGACAACATTTTCAGTTCCAATCGTGTTTACCATCACTGAAAGTGGAAGCGGAGGCAGGATTCGTGCATCTGCGTGCCATACATATAGTAGGCCTACTGGAGGAGTGCCTACATCCGATAACAATATGCCTATGTCAGAGACAGGGGAATTGTCTCCCTTATAGATATTTAATTAATTTAATTGTGCCGCCATTCGTCGAGTAGGCCTATTTTAGAATAAAATGCTGTCAAAAGGTTGTGTTTGGAGTACAGTAATTTTGGTGTGTTCATAAAACCGCAAATAAATTATGGACGAAATAGTCAGGAAGTTGGGTAACCCACCCGTGCTTGACTATTTTCACGGTGAAATTATCTAAATTAGCTCGGGCCGATGTCCGTATCCGTCTTGTTTCTCGGTCGCGGGTGGCAATCCCATTTGTCTCAGACACGATTCTTCCAGATAGCATTTAGTATTAGATAATTAAAGAGGCATTGGCGTGGTAAAGGGAAACAATCTGAAAAACAGTTGAATCCTCTTAGAAAATGAAAGTCTATATTGGTATATATGTATCGTATATTAAAAGCAGTTGGATAGAATGAGAATGATCATTGGAATTAGTTGTATATGCCAGCATCTGCCTGGATATATTGACCGTTAACAGTCACTGCCAAAATTACCCCTATTATCAGAATACTCTTCACACGGGCAAGATCGATTTTTTTACAAATCGTATAGAAGGTTAAATGGGAAAATATAAATTAACAATACCGACTGAACCATGCGACTGATCCTAACAATTTTGAAACCTTCAAATAGATACTGTGCATCTCAGAATCTAACGAGTTGTTTAGACTGAAATGAGGGAATGAACACTTTTTCGCGCTTTGTACATTTTGGTCATCTTCACTTCCGTATTGAGATGTTTTAGCTAAGCTAAGATCGAGCGCATCTCTACCAGGTGTTTTTTTTGTCATGATAATATAAGTAGAACGATACATTAAATTTAGTGCATACTGAAATACATTCTGCAATACAAGGTAAAATAATACATTCATGTATATTATGGTTGTCTATAACCAAAATTTAATTTCTGGTCCTGTCTTCAAATTGTAGCGCAGATCGGCCGGCAGGACGACTGCTCCGGGTACGTTCCAAGCATCAACACACACACACCCCACCCACCCCCACACCCACTCACCCATGAGTAGGATAGTACGCGTGTATAAAGCCATATGAGAGAGGTTTCTGTGAAACGTCTAAGTCCGTGAGATCGCGTAGAGCGCATGCGCGCGCGTCAGAGCTTCCCCGACAACGTGTGCCAGCGTTGGGAGAGAATGCATACTAATGTGTACCGGGTCGGTGCACGTAATTTCCTTAAATTCTACTATTCTCGTCGTTCTTGGTACCTATGAGGACCAGAATGAGACGAGGATTATAATACTGTTTACCTTTTTTAAAATCGGACCAGAAATGGCCGAGTTATCCTAATTTAGCTCATTGAAATTATTTTCTAAATATTACAAGGACGTCGTAAACACGTGTATGTACTAAATGAATGGGGTTGGTGGAAGATTTCCATCACGTGATAGCATCCTCACCCTTCCTATCTGCACGCTGATTGGCTACAGATCGCAGCTGATTGTCTGCACGTCCTGCCGATGACGTCACGAGTAGTATAAAAGGAGCACAAAACCAAGAATCGAGACCACACTTCAGCGAGAGAGAACAAGTGGCTGGTTGTGTGGCCAGTGCGGTGCAAGACGTGGGCAACTGCTTACTGACTGTGGTTCCCCTATAACCGTAGCAATTCCTCTCGGATTTCAGTTCTTAGTCTCTGGCCCGCAATCGTAGCATCCGCATTTAAGTTTTTCTAAGCCCTCGGACGGCCATCCGGGGGAAACTAATTGAATAGAAGAGTCTCTCACTTCCAACACTTCAGAAAAACCTTCCTGCGGATGGGCCTCACGGCCCCGATGTAATTTCTCCAGTATGTAGAACGAGTGGTGAATCTTGGTGGACAACTCGTCAGATCTTCCGAACCACGCTGAAAAGTGGCGATCAAACTTCCACGCAGCATGCCGTGTGTTAATTAACTTTTAGGCCGCAGTCTTGTGGGACTCTGCCTGGTATGCCGCAAGAGCTAGGCGGTGTACCAGGTACGGTGTACCCAGGAATGTACATTCATTTTATAATTCTAACTTTTTACTGTAGCCCTCTATGTTATGGGTAATCTTCAAACTTCCGATACAGTACGGAACTTTCTAAAATTCTGTTTAAATTATTTGTATGAGCTATTATGACTATCTGGTGGACATCCGTAACTACAGTCATTCTTCTGTCTTTGAGAGTGAGCCGCATCAACAGTTCGCCTGCGGAGATTTCCCAGCAACTCCAGAATTGTGCCATCTTGCGTTCCTCACCTGGAACGCTGCATCTACAGTGATTTATGAACTTTTCCCGTACCGATGACTAATAGGTACTCATTTAGCTTTGTCTTTGTATTATTGTATTCATTCATTTCTTTACAGGTAATGATGACTAATAGGTACCGACCAGTCGTCTGAGACCGCATCTTATAATTTATATCTTTAATGTATATATTATCCTTATTTTTGTGCTTGTAACTAACGAGCACCGCAAAGTCCTATGACCTAATTTATTGTCTATACTGTTAGTTTATACATATATACATATATATATATATATATATATATATATATATATATATATATATATATATATATATATATATATATATATATATATATATGGCAGCAGCCGTCCTAGTTACTTATTTTGTTTATTTTATATAAAATACTAGGACCGCAGTACGCTAGGCTATACTATACAGCAACAATAAATCCGCATCACTTTCCCCCAGCATCAATTTTACACTGAGGTCACTGTGCATGTTCTCATGGCGCGAACCTGACATGTGATGGACTAAACCTGGCTATTCTAGCTCGATAGGACAGGTTTAAAATTATTTAGGGACAACCGCTCCTTAGGAGACATTTGTGTAAGCCTCTTTTCCGGATGTAGCGGATATGTAACACCGCACACCGGCTCGATTGTGTAAAATTGGCCAGATAACTTAGGGCCTCTTATTATATTGAGTAATTTTTTTTTCTACGCTCCTCCAGCCACAAGGCTTAATAATTGTCTGGAACTCCCATCACCGCGTTGGCATGATCCGACTTAGGAAACTATTGGGGTTTCCAAGCGGTGAAGATTTCGCATACACCTCCTCTGTATATTCGGATACTAGTTAGCATAGATAACCCCGCCAAAGTAGAAGCACTGCGAAAAGATATTTATTTTAACTGGCCAACAGTGCATCGCTGGGCATCTTGAAACTGAACCCGAACGACAGGGAAACATTAGTCCCTGGATACGGATCTTAGATGGTCCGTCCCCGACACACCGGGTGACGGATAGGACGCAGATCTCCATCTAACTCCGTACAGTGACTGGGTGTGGTCTTGGAACCCACTACGCCCTCACGGGAAGGTCACTAGAGATGGATATCTGCCTCTCACTTCCGGCCATAAACTTTTAGGCGCTTTTCAAATTGCTTGTGTAATATTGACTTGTCCTAGTGATGTTGTATGTGGTTGCGGTGTGATATGTAACCGGATCGTTATCTGATTCTGAAGCTGTCACTCTGTAACAGATCCGCTCGCTGCCTTAGAGAAGCAGAGCATCTTCACCAGTCAGGCTCATGTATCAAAGAAAGGTAGAAATTCTTGCTACTTGCGGCCAAAGCTTGGAGATAAATCTAACAACTAACGGGTAGTTTAGGATTTAGCAGAAGGACTGCATAAATAAAAGCGGCAACTACCAATACAGTATCTTGGACTCACATATGATGATGGTGTTGAATTCTATGGAAATCATCCATCCCATCTTCACGTAATACAGCGTGCATCACATTAATTATAATTTCATAGGTTGACTCAAACTACACTTAGCATATGTTTGAACAATTGAGTGGCCCTTTTTGCCAGATCTCTTCCTTCGCTTCGGTGTTGAAGGCATTTTCTTGTGATGGAGGCCCGCGCGAGACACTTTCCAATAACAATATTTTTGGCAGGGGTATAATGGTTTATATTAAACTATATAAGTGGCCTCGTTAGGACGCTCCCTTGCAGGGATGCCTCACGGATATATAAGGATTGGTGAGGTACCTCTGACGAATCCATGTTAACAAGATACAAACTTAGTTCTATGTACTGTATATTTTCTCTCTAGTGCTAACAAACGAGTACCATTGTTTGTATAGTATATATTTTTAATTATCATGTCTAGGCTCCTGAATTGAGTCATGGACGGTCATACCGGTGACACTAATAGTTGGGACGAAACGGTGAGGTTCAATCTCGGTGGCAATGGTCGCATGGTCCCACTGGAGCGTCATCGTTCCACCAGCTCTAGAAGTCTGTCTTTGCACTTTTCGGAGATTCGCGATACGGGATCTGTAACCCAGAGAACCACAGCTAACCAGCCCTCCTGCACATCTTGTACATGCGGTGCAACGGAGCGGAGCAGCAGGCGGACCAGCGTGTACTCCAGCGAGCTGCAAAATACCTTGGTCACGGGGTCACTAAGCGCATCTAGAAATATACATTTTTGTCCATAACCCTGGAATGCAAGAAGGTAGACGCACCAGCACATGCCTTCATATTACGACAGTTTATAATTGCTTTGTGTTTGAGTTCGGCGTGTTAACTATCTAGGTCATGGGGTGGGTGGGGTGGTACCGCCTGTATTGTCAAGACGGAGCGCAAAGACGTGACTCCGCAACTCCCTCGAGTACATTCTAGTTATTAGTCACGTCGCTGAAGGCCGATGTGAGTATTGCGGTTGGTGCTGTCTGCCTGCCTGCCTGCCTGCCCGTCCATCCATCTGCCTGTCTGTCTGAGGCATATCTCCGGAATTCTATGAGGTAGAATCACCAAATTTGGCACATATACGTTCACATTATGAGTGTTTAAAAAAAAGGTCAAAAGTCGAGGTCATGGGGTCACATAGTGCATACCAGAATACACATTTTCGAGGATAACTTCGCAGTCCACCAATCACCAAATCTGTAACATATCGTGTCGGAGCGACTATATAGATTTTTTTTATCTGTAAAGCACTTTGATGTGGAGTAGATACTCTATCAAGGTCTGGGAGCATCGTATCAGGTTAACTGACTATATATGAAAAGGAATTTGCCAGATCTTCTGCCTTTGCAGTTAGAAGTCATAAGAGTTATCTCACTGTTATCCGTATAAAAATCTGGTATAAACCGATTCGTTTTAATATTAGTTTGAATATATGTCCAAAATTTCTTTTGGTTTATTTTATTCAATTTTTATTTACAATTCATTACTAATGTAACTTAAAGCTCTTTCTAGTTTCTTGACAGACTTTTTTCCTTGCTTTTATATTCAATCCCCGCAGTATTATTTCTTGTTATTAGTGGTGCAGCTTGGCTCAAAAAAATTGTGGAATTGTGCACTTTTTGATAAAAGCACCAAAGTTGGTGTCAAGTTAGAACATCACTAGACAATCATTTTAAGATCGGAGGGCATCCGAAATACATGCCCGTATGGCAGCCATCTTAGATTTCAAAATGGCCGGCGTTCAAGATACAGTTTCCTCTATATCTCCAAAAGTACACAAGCTAGGAACAAAATTCCATCGGCTATACCTACATTTTTGGGGTCTAGGAATCTGATGATACAATTTCAAAATGCTGCGTTGGCCGCCATATTGGATTTCAAGATGGCCACTGCTCAAAATGTATATTACCCCATATCTTCTAAACTAAACAAGTTAGCAACCCAGTTCCGGTGGCTGGACCCACATTTTTGGGGTCTAGGGATATCATAGTGTAAAGATAAAAGATCTGCGTTGGCAGCCATTTTGGATTTCAAGATGGCTGTCATTCGAGATGTTTGCTATTGCCAAAGAAATTCAATGTAAGTGGCCTGAAACATATGGGGAGGATCGATTTGTTATACTCTTCGGTGGGCTACACATTGAGATGGCAGCTCTAAAAACTGTTGGCGATTTGCTCCAAGGAAGTGGATGGACTGAAGCAGTGGCCCAAGCAAAGATAGCTTCACCTGGAACAGCGGACAGCTTTCTTTGAGCATCACATGTTGTACGGACGCTCCATGCACACCAGATTACAGTAGCAGCGCTGTATATCCTCCAGCACGTGCCTACGGCCAATCGGCCATTATACTACAAATGCTATGTATAGAGAGCAGCTCTTCCTACCAATCCCGTTGTTCAAGTACTGGACACACGTACTGGAACTAGAAATCCGCATTCTTGTGCTTGTACGCTCCCTGCGAGAGAGCAATATTTACATGTACTTAGATTCACTGACCCAGCTTGTGACATTGTTTTTTGCTCTCGACCATGCACACTACTCAAAATGGATCCCTAACCACTTGAGGGGCATGACACGGATTCAGGACAACCAGCGGTAGCAGTTCAGGGAATGCAACTTCACTGTGCAGAAGACCAAACATGCATTCTCATCAATCCCGATTGACCAGACGCACGAACCGAACAATGCTTGCATTAAAGAGGATTGGGGTTGGGTGTGTGGGGTGGGGATGGGGTGGGGGTTATGCCTTACAGACAACCCATCTGCTTTAAGACGATGGATGGTTGCAGAGCCAGATGTTGCGCAGTTGGTAGGGGAATTCGAGAATTCAATACAGCCCATAGAAGATCAAGAAGACACAAGACATCATGACTAATTACCTACTGTTCAGAAAAGGTTCGAAAAAGATATGAAGTTTCCTGTGGCAGTCATCGAAGACCTTGACCTTTGAGGAGGAGACTACAGACATGCTTGTCCTTGACACAAATGAAATCGAACCCTCGTCAGTAGTACAGACCGTTTGCAACGTGAGAAAATTGGGAAAAGATCAGTTCGATGCCTTTGCTAAGGAAAGGTTGATTGACCGAACTTAGCCACTAGATGACTAGATGAGGCAACAAGTTACCTCTTTTTGGCAACTCATCCACAACTGGTGGCACCAGAGGCAAACCCCAGGCTACACCCCTAAAGAATGATGTTCAGCTTTTTTCATGGCTGTAAATTGGCTGCCAAACACGTGACGGAAATCTCGAGGAATTCTTTCTACATGAAATCAGATTCACCCACCCTCACTTTCCAAGGATCGTAAGCTCTGCCTTGGTACAAAATCCTATCTACTCCAGTACTTGGACGAAACCTCTGAGCCTAAATCAGAGGCTCCAAAAGTCACAAATGTCATTTTTGATGGTGCAACAGTTGTCCAAATGCTGAAACCAGATGCCGTGAAGACATTCGAAGAGTATTCTTTATGCCATATATATCATCCCAACATAGTAATGTCACATATCTGGATCTGGTGGGGGATCGCTATTTTATCAACACCTTGAAAGGGACTGCTAGATCTAAGCGTGGAAAGGGAATTCGACGACGTGTCGACAGTTCTGTGGCAGTTCCAGGAACCTGGCGGAACATTCTACAAGTGGATGCCAACAAGATCGAACTGTTCAGCTTTCTCTCCAAGCAGCTTGTTTATGCCTTCAATGAGGAAGGAAAGGAGCTAGTTGTAACTCTAGATCAGGAGGTTCTCATAGCTCTTCTACGTCATAATGTGTCATCCATTTCACCATGCAACCACGAAGAGGCAGACACACGGATTCTCCTCCATTTAACAGACGCTGTAATGTGTGGCCACAGAAAGACTAATCCGTACCGCTGATACTGATGTGGTCGTGATTGCTCAAATGATCCAAGTAAATGAAATGTGGATAGCTTTCGGAATTGGGAAGAGCTTCTGTTATGTTGCAGCACCGCCGATGTTCCACGCATTGCCTTGGTGCGATACTACCTCATCATTTGCCGGGCATAGCAAGAGAGCAGCCTGGGTGTTTGGGACTCATTCCCAGAATTAACCAGTGAACTTCTTAGCGTTTCACACATGCCAAGTGAGATTGGTCTACAATGCATGGAAACTATAGAGGTTTGTAATCCTGCTCTACGACAGAACGAGCACATCTACCAACATCGACAATGTGCGGAAGCAACTGTTTCCCAAAAACGGCAAATCCCTGGAGGCAATGCCTCCAGCACATGCTGCGCTTGTGTAGCATATAAGGAGAGCAATCTACCAAGGCGGGTTTTTGCTGAGGGCAGTCATTGGATGCGCAAACAGAACTTCCATCTCAGACAGATTGGTGGGGCTGGGCAACAACAGCCGATGGAATGTTTGAACCACATTGGACACCACTCCCTGAGGCTGCCAAGGGCTGCTATGAGCTTATTCATGTGGCTGCAAAAAAGGATGCAGAGGAAATTGCAAATGCAGAAAAGTGGCACTGAAATGCACATCTCTGTGCACGTGTGAAGGAGGGTGTGACTGGAATGAGATCCAATCATGAATGTACCTCGGAGCTCAGATACTGAACGACCAAACTTGACAGGCATCATGTTGACGCCAGTGAACCATTATTGTGTACCTAAAATGTTGTACAGCTTGCTAATAAAGGTTTCATTGTCACTGGAACATTTCATTAAAATTGGAACATATAGCTCCATATACGGAGGTCATTTTGAAAGTCAATATAGATGTAGGTAAGTAAACTTACAACATAGGCATTTTGATCATATATAAGAAACACGAGACGTTTGAATGTGTACCCTATCACCCAGATGAATGTGTCCAGATCCTGACAATATTAGGTTGATTAATGTGGGTCTAGCCGATAAAACTGTATTCATGGCCTGTTTTGTTTTGGAGATATGAAAGCAGTTAGTTATTGAACGGTGGCCATCTTGCATTCCAATATGGTGCCCAACGCAGCGTTTTTGAATTGGTACTAACATATTTCTTGACACCCAGTATGTGGGTCTAGCCGCTGAAATTTTGTTCTTAGCGTATTTAGTTTTGGAGTTATGAAGGATATTAGATCTTGAGCGACGGCCATCTTGAAATCCAACATGGCGGCCAAAGTAGCATCTTTGGAATTGGCATCAGCAGATTCCTAGACCCCAATAATGTAGGTTTAGCTGATGGAATTGTGTTCCTAGCGTGTTTACCTTGTGAGATATAGAGGAAACTGTGCCTTGAACGGCGGCCATTTTGAAATTCAAGATGGCCGCCATACGTGTACATATTTTGGATGCCTTCCGATCTTAAAATGATCGCTTCATCGTAATGTTCATTTGAGCCAACTTTGGTGCTTTTATGAAAAAGTGCACAATTGAAATGCTAAGCTGCCCCACTATATACTATATTCTGCCTATAGTCTTCCTATGCATCGGATCTTGGACAAAGTCTTCTACAGATAAGATCTTGGACAGATGAAAGATAGCTATTAAGTTCAATATTGTTTATGTCGTAGTTATATAGGTATATATGCCTACAATTTCAATGTCTTGTTAGATGGTTCATCCACAGCGTTGGCTATAAAGTAGTGAACACCTTATACATCATTACATAGCAATCCCGGTGTGTGTGTGTGGGGGGGGGGGGGCAATATAAGAGCATAACTTCAAAAAAAAATTTAGAAGTAGATGCTATTGGTTTTTACCGTTCACTTGAGGAATTAGACCAGGATATGCAATCAGACAACACGAATAGCCAGCGTGTGGATGGATGTGGGAGGGAAATCCACATAACGGGCCGCCGATAATAGCGGGGGAAGGAGTCGCGCAAAACAACTAATAATTTCGAATATACTTACACAAAGGCAGAACAACCGCCTAATATTTTTCAGACGGAATTTCTTTCGTTTCCCTCTACACATTTTCTGTTATTTATCCCTGAAATATTCAGAAAGCATTACTGTCTTCATTTCTGTAATCGCAACAATTGAGTTGCTAAGCAATCGCATAGCGTCATCAGAATGTGAGCCCAGCTATTAGCGCGTAACCTGTGACGTCATCATATATTGTTACTTCGGCATCGAGATAGTTTCTTAATTGGTGCCTATATGCCCTCTCGCCATGTAAGGGCAAGATTATACATCGTATACAGGACTGCGTGCGTGTGTCAGGAGCTGTATCTAAAAAATAACTTATCCGATTTTGCGCAAATTTTAACACAAAAAGATCCTCCCATAAAAGAGAATTTTCAGGCTTTAGCTGTGATCCGAAAAAGACGGATCTGGAAAAGGGCAAATTCTGGATTTATTGATATCTCGGAAATTGCTTGTCAGATTTAACACATTTTAACACAGAACGGGTGCGATCGTACACTAGAATCCCACAACATTTATCAGAAAGATAGCAATTAAGATATTATCTTAATTGGCCATGGTTCGAAAACTTGAAAATCTTAAATATTTGGGCGAGAGTTTGCGGACGCATAATCTAATGTTCCCAT